>OW388302.1:61580204-61928191 GCA_936450465.1 Gibbula magus
ACTGATAAATCCCGGTATTTCATTGCTCGTCATATAATACATTTATTTTCACCAAGGGTGAAGACATTAGTGAAAATATTCAACGTTGTTCTTACCGATGAATTAAACACGGTGTTAGTCAAGAAGAAAGGGCGTCCTCTATTAATGATATGGTTGCCTGTTTGCTGTAACATCTTTATGATGAAATGATATACACTACCAGACAAAGGAAACGCCAACATGAGTTTCAAAAGTTTTTCAACTGTTTTATACTCGAGAAACCAAAGAACTATCGCAGGGATATATTTAAAATTCACATGAAAATGTTTCAGGGTAAAATAAATAAATAAATAAATGAATTTATAATGGAACATAAAAATAAATAACGTCTTATTATACATAAATACACTACACTAAAATATACTAATAAATGCCAATATTGATATTTTTTTAGATCTAGAATTAAATAATGGCTAAAAGTCTCCAAGTTATTCTTAAACAATATTAAATATGACAATCCATTGAAATCGGGATCATTCAAGTCAATATATTTTAAAAGAAAAACACGCCCAATGAAGACCGCTATAGGGCCTATAGCCTACCGGTTGATTCACTTACGAACCATGACGCCTGCAGCGTCATCAACATTTCAATGCGAGTGTGTACAAGTGTATCTGTATATTTGGGCTTAGTTGTTTGTTAACCCCTTTCAATTGTCTTTTCTCTAATTAGGTACTGATCGAATACCGAACAATTGCCCTTGTAACATTCAAACAATCGCCATTCTTTGTAACAAGCTCTGAATCTTCGAATTTGTTGTGCAGAATTGGCATTGTATACTGCTATATATACAACTTCCCAGTGCAAGGCATATCTCTTGCCAGTCTCCATTACTGGCTGATTTAGGCCTTGCAGTATTTCCTTAATAAATCTGTGTTTAGAAATCCAGGCCCGGTGCAGTGATTCACTATCTTGATACAACAAAGCGAGGGAAATACCGCAAGGCTTAAATCAGCCAGTAATGCAGACTGGCAAGAGTTTATGCCTTGCGTTTGGAAGTTGACTACTATAATATTGCTAACATTTTTTTTTTTAAAGTTTGTTTATGAAATATCGGGTAGGCGTTTCTTTTGCCCGATAGTGTATGTCATTTTTTTTTCCACACTGAACAACTTCTTCTGGTAAAAGGTCAAATGAACACACGTGATCACGAAAGATATACATCTAGCAACACGCGTGATCAAGGAAATTGGTTATAAACTCGTGTAAAGAAAGGAGTAATCACTGAACCGTGTCCTCATAAAGTGTGGCGATACAGAGAGTTTGTATACGTGACACCGTGCGAGTCAACCACACCGCACTCGGAATTGGTCGGGTGTGTCGGAATTTACCGAGTGTTGGCGACATCAACTTCCCATTGCAAGGCATAACTCTTGCCAGTCTCCATTACTGGCTGATTTAGGCCTTGCAGTATCTGTACTTAGAAATCCAGGCCCACTATGTATTTCTAGTGCAGCGTTTCACTATCTTGACACAACAAAGAGAGGGGAATACCGCAAGGGTTAAATCAGCCAGTAATGCAGACTGGCAAGAGTTATGCCTTGCGTTTGGAAGTTGTTGCGACATCTGCATATTCACGTTATTCAGAGTCACGTTATTCAGAGATGCTAGAAGTGTTTTTCAATCAAGGATGATCATTTTAGTAAATAGAATATTAAAATCTGAACACTTTGAAGGGCTGAAAACTCGTTGACTATCCTCGCACGCTTACTCCTTCATCAACCGTAGTCGCTCCCACTAGGTCCCCATGTATGGGAAAGTACTGTGAATACACGAGCCCTCGTCAATCAGTTTCGAAGGGTAACTTATCGGGATGACAAAACCAACCTGACCTCTTCGAGTTGGATGATCCTAGAGAATTAACTGAGATTGATAATAATAAAAAATTGTATGGCCATTGTTGCCCCATTGATCGTGAAAGATTATAACGTTGTTGACCAGAGAGTTAGACCTATACAAGTATATATACAAGTATATATGTGAAAGGTTGACCAGACATGCTGAGACGAGTCATGGCTGGGTTCGAACCCGTCATGGTACTTTAATCTGTTGAACTGCTGACTTGGCACTGTTCTCATTAATCGACTACTGACACGTGTCGACCAGACACACGTTGCTTCCTCTAGACCAGTGTTTGAACTCAAAACACAATCTTGGATGTTCAACTTCTTTATTGCAGAGATGCGACGTTTCAGTGTAGATTCTAACACCGTCATCAAGCAAATGCTAATGTACCCTTATACATCATATGGTCGTCACACTCCAGTGGTGTCCAGTAAAAGCACCCGGGAGTGTAACTGTAGAGGCGATATAGGGGGCGATTGGGTAACTAGTTTTCTCTACCGTATATATTCGGTTATAGACGTCGGTTATATATGTTTGTGTGACTGCATGCGCGCGTGTGTGTGTGTGTGTGTGTGTGTGTGTGTGTGTGTGTGTGTGTGTGTGTGTGTGTGTGTGTGAGGGGGGGGGGGGGGGGGGGGGGCGATTTGGGGTGTGCTTGTTTGACTGTGTGAAGAGTATAGGAAAGGGGGCCGGGTGGATTGGGTAACTTGAGACGTGTTTCTACAAGTTGCTAACATACGTCGGTTAGGGGTTTGTGTGACTGCGTGTGAGAAGGGGAAGGGGGGGAGGGGGGGGGGGGGGGGGGGGGGGGGGGGGGGGGGGTAGGTGGTACACACAGGGTGAGACATTCGTGATACGAATCAGCGACAATGGACCCGGGGTTCACACTGGTAACTGGTGATCTGTGAATATCGTATAAATGTATATACGTCTGTGAAGGCGGTTGTGACAAAAGATCTAGGGTTGAACTTTCGCCCTCATGTTGTCAGTAAAAAGTACACGAGGGGTATTTATTCAGTAATCACCGATGTCCAATAAACGCAAGGAACACTCAGTGAAAGCCAATCACCAGAAGACGACTTGTAAGAGTTTCCAGGCCTATTGATGAACGGAAAACCTCAAATACCCGCTCGGGTTCACAATAACACTCTAGATTAAATGTTAAATAGATATTAATGCATAGATTATCGTACCCAAGTGTCGTCTGATATGAAATATATCAACATAAGTTGTTAAAAGTTGCATTTTTAAAATGTATTTTACTTTTAACAACGGATGTTGTTATATTTCGTATCCGAAAACACAAGGATGATATTGAATGTACCATGTATCATCCAAAATCATTCTTAATTACTTTCAAAAAAAATAATGTACATAGCACTGCCCACCAGTTTGATGTCATCTGTGAGCATTGTGAGTCATTACACGATGATGTAAAATCATTTTGAGTCATTACTCGATGATGTAAAATCATTTTGAGTCATTACCAAATGATGTAAAATCATTTTGAGTCATTACTCGATGATGTAAAATCATTTTGAGTCATTACTCGATGATGTTAAATCATTTTGAGTCATTACTCGATGATGTAAAATCATTTTGAGTCATTACCCGATGATGAAAAATCATTTTGAGTCATTACCCGATGATGTAAAATCATTTTGAGTCATTACTCGATTAAGTAAAATCATTTTGAGTCATTACTCGATGATGTAAAATCATTTTGAGTCATTACTCGATGATGTAAAATCATTTTGAGTCATTACACGATGATGTAAAATCATTTTGAGTCATTACTCGATGATGTAAAATCATTTTGAGTCATTACCCGATGATGTAAAATCATTTTGAGTCATTACTCGATGATGTAAAATCATTTTGAGTCATTACTCGATGATGTAAAATCATTTTGAGTCATTACTCGATGATGTAAAATCATTTTGAGTCATTACTCGATGATGAAAATCGCATTGTGAGTCATTACTCGATGATGTAAAATCATTTTGAGTCATTACCCGATGATGTAAAATCATTTTGAGTCATTACTCGATGATGTAAAATCATTGTGAGTCAGTACCCGATGATGTAAAATCAGTTTGAGTCATTACCCGATGATGTTAAATCATTTGAGTCATTACTCGATGATGTAAAAGCAGTGTGAGTCAGTACCCGATGATGTAAAAGCATTGTGATGTCATTACCCGATGGGTCGGGAGACATATTGTTTTTGGTTGAGTTCCAGTCGGCGTTGGCGTCGGCGTCGGCGTTCCCATTGTTTCCGGAGCAAATCTCTAAAACTACTTGACCAGTCTTCACGACATTCGGTATACAGCATCCCCATATCATGGAGATGTGCCTTTGGGGGGTTTCAGAATTAAAAATTATTTTTTTTAATTTCCATGGTAACAATTTGGACTTTGTCCATCTGAAGGGTAGGGTTTGTTTCCGGAGCAAATCTCCAAAACTACTTGGCCAGTCTTCACAAAATTTGGTATACAGCTTCCTCATATCATGCAGATGTGCCTTTAAGGGTTTTGACCTTTAAAAACATTTTTTTTTCCATGGTGACAATTTGGGCTTTGTCTTTTAGAAGGTTAATAACTGAAGTTGATTTGTAGGAAGGGGGAGACATCTGTCTTCACAGTAAAAACACCTTCTAGTTGGAGGTTGGTCTCTTCTATAAGAGTCGAACTCAAAGAGTCGGGGTAAACTAAAAAATGTTAGCGGTATTTACATAAGCATTTGCTTGTTTACCTTTCCGGTTCCTTCTTTTTGGGAAACTAAAACAAACTAAACAAATAGAGAGTTCGGCGTCTTTGTGAAGAATTTCAGACAACAAATTAAACACGGAGCAAGGGATTCTGCGACTGATATATAAAATATAATCCCCTGGGCCCCTATTCTCGAAACGATCCTTATAACGGTAGGATATCCTAACTAGTGTCCTAACTAGCTAGGATCTATCCTAGCTAGGACACTTTCGAGAAAGGATACCCTGCTTCTATCCGGTGGTGAATACACGCCGGGGCAAATGATTGGCCAGCCTATCCAGCAAGTGATACCTCGCGTCAGGCTCTACCACTGACCTTGCTGTATGTTGTTACTTGTTTCTGTTCCAGCGTAGCAGCGTGCTGTACTTGTATTCACAGTGCGCATTGCTGACACGCTAGCACAGAAAAGTAACGAAATGCAGCAAGGCTTAAATTAGCCAGTAATGGAGACTGATGCGCGTTATGACTTGTGAGGGAAGTTGGGGGGTGGGTGAATAAATCTCGTTTCAAACATTAGGGAGAGTACGGTATATGAACGTATAAACCCGTTTTACTGCATTCTGCCCGACGTTCAAGAGCATATATACATGTTGTAACCTACCCGTTTGACCGGCCCGGCTGTACGTTTTAAGAGAAATGATTTTAGTTGTAATTTATACACGGCTTACATGTCTTCAACGATACGATCGAATCGCGAATTTTATCAATTACTTTATAATAATTACATATAGGTAATGGTTTCTGTTGAAAACAGCGTATTTAAATTACCCCAGCTGGCGTTTTATACGTCTGATTTTAAATGAATTCATAGAAATACTAAGTATAATTATTGTGAGTTTGATAAATAGTTATACGGAGACATCGAATTGGAGAGAAATTAACTCTAATTAAAAAAAAGTAGTTAACAAAATCGTAATTTTCAAGTTTGTGAGAGAGTTAGGAGACACTCGCTCCGGGCCCCGAGATAAATGACTTGAGTAACATAATAATTATGATGGGAGGAAATGTAACATCTAAAATATTTCATTTCATCGTCCCATCTCTCCTAAACACCTGGGCACCTGTTTGAAAACGGTATTGCCAACTATGCATAACAATTACAACATTTTTAAATGCAGAAAAGAAAACTCGAAAAAAAGTTAGAAAGATGAGTGAAGCACAGGGACTTGTATTACTGAAATATAACAGTTCCTATTGGTCCCATACTTCGATACGATACACCCTATACCAATAAATAAATGTATTTATTAGTGTATCTTATCAAAGTATTGGACCTAGGAACCGGTTTTCGTCAGCAATACAAGCCCCTGTGGAATGAAGTAGTCCAGGCAACCAATAAAATCGTGTGTTTCTGTAACAGCCAATCAAAATCTAGGAAAACGTGTAACTCCACGTGACTTACAGGAAATACTACCCTGTGTCCATCTCCCTTCATGGGTAATATATTATTAGAGTAAGCTTATTTGGAATGGTTTCTGGAGACACGTCTATACTTGGAAGGAATGAAACCATACACTAAAACAAGAATGTCGAGATCAGTTACAAAAAAAAGAAGGTTTTTATATAGTGCATGCATGTAACAATGTAATAATTGGGATCACATGGTGCTCAATAGTACACATTCAAGTACATGTTTTCCGGTCGAGTATCTTGTGAGGTTCACCCTCGGAGTCAGGCACCAATCACCAGCACCGACTCTCCCAATTCTGCCAACGAGACGTCGGGGAAATCCAGTAACTGCATGGTAGTTTAAAAAGTTGGTTTTAAATCCTAAGACACATATGCGTATTGACTAAACTCTTTGGGAGAGAATAGATATATATGATACGAGCGAAAGCGAGTTTGACACGAAATTATTCACGATAGTTTAATAAAAATGGTATTATATGCAAGGAAGTTTAGTATTTTGTGTATTACTTGCCAACAGTGTGCTGAAACCATCAGCGACCATTGTGACGTCATACTTGCAGTTGTATTGCTCTAGCACACTCTCTCATAAAGGTAACTAAGAGATACAAATGGCTAAATAAAACTCCTGGATCAATAAAAAGAGTTTTATAAGTCATGTATACATGGTTCGGTTGAG
This sequence comes from Gibbula magus, assembly GCA_936450465.1. Lineage (NCBI taxonomy): Eukaryota > Metazoa > Mollusca > Gastropoda > Trochida > Trochidae > Gibbula > Gibbula magus. Next base: position 61,586,946 of record OW388302.1, read on the forward strand.
CATGTGAGTCAATTTCCGATCGAGCGGTCATTTTAATGTGTTCACTGACGAATAACCGTTTTCTGTTGATACGGATTATCGGGCCGTGTAATGAGATGTTTCACCCTATAACGTAACTCATATATGTTGTTAATAATAAAGGACAAATTTGAGAAAAAAAAATATATGAAAAACGTGCTACAGTGCCTTTAGTATTGCCGTATAAATATTACATAGAGGATATTTGAAATTTTCTCATCGAATACCATGTATATCTCATCTGGTAGAAATTTATATTTTCACGAGTGGCGCATCCACGAGTGTAAATATATTATTTCTACTTCACGAGATAACAAATACATGGTATTCGATTTAAGAAAGTATGTATATTTTGTAAATTACGTTCCTTTTAGGGGCTTTATCGCGGTCTTCTTATGACGTCATCCTATTGTTACGATGACGTCATATGATTGAAAGTATTATTTCAATGAGTAGAATAACATTTTATATCACTCAGTGAAAATATGGATTTTATTTTAACCGATAAATGCCGAAATTCACCATTGAAAATCTAATAAACTGCAGTATCTTTCACGGGCATGTAATAGATAAGAGAGTGAAATAGATAGTTTTTGCGGTCTGACGTCTATACTGGCTACTTTCTTCATTTACTAAAATTTCATTTTACCATTTTTTTAAATTAAAAGACCCACATTCTGCCTGTATTTTAAGTGTTGGGTTGTATTTTAAGTGTGGATGTTGTATTTTAAGTGTTAGGTTTTATTTTATAGTGTAGGGGTTGTATTTTAAGTGTTAGGTTGTATTTTATAGTGATGGGGTTGTATTTTAAGTATGGAGGTTGTATTTTAAGAGAGAGAGAGAGAGAGAGAGAGAGAGAGAGAGAGAGAGAGAGAGAGAGAGAGAGAGAGAGAGAGAGAGAGAGAGAGAGAGAGAGAGAGAGAGAGAGAGAGAGAGAGAGAGAGAGAGAAGGTTAATTTATAGCTATACGAGATATCACTAGGATTCATTCTAAATCGTATACCTATAACTGTTAATTGATATTCAGTTAATATATGGACTATATAGAGCTACTAACGTCCAGTGCATTGTTAATGTTAAATGTTAAACATAATATTCGACACTTATAGGCTATATAAATACATATATAGACCCAAAGTTTGATTGATATTAAAACTTTACTGCGTAATTTATAGTGTAGATATACATAGACCCTACATGAATATCACATCATAAACAAGGCTTAGTTGTACCAAGGTTTACAAACATTGGCGATGAGTCGATTCGGCAATATCTATAACAATAACTGAATTAACATACACACACACACACACACACACACATATATATATATATATATATATATATATATATATATATATATATATATACACACACACATAAACACGACACGTGTTGGTCGCCACATAATCCTTGTCACACAAGGTTAACTGCACGTGCTGTGTTGCTATTGACATTGGCGCACAGCACGAAATGCACGTGGTTTCGGCAATTGAAACCACTGCAATAGACAAATTGCTTGATGGTAGACAAGCCGCGCCCAAGAAGCTCACGAATGATTAGCGGCGATTGCAATAGATTTGCATGGCGTGTATGTAGCGGCTTTGATTGACAGAATATATAAGCATCATTACCGGTCATGCATTCAGTAACTTTGCCTGTCGTTCGAATCTGGCTGGCCTGCAGGTGACCTCCCCGACAGGTAAATCTAGAACATCAAAGGAGCTTGCCGGCAGGTGCGTGGTGCTTGTTACTCAATAGGAAGCAAGAGGTACCCGAGCAGGTAAGAGACAAGTTCCCTGTGACAGGCTGATACTTTCACCAAGTGATAGTTTCAGTTTGGGTATTTCTTTAGCTCAATTGTGACATTTCGGACTTTTATTTGGATATTCTGAGTTCGAACCCCAAAATAATAACAAGATATACTTACTAGCTGTGAAAATTCAGCGGCATGTGACGGAATTATTATAGTTCTAAATTTAATTTTAAGTCGAACGCGTAGCCAATCAGATATGACTATTTAGTTACAGAAGAATTACACGTGACACGGTAAAATGAAACATTGAGGGATGTACGTCCCGCTAGCCCAGTGGGTTGAGTGTCGGCTTATCGGCAACATGTCCCGAGTTCGAGTTCCTTAATATGTTTCATGTGACAGTTGCAAAATTTCAGGTTTTTATTTGGAAGTCCCCGGTTCGAATCCCTGTATATAAAGCACGGAGTGAAAATGGTGTAGCTTTCAGAAGGATATCTCGAGTTCAGTTGGGACGTTTATTTGGATTTCACGGATCCTGCCCCATGACTCTGCTGAAATAAGAGCCTTTAATGCAGCCTAGATCCTCATTCAGCAAGTCTAGATAAACTGAATACACATGGAACTGAAAGTATGCAATCTAAATAAATTTGGATCGACATATCTGTATGTATTAACATAATATGGAACAGTCGATCTAGATTTATTTATTGATTGGAAAGTATCAAATACTATATAGTCATAAGGATGAAAGTAGAGTAGTTACAAAACATTCCATAGACTAATTGTTATAGTCTACAAGCCTATGTGAGAAGGTGAATGAACCGTTTGACTATATATAGTGGGCAAACTCGTTAGTCCAGCTGGATGAACGTCGGCTTCTCGTCACGGAGGTTCGAATCCCGATATATACTGGACAAAATAAGTCAGGGATATTGGATGTTTTATGAATAATAATTCATTTCAATGTCAAGTAATAAATACATTACTCATATGTTCAAAGTTTAAAAAATATCCCTAACTATTTTTGTCCAGTAAATATATATAGACCCATGATTATGTTGTTCAGGCTCAGTTTGTAGCCTATCCGTTTAGCACAGTTGTGAAGTTTCAAACCTTTGTGTTAAGGGCCCGAGTTTGAATCCCTGCATTGATATTAACAAATGACACAGAGCGATGCAAGTGATATAGCTTCGTTTAGTGAATATCATTTGACTCCAGCTGGTAGATATCGGACTTTCATCCGAGGTGCCAGGTTCGAATCCCAGTATATATATAGGTATAAGACACGGTGAGCTAAATATGTTCTGGCTGCATGGTTACCTTATCTATGGGGAGATTTGGAATATTTTACATGAAATCATCTTCGTATATTTAAATGTTACAGTATGAAGGCATTTTCGTTTCGACTGTGGGATATCCGTTTAACTCGGTGCTTGATCAAATCACCTCATCAAATATATATAAAAATGTATAACAAATATTTAAATACGACTGCGGTATAGGCGTACAAAATTATCTTCTTTTAAAATGAACGCCCATCGTTCCGGGTAGATATTCTTTTTAACTTATGTCTCCGTATAAATAGTGCAATTAAACACGGTTTCAATGCTAGAACATCTGCAAGATAAAAGTTTTAATAGGATTCGAAGCAAATATCAAATAAATTATATTACAATAAGATTGTATTTTATTACGATGAAAAAGTTTTAATGTATCGTGATCAATACTATGTCCATGTATTACGAGCAAGCATATGTAGCTATTTACAAGACATTAATGAATTATTACACTCCAACACAATGATTAATAAACTGTATAGTAATGCTTTTTATTTCAATCAAACACATGAAGTTATCTTGAAAACTAGTAAATCAGTTTATAACAACACGAAAGCGTTTATGTAACGATGTGGATTGTTTGAACTTGAAGGTAGTAAGTTAACGGTTGGGAGTTGACTACAACATTGCTCCAGATGAGCTGCGTATCTGCTTATTTTACGCAATAAAATCCTTAAAAACCCAATTAGTTTAAACTCTCGGAGTTAAGATACGCAGACATTTTCTTTAAAACCCAAAAGAATCAAATAGCTTGAGATTTGTAAACGCTGGCATAGTCGAACCTAAATTTTTCACAAATGGATATCATAACTTTTCAAAACATCAACATCCAGTGCTTTAAAGATGTTCATTAGTATCATTACATTTAAAGATAATGCTTATATAAAGAGAAATACCCATTCACGTTAAATCGTTAGAGTACAATCTCATTTCTCATATGAAATACCCAATTGTCCGAAATCAGGGGAGTACAATTTTACAGATGTACACTATTAAAATCGACAATACTCAATTGTTACGAAAACAGGGAGTAAATACCAAATAGGTTCAAAAATTATCTGAAGCACTGCTACAAATAAGAAGTATTACACTCCGGAAGATACAAAGTAATGTTTTCAATACTATGTATTACAAGCCATCACGCTGTTATCTTCAAGATAAAAATCCATATCCCCGAAAAGTAGTTTGTATTGCTATGAATACTTTGTATAACAAACCATCACGCTGTAACCAATGCTGTAATCATTTCCAAGACTAAAACACTGTTATAACATCTTAAATGTTACATTGTGTATCTTTTTAAAACATGATATGAAGAAACAAAAACAGTTTTTAAATATCGATTTACGCCGAATTGTATGCCCAGGTAAAATTAATTATGGAATTAGAAAAGCATTGTTTTTTCTTGGTATGTTTTTGGTTTTATGTTTAACTTTTTTATTATGATATATATGTTAAGTTTTTAATTTCAATCCAATTTGTTTGGGCATATGGATTTCTGTTATCATTGTTCCATTTCAATCGATTCATATCAATGTTAACATCACTCCCAAAAATAAAGTCATTAACAGGAACAAATGAAGAAAATGAAATGATTATTATATCTTATTCACAATTTAAAAACTTATTTAATTGAAAGTTTTATTTGTTAAATTCCTTTTTCGAAAGGACGATAACCAAATCTAACCAAAACTTATCAATTAAACGACACACATCATTAACATTTACCACCTTTAACTTCGTATAAAGTTGTTACCTGTCGAACAGCGTTCTTTCAAAATAAATCCGCAATATTAAATAAAAAAATAGAATGACATGTAAACTAAGTTGCCATATATTTCTAAGTGAAAGTACGTACATCGGAATGGTTACATTTTGAGAAAGTGAGAGCCGGCGTATACACTCAGAGCGAAGCTTCCTCATTATGCGGGCCTCCCAGCCTCAAACTGGCCGCCATCCCATAATATATATCCCTGGCTGTTCCGTTAAGCGAACGGGCCTTGCTCTGCGCATAATTGTGCGTTCTAGTGCGAATTAAGGTACGGTTTTCTTGGTCTACGGGCAAATAAGTTGATTGCATTGAGTTTATTTTACAACATGCAGACTTGTGAAGGTATTATGTATGTTTTTGTTTCTTACCGGCAGGCCAGCACGGAGATCGGATCCCCGTTACACCACACCCTAATGTGAATTCATCGCTGAAGCCAAAGCTGAATTTGCGAATTTTGGATAATTCGCTGGGAATTCGTACTACCGGGTAGAGGAGCGTACCCCAGCGATACCCGAGGTAAACAGGGGGAAGAGGGGCCTCTAGCCCACCCGGCGTTAAGCCTTCAACTTCTAGGACAAGCGGCGGCATTTTCCGTCGGCGGACTGGCCAAGCTTGCATCCTACAGTCAAAATGGCGTGCTGTCTAACAGAAGAGCTGAAAGAGCAGAAGCGTATTAACCAGGAAATTGAACGCCAGTTACGGAAAGACAAGCGGGATGCTCGAAGGGAACTCAAGTTGCTTTTATTGGGTGAGTGAATGTTTGCTGTAACACGGCGTGGAAGCGAGATGCAGACCAGTGTTTGTTATCGTCTGTACAGTTTCCCTATGTGTACGCTTTGCGTCAGTCGCTATCGGCCATGTTGTGTTATAATTAAATGTTTAGGGCCGTTTCTTCATTATAATGCCGAATGCATCTATGCATCGGCAAGATAGGGTCCGATCATGGTCGGTTTATGCGATTTCGGGTTGATATTTAGGAAAACAAGGCTATGGCCGGTGTGTAATGTTGGTATCTTCTCGTCGGCGGCCATGATGGTCTATAATATCATTGTGACGAATACATAATGCATTTTGAACGATCTATATTCTCTGTCGAAGTGAACGTCCAGATGCATATAGGCGCGTGCAGAAAGATTCCAGGAATGGAATAATGCCAGATATGTTCGATACTGCACGAGCTGAAGGGTGTGGCAGCTCACTAGACTAAGGGTGTCGGCTTGAATGCTTCTGTTGCACAAAGATCGACACACTCGCTTATGTTTTACACTCGTAAGCAGCCTAAGATATTTTTAGAAAAATCTCTATCAGAAGTCTTGTTTTTGATAACATTGGTGGAAAGTGATATTAAACCATGTGGGAATGTTCAGAGGGTGTAGATTTCGTCAAAATACTGCCCCAAATTATCATTTGGATCCACAACAAACAAAATGTCTGGTTTGGTTGGAGTCTGTTTTGGGTTGTCTGAAGTGTAATTAATCCCCACATCATTGCTTCAGTAGATTTTTAAGTGTAAACCTATCATAAATCCAGCCTTGGTGTGACCTACATATGTATTCCATTATAAACACAGGTTTTCTTGTCAAATAGGGTCATTGTTGGGTTTAAGTGAATTGACCAAATACATTCTATTGTCTAAATTAACTCAATTATATGTAATATATTTAAAAAGAACAATAACTTGTAAGATGAAATATTGTGTTCAAAATCATTTCAATATCATAAATATACAGGTTTGACAGTAGTCATTTTCCCTTTGAATGACAAATTAATATTCAGTGGGAAAATGCCTTATCTGGGCCCATATTAAGAATTATATGTCATCTTATATTAAAAAATTAAATGATTATCAACTAAATTTATATTCGTAAAAGGATAATCTACAGTGAAAAGCAAACCGAAACTCTATAAATGACACATTGATGTGTTTAGAATCAAAGATAAAAAAGACCCATTTTATGATAACCCAAACCCAAAGAATTGAACGGTGGATTATCGGCTTCTGTACCATTCAAGAAACAGCAGTGTTTGAAAAAAAATTATGTAATGCCCATTTCTGAAATTCGGGGCAAACTTTTATGAATTCCCTGAAAGCACAATGGTTAGTGTGTTTGGCTTGAACTTCGGATCAAGGGGTCCGGGGTTCAAATCCTGGCAGGGATTGTCTGCAGTAGAGAACTGTTCTACATGCAGGAAGGTTTGGGTGCAATGCTACACTGAAATTCAGTGTAATACCACCAATGGTTTGCCAGTTCCAGTCATTGCTCACAGATTTCATCGCAATGCATATTTCATCGCAATGCATAGACACCTGGCTTTGTAGGCTTTCTCCCTGCAATAAAACTAGCAGCCGCGATGTAAGTTAAATACTCAAAAAAGCCCAAAAATAAAATGTCCCATATACATACATCCTGATCTTGTAAATACCACCAACCCAAATTTGTCTCTTTGTCTGTTATATATAAAGATATGTTAAACTATAACACACACCAGTCTTGGTACATTGTCTGTTAATTTTTCGATAAAAAAATCATGATCATACACCTTTATACTAAACCAATTAGCATTGAAATGGTAAGTATTGACAACAGTTGTTACTTCTCGAGAAATAAAACCAATGAAAATGGTTTTGACGTTTAGATTCCAACAAAATAATCTGGCACTTAGGCAATAATAACTCTTTAGTTGCAAAGATTTATTGTGCGTCCACAAAACATACAGCGGAATCCAGGGGGAACTGTCCAAAAGGGAAAGGCCATTTGCAGACAAGTTTCAATAAACAAAATAATGTAGATTCAAGGAATAAAAGGTTTCAAGAGATTGCTGTTGGTACAGGAACTTGAGAGGGTAGAAAAAGTCTCGTTTCATTGATGGTACAGGATGCTCAGTCTGGTACATTTTCTGTTCAGTACAAAACCAAGCATGTATTTCAATATATAAAGGGGGCGGGATAGCGCAGTGGTTAGCGCGTTCGGCTTCGGATCAATAGGTCCGGGGTTCGAATCCCGCCAGGGGCACGGCAACTTTGTCTGCAGTAGAGAACTGTTCTACACGCAGTAAGGTTTGGGTGCAATGCTACACTGAATTTCAGAGTAGTACCACCCATGGTTCGCTAGTTCGAGCCGTTGCTCGCAGGTTTCACCGCAATGCATAGCCACATGGCGTTGCGGGCTTTCTCCCTGTCGTAATACTAGCAGCCGCGATATAAGTTAAATACTCTTGAAAGCGGCGTTGAACCCCAACTCACCTCACCTCACCTCAATATATAAACTTAAACAACAACAAATCGGCGAAAAACATGTACAGCATACCATACCAAAATCAAAATACAGCGGTCCGACTATTGTAGTTGTGAAACGTTTCACCCTATTTTCATGTGTGTGACAAGATTCTACCCTAATTGTATTCCACATCTTCATATGCATGGATGCCCAAATGAAGGGGATCATTTGAAAAAAACATGAACTCCGATATGATATCCCTCGTACATAATAAGTTGAAATAGCTGGAACTAATTTAAATTATCACTCCCTTCTACATGCTGTGATTATTCGGATGCAGAAATAACCTTTTGTTGTCAAGAAACGTCTGGTCCACGGGAAAACGCCTTTATGTGCAGAATACATTCATAATTATCCCTTTACTGGATTTTTGGACTGAAATTTTGGACCTCAACTTGGATGTGTTGTTCGTGACTGAAACATGGCTGAAAGAGGTTGGTGATGACGTCACAATTGCTGACGTCACACCTTATGGATACATTTTCAAGCATATACCACGAGCTATAAAATCAGGCGGGGGTATCGCTGTGATTTTCAAACAAGGTATGAAGATTGAACTGATAATTTCAGACTGTATTCTGAAATCGTTTGAACATATAGAGGTGTTAATCTCTGGTTTAACGCAGACGTTACGGACAGTTTGCATATATCGTCCCCCACCTCCAGTCTTCAAACAGGATCTGTTCCATATCAGTTCAAAACTGCAACGATCAAACCACTGCTAAAGAAGCCATCTCTAGATGCCAACAACCTGCGAAATTACAGGCCAGTGTCGAATCTGCCCTTTCTGTCAAAGGTACTTGAGAAAGCGGTGAAGATTCGTCTTTTGGAGCATTTTGAACAGGAAAAGTTACTGTATAAATTTCAGTCGGCATACAGACACAGGCACAGCACAGAGACAGCTCTTGTCCGAGTGATAAACGATCTATGCATGGCAGCAGATTCTGGAAAAGTATCTCTCCTCGTGTTGCTGGATTTATCGTCAGCTTTTGACACGATTGATCACCAGAAGTTGTTAGACAGATTGAAGGCTGATTTTGGAGTTTATGACACAGCCCTAGCATGGTTTGCCTCTTACCTGTCAGACAGACACCAGTCAGTTGTTGTAAAGAGCGTCCACTCAGAGAAAGTTCTTCTATCCTGTGGCGTACCCCAGGGGTCTGTCCTTGGGCCTATCTTGTTCACTCTGTACACGAAGCAACTGGGTCAGCTCCTAACAGAAGAGGACATGAACAACCACCTGTACGCTGACGACACCCAAATGTACGACTCATTCCAAGTTGATCAGGATGAAGAGGTCGGGGCATGGGAGAAGATGGAACATACAATATCTGATGTTAAGACATGGATGACGCTCAACATGCTTCAGCTCAATGAGGAGAAGACAGAAGCAGCCGTTATTGGACCTAAAAACAAGATATCCAAGTTTTCTAAAGTCGGCATGCAGATTAACCAGGCGAACATTGAAATGTCCCCTGTTGTAAAAAATCTTGGCGTTCTAATTGATGCTGAACTAACAATGGAACAGCAAGTGAGCAATATTTGCAAGAACTGTTACATGCAACTGAGAAATCTAGGAAAGATCCGTCATCTCATTAACTTCGATGCAGCTGCAACACTCGCTCGATGCCTGATTTTGTCACGTATTGACTACTGTAACAGTCTGCTCGTAAACATTCCAACAACGCTCCTCAGCAAACTTCAAAAGATACAGAATCAAGCAGCCAGGATAGTCACCAGAACTCCCTCAAGAATGCACATAACACCTGTGCTCAAATCGCTACACTGGCTCCCTGTAGCTGCTAGGGTGGAGTTCAAAATCCTCACCCTAACTTATCAGTGTGTCTTTGGAATTGCTCCACCATACCTATGTGACCTTGTGTGCATGTACATTCCTGCGCGTTCTCTGAGGTCAGAAAAACAACAGAAACTTGTGATACCAACATGGAAGAGAAAATCATTTGGTTATAGGTCTTTCAGTGTTGCTGCTGCCACAAAATGGAACTCAATTCCAGAATCCCTCAAAGATGCCAACTCTTTGGAACATTTTAAAAGTCTCTTAAAAACTTACCTGTTTCAGCTGTACTACTAAGCTTCTCTGTATAGAAAACCAGACTCTTGTATGCGCTATGAGCACGCTTCAGTGGAGTTTAGCGCCATATAAATGGACATTATTATTATTATTATTTTACTGCAGAGGGGGTGGGATAGCAGTGGTTAGCACATTCGGATTCAGATCAAGAGGTCCGGAGTTCAAATCCGCCAGGGGCTCAGCAACTTTGTTTGGTGTGAACTGTTCCACATGCAGGAAGATTTGGGTACATTGCTACAATGAATTTCAGCGCAGTACCACCCATGGCTTGCTAGTTTCACCAGATGCTCGCAGATTTCACCGCAATGTTTCCTTCAATTATACTTCTATCTATAGTAGCCTTGATATAAGTGAAATAATACTGAAAGCGGCATAAAAGCTCACATCACCTGACTGATTTTGAAAATTGTATGGAAATTTCACTTCTATCTCAAAATACAAATACACAAAAAATGGTTATTATGTACATTTTATTATTTTCACATGTTTCACATTTTTAGATGTTACATCCAAAAAGTTAACTTTTAGTAGAGCTTATATTAACTAAAGTTGCAAATCACTGTTTAGAGGTAAATTATTTTAATATATTACCCATACGGGTGAGAAGACACAGGTGATTATTTTTGTGATATTTGCACATGTGCTTTCAAGTGATTCTCAGCGTTGATTGGTCGGTTACCCGGAGAAAGAATGACTATGACGTCATAAAACAATGGTCTGACGAGACGATTTATCTTATGACGTCACAATGTTACCGTGGCGACGGGTCCTTCACAGCGGCCGCCCAACATGAAAATGTAATAACCAGGCGTAATGTCAACAATAGTAAAACACCCTTCTCTCTTCGGAAAATCAAGTTAAACAATTAGTGTAAAGCTATGGGAATGGTTTTTGTCATTCAAACTAATAAATTGTGTTCACAATAAAATGGCCGCCATGCAATTTTTGCTTTATATGCATCGCCATTATTACCACTGCGGATAATGTTTTACCCTCTAAAGTCAATATAAATGACATAAACTATCATTATAAATGGGAAATTTGAAAAAAATAAATTTGCAAAAAACGTGCTACTGCCCCTTTAATAAACACTGAGGCTTGTGGTATACCGTATTCTCTCTGGTATAAGTCCCCTTCCACAAAGCACTAAGGTGATCGTAAGTCACTAAGGTATCCTTAGTGCAATGTTAAAGAATGGGAGTTAAGGTTAACCTTAGTAAATGTAGCTTTGTGAAAGGAGGCCCAGGTAAACAAACATCTTGAAAACATGGTGATAGGCTTTTAGCAGGAGAGACTCCAACCCTGACTTGGTTCGAAGTGTGCCTCTGTCCACCCAGCAGCTAATTGGGTACCTGGTATGATACAGTGGCAGTCTGAATTTGAACCTTGAGCGTCTTACAGGTGACTGGTTGTATTCTCCTCATGGAGTTCCCTGTCCTCAGTGGCTTGGGGTAAAATGTCTGCGAGCGCTTTGTTCAATAATGTGCTTTGACAAATGCTCTTTATGTAGAAGCTATTTTCTTGCTACATGTGAATGGATAAATGTGCTGTATGAATAGGTGTTTCTTATAATAAATGCTACATTTAAGTTTAATGTAGTATTGCCCAGGGTTTACCTGTTCCCAACTATGCCATATGTAGGTTTCACCCCAATGTAATCCACATATGTAGGGCAGCCTCTTTCCCAGCTACGACACTGGCTGTGTGATGGAGTTAATTTCACATAAAATTTCAAGTGAAAGTGAACAATTTCAAGGTTAGTGATATGTTTCATGGATTCATACAGCAATTAGAACAGGATTAAGTACCAAAGTTATCGATTATATCATCACAACTCTCTTCATTATTGTGATAACTCAACATAAACTCAGATCAATTATGAGGGCAATATGACATAAGACACAATGTCACTTATCTTGTGACATCATGTCAGTGTGGTATTTTGTCATTACCAAATGCGAATAGGATACTTGGAAGCAAAGACCGGTAAGTATCGTTGTTATACAAATGTATAATAGCAAGAGGGGTACATGTACCCGCCAAACATATTGACAACAGAAGGGCAACTTCAAGGATATACTTTTAGTTACGTTTCGGGGAGCGTTGGCTCCCCTTCATCAGAATAGGTTACTTGGAAGCAAAGACCGATAAGTATCGTTGTTATACAAATGTATAAGTATCTATCAATTCTCTTTAAGCTTCATTAAGAATAATTGATAACATTGTAGTGATTTTTACTAGGGCTGAGTATCATGGGATATCTCCCGATACGATATGTATCACGATACAGACAGGCGATACAGAATGTATCATGATACATTGTTTAAAGTTAATTTCATGCATATTTTGTGAAATTTTCAAAATGGTGGAAATTTTGTGTTATGAGATGATCGAAAATCAAAGATTAAAACAGTTTTTTTCTTCTAAAAACAGTTATTTATAAATCAGACAGCTTCATGCTTACTGTAGTCACTGTTACTGCACAACACTAGCTGGTTTTATAGTGCTCACTTAGTTTTTCTTTTCATTTTTAAGTAAGGGAAATCTATTTTTAGTGATCACAATACAGGAAGCTCACGATACAATAATCACAATTCCCAAGCTATGATTGTATCGTAGGTATCGATGAATCGTTACCGCCCTAATTTTTACCATACTGGAGAAATGACAGCGGTTAGCGTGTGCGATTTCAAATGAAGAGGAAGCGGTGGTTGTCATGTTCGGTTTCGGATAAAAAAAAGTCCAGCGTTTGAATCCCACCAGGGGCTCGTCAACCTCGTCTGCTGTGAAGAACTCTTCTACATGCAATAAGGTTTGGGTGCAATGTCGATACTTGCAGGTTCCACCACAATGCATAACCACCATGGCGTTATGGGCTTTCTCCCTACAATAATACTAACAGCAGTGATGTAAGTGAAATCGACATTATTAAAACCCAAGCTCAAATGAAAAACATCTGAGTCTTCTGTGGAGATCTCTTCTTCATTCAGTATGATTTTCAGAAAATGCTACATTGAAGTTTCGAGTACTGCCAATAATTTGCCAGTTTCACCCTGTGCTCATAGGGTTCATTTCATTTCCATCTATGATAAGGCCCTTGCAGGCCCTCTACCAGAAAACATGGTATCTATATGTACCAGATATGTGAAACAATAATAATGGATGCCCTTTATATATAGCACTGAATTCGCTATCTTATGTACTGTTCAAGCTACTAACGTTATTATATAACCCAACTCATTACAGTGTAGCAAGTATTTTTTTTGGACAATTTTGTGTGTAGCCAGCTAACGTTTGAAATAAGATTTTTTGTTTATCCTACTTTGATAATAGTTTACGACACATATAAATTGGTAATTTGGTATATCCCTAATTCTCACTTTGTAAATACCCATTTATGGACTTTTGTCTTAAACATAGTATGACATCATGAGGTATCCTCTATATGTGTCTCAACCAATGAAAACATCACCTGAACGGGAGGCATTGTCATTGGTGGAAAGTCATTCTATTATTATTATTAACTATTATTACAGTCCTAGGGCAGTTTAGAGTTGTCCATCAACTAGGTATGGTCAACTTTCTGGCAACTGTATCAACTTGCCCTTTGGGCTTTTATCCAGTGATGGTTGAAGTTGATAATTAGGGGCACCTGTTGACCCAGATGGGACTTTTGGGATAGCAGCAGTATATTGTAACCTGTTAGTTACTCATTATAACAATAGCTATTGCAGTACTGTTGGATCCTAACAAACAAATAAATAACATTGGAGTAAAGTTTCTATGAGGCTACAGTGATTAATCTACAAATATGGCTTTTAGAGTACAGGGACTCACTATCACAAGCTTTTATGAGTCCCAGAAAATAAAAGCGAGTCCCTCCATAGTCATCCTATTAGTATAAATTAAAACCTTGCATCTCAGGGACTCAAAGTTTAAATCTCTATGAGTCCTTTTGTGAGTAAATGAAGCAGGACTCGCAGGTAAATGTATCCCTGTATTTGTAATAAAATTGGAGTAAAGTTTCTATGAGCCTAGGCTCACCTAATTGCACCATCCACCTTGTGAATAAAATTTAACTTATTCCTGGAAATGCTACAGTATAAACAATATTGATAGTTAACTTTACTATCAATGCATAAATTGTGTTTCCCAGTTTACCTAGTACCACAAGAGATCTTTGGTAGAGCTGACATTTTGTTGCAAATGTGACATTGTTAGATTTGGGATCACACTATTCACATTAGTTAAAATTGTTGTATTTATTTGGGACAAGTCCCTTGTGAGATTCCTCAGAGTTGAGCACCAACCAACAAATAGTTAGATATAGGTTATCCCAAAATACAACTTCTGGCAACCTATCGTACTACTAGAATTGTTTTTTGAGTATATAACGGAAAACCTCCCATTCAATATAGAAGTCAATGATTGTAATCCGGCTAAATTTAAAATGACTAAGTAAATGGTGTAGAAAGTTCCCCTCTCATGCCTATGGACTGATCTTCTTATTACAACCAGCAGTCAAAGGTTTCATCCAATATTTGTGTCGGAAAATGTACTACGCAGATACATATTAACCCCCTTCTGTCTCATGCAATAAAAAATCACTACTTATTATAAAACCTGCAAGAGATTAATAAGACAGGCCGCTTCATACCAGAATGATTGCATCGTGACACGTATAATTTGTCACTTGTCAGTGAGGTTTCTCCATGTAACCTGTCAGTCTATCAATAGGGCGTGGCATCAAAGCACCGACTTCACCTTTTTAGGACTTACTCTTGAGAGCAGTAAATTCCCAATCATAGGCTTATACATTAACAAATACTCTTGAAAGCGGCGTTAAACCCCAACTCAACTCAACTATACTTTAACAAACAGTACTCATAGTCCCAGCTGTCTTGTACTTTTGCGAAAAGGAATCCTGTAAGATTTTAACACTAATTTAATTTGAAATGGAGAGTATTTTTCATGAGGATTGAAAATGAACTCGCCTGGTGTTTTTAGGTCAGAATTAAATTGATTGGGTTGGTAAGTGAATAGGGTGTGGTAGTGATTATGATCGGTCGTCTTACATTGCCAGCTCCCTGGTATTGAGTATCGCCGGAATGATGGCGGCATGCCCGCAACGTTAAATCCATATTATGGGCGGAACCGTATATCAGAAGTCTCTACCTCAATATCTTGTCTATGCTAACTGAGAGATCTTTGCATCTGTCTCCTTAACCCCCAGCCTGCAATATTTTCTTTGACGAAAACTATTGCAGCCTTTATCGATTTAACTCGCCATCGATGCCTGTGATGTTGCTCAAGCTGTGTAAAACAGTAACTCAATCACTTATTTATCTGTTAGAATAATTCGCCGCTAATGGCTGCAATACTGCCAAAGCGGCGTTAAACCATAACTCACTCACTCACTCTGTTAGAATAGAAAATAAAAATTATTTTTTTTGATGAAAATTATTACAGCCTCTATCCATAAAGCTAATGCCTGTGTTGTTGCCCAAGGTGTGTACAACAGTAACTCAATCACTCATTTATCTGTTAGAATAAAAAATAAAATGTCTTTTCTTTTATAAAAAAAAACTGTTACAGCCTCTATCCGTAAACTCGTTGCTAATGCCTGTAATGTTGCTCAAGCTGTGGAGAACAGTAACTCAATCACTAGTTTATCTGTTAGGATAAAAAATAAAATGTATTTTCTTTGATGAAAAACTGTTACAGCCTCTATCCGTAAACTCGTTGCTATTGCCTGTGATGTTGCTCAAGGTGTGTACAGCAGAAACTCAGTCACTAGTTTATCTGTTAGGATAAAAAATAAAATTATTTTCTTTTATGAAAAAGTATTACAGCCTCTATCCGTAAAGCTAATGCCTCTGATGTTGTCCAAGGTGTGTACAACAGTAACTCAATCACTCATTTATCTGTTAGAATAGAAAATAAAATAAATTTTTTTGATGAAAATTATTACAGCACCTATCCGTAAAGCTAATGCCTGTGTTGTTGCCCAAGGTGTGTATAACAGAAACTCAATCACTCATTTATCTGTTAGAATAGAAAATAAAATGTATTTGCTTTGATGAAAAACTATTGAAGCCTTTATCAGTTGAACTCGCCGCTCATGCCTATGATAATCCTCAAGTAGTGTTAAACAATAACTCAATCACTGATTTATTGGATTAAAATAAAATCTGCATGTATTTTCGCTTTGTGAAATGAAGTGTTATTCAGAATTATACTCGTTGAAATAACACTTTCTATCGTATGTCATTGTTGACTCGATGTAACAAGATGGCGTCGTTGCTTGATTTCATTCATGAAATGAACATCTTCATTGTTTTGGACATTTCCCTCATACTATGTACTGCTAACCTCATCAACCTCATCAAGTACAAATCATACTTTTTCACCCTTGGCTGCACCACTTGTGAAAATATAACTTTTCCTCAATGAAAAAATGTACATGGCATTTAACGAGAAATGTCAGATATCGTCTAAATATTTCATAAATCTATTATTATATATATGCAACCAGAAGCCTACATCCATATTATGGGTGGAAGCGTAAAAACATTTGTGTCATGTCTGAATATTTTGTCTCCCCTATGATATATATCATGCATCTGGTTTAATTCTGTTGCATATAATATGGGTTTATGTTACGTATAACTTTACCTAAATGCAAAATTCGACAAATAAAATTGGGATATTTGATGTTTTATAATTACCAGGACCATACTCTAATCTTAGACCACCCCCATTGTTCAGAGGGTTGTACTGGTTGGGGTTATTCCTGGGTTAAAGCCCACCCCCACCTTTACCAGATGATTCATGGTTATACATTACATATCTATAATATTATTTAAGTCAAGTGTCAAAAACCTACAGAAGTCAGAGTCTGATTTAGTTCGTCGCTAATGGCTTCAATATTATCCAAAGCGGCTTTAAACAATGCGTCACTCACGGGAAAAAGTATATTGACTGTCGATTCTACCATTCATTTATCACAACTTTATTGCATTTCAAAGAGAAATATAAATAGACAATTTTATTTTCATATAATTGGTTTACAGATTCTCTTATCATGTTTTGGACAAATTTGACACGAAACAAATGATACTCCATCCAATAAATGTTGCCAAATTTACCAACCCAACTGAAAAAAATCAATGACAAATTATGACTTTATTATCAAATTTTGTGCCTGTTTTGCTAGCTTGAACACTTCTCATATACGCTAGTGTTTCTTCTGCCTCCTGTCTTTAGACATTTTGTCTGAAATACTTTGTAAACCAAGTAACTAATTGTGCCAGGTCATATATTAACTTGTACTATTTGTCGTTCCAGGAACTGGGGAGTCTGGAAAGAGTACCTTCATTAAACAGATGCGCATCATCCACGGCGCGGGATACTCCGATGATGACAAGCGCACCTTCATCAAAATCGTCTACCAGAACATCTTCATGGCCATGAACTCCATGATCAGAGCTATGGAAACACTAAAGATTGCATACAGGGATACTAATCAGGTGGGTTTGTCAATCAATTTCTTCCTTATTCTTCTCTGTACATTAGGGCAAACTGACCTTAGCTCGGACACCACCCAAAGTCGCCCGAACTTCCGACACTTTCAATTTACAGCTGACACAAAAACAAAGCAAATTGAAACACTCCGTTGGTTTCTAAAAATTTCTGTTCATTTTCTAACAATACTTGATTCATTTGAGAAATATCTGACTGTCAGGTATATTTTAAAAACTAAATTTAGCGGTAGGTACAAATAACGGTTTCAAGAAAGAAATCCACGAAATATTTGTGTGAACGTAAATTTTGTGTGACAATTCAGGGAATGAAGGAAGTGGTTTTGTCCATCAATTTCTTCATTATTCTTCTAAGTACATTACATTTTGGGTGTGGGATGGCGCAGTAGTTAGCGCATCTGCCTTCGGATCAAGAGGTTTGGGTTTAGAGTCCCGCCAGGCAACTTTGTCTGCAGTGGAGAATTGTTCTACATGCAGTAAGGTTTGAGTGCAATGCTACACTGAATTTCAGCGTAGTACCACCCATGGTTCGCCAGTTGCAGCCGATGCTCGTAGGTTTCACTGGCAGTTGCGTTATAATTGAAATACTCTTGAGAGCGGCGTTAAACCCCAACACACCTCGCCTAACGTCACATTAGATTTTGAGTCGATTTAACATTGTTATATTTGTGCAATAGTACAAATTTGTGAACTTTTTTGGTCCCAAAAAAGCAGAAGTATCCTTCAATGTTGATGAACACGGTCATCATTTCCATCATTTACAGTTTTAGAGTTTTGTGTAAGAACAGGGTGCTCACTACAGCATCATGACCAATGGTCCGTTCAACTATTACCTGGAAATACCTTACCGAGAAGGAAGTATTTTGAGTGATGATGCAACTAGTCGCAAGTGACGGATGAATTAACAGCGAGGTGACAGCCCAAGAATTCCTGATCACCTCTGGCCAACATGCCTGTACTTATCATGCTTGACTGCTTCAGAGATATCTAATTAACACTTGCTGAAAGTAATTAATTAATTAGTGCCAAGCTTTTCTGAGGGCTGATTTACAGGAAACCCAACTTGTTATTGAATAGAAAGCTTTTCAAAATTTTCTTCTCATAGATTACTTCCTTCAGATTTTCTATCGTAACCTCTGTTGCATTTTGGCAATATTTCACTATTCTCCCTTTGAAAGTTTGCAACACTGGTGAGGTGAGGTGAGTTAGGGTTTAACGCCGCTTTCAAGAGTATTTCACTTATATTGCGGCTGCTAGTATTATGGCAGGGAGAAAGCCCGCAAAGCCATGTGGCTATGCATTGCGGTGAAACCTGCGAGCAGCGGCTGGAACTAGCGAACCATGGGTGGTACTACGCTGAAGTTCAGTGTACCATTGCACCCAAACCTTACTGCGTGTAGAACAGTTCTCTACTGCAGACAAAGTTGCTGTGCCCCTGGCAGGATTCAAATCCAAGCAACACTTGTAACATCCCTACTTTTGTCCAATCAAACATGGTTTTACATCTGCGACTGTCTTGTAAACAATATGTGAGCATCACACAGATGAAGCAACTGTAGTCAGTTTGATATTTTCGGAATGCTCAATATGAGACAACGTTGCTGATTGCACAGCTAACTGATGCAACAAATCAGGATTTTCTTTTTCTAGCCAAGAAATCTTAATAAAGGTTTAAACACAGAACTGTTTCTTCATGTGTGAGCTGAGTTTTTCCCCCTACAGTATCATTAGTAGCAGTGAACTTTGTCTGCGATCTTGATTTACTATTTATCAATTCCTGGTATAGTGTCAACTTCCCAATGCAAGGCATAACTCTTGCCAGTCTCCATTACTGGCTGATGTAGGCCTTGCAGTATTTCCTTAAGAAATCTGTGTTTGGAAATCCAGGCCGGCTATGCATTTCTGGTGCAGCGATTCACTATCTTGACACAACAAAGCGAGGGAAATATTGTAAGGGTTAAATCAGCCAGTAATGCAGACTGGCAAGAGTTATGCTTTGCGTTTGGAAGTTGGTACAGTGTAGGAACTAACCTGAAAAGTCCTGAAAGTTTTCCGAGCTTCACTGAGAACTATTTCTTAACGAATCTGGTGTGTATCTTAACCACCTCCTACCCTGTGTTGTATTGATACTAAAGAACCTTTTGTTTAGTCTTAAATAACCATTTAGCAAGTTACAGGGTAGGAAATATTCCTGAAAGTGTAATATGATGACTTTTAATGGCTAAACTAAAGAATAATTGAAAAATGTATACAGGTTTCAGACTTTTGATGTTGGATTTCATCGCACTTATTTCATGCCCTGTAAGGCATATGAGTACATGTGAGGGTGAAAATTTGATTAAATTTCAAGAAAATGCATGTTTGAATTGAAATGATGACTAACTTTCCTTACATTGTTGCAATTTTGATAGTGATGTAATTATTTGACAATCTTTTATATCTGATTTCAGGAAAATGCATGTTTGATACGAAATGTTGACTACGAGACGGTGACAACGTTCGAGCCCCAGTTTGTGGAGGCCATCAAGTGTTTGTGGGGCGACCAAGGCATCCAAGAGTGCTACGATAGACGTCGCGAATACCAGCTCACAGACTCCGCTAAATAGTCAGTATCTTTATATTCTTGTATAGTCATCTTGTTGTAGACGTCGCGAATACCAGCTCACAGACTCCGCTAAATAGTCAGTATCTTTATATACTTATATAGTCTTCTAATATATGTTGCGATTAGTATTTCACAGATTTAGCTAAATAGTCAGTACCTTTGTATACTTGTATAGTCTCCTTGTTATAGATGTTGTGAATACCGGTTCACAGACTGTTAAATAGTCGCGATATCAGGATATTTGTATTCACAAGGCCTTTTCAACCTCCTGATCATTTTCACAGCTTTACCTTGTATATGAATATAAATAACCAGCTGATAATTACTTTAAAACTAGCATTATTGGAAGTACCTGGATAAGAAGACCAATGAGCATCCATTAAATTTAAAATCATGACATTTCATTGGCTATCATAATGCACACTATTTATAGCGATGAGTACCAAATCTTAAATAATACGAGTCAAAAGCTGTGCAGACAATAAGGGGAATGAAGAAGCCCCGATGGATCAGTATGTTAAGTTTGTTCCTAGAAGGGGTTCTGGGAAACTTTGCCACAGAAGAAAATCCTCCTCTTCCCCTCTCCCCTTAACTCTTTTGCAACTCACACAATTGTCTTTCAAGGACATGTAATGTTCGTACAATTTAGAAATGGGACGTTTCCTTCCATGGCAGCATTTCATATGGGATATATCGACCGGTAAATATCCCTAAGTACTGTCCAATGTGACCCCTGCTCATCCTGGATCTTTCTGACATCTTGAATACAAGTTCACAGACTTGGCTAAATAGGGCAATTGTATATATCAATTGAATATATTCATTATCATGGATGTGTCCGAAAGGTACAGTAGGTGTCAAAGACTCTGCTGAAAAGAAAGCATCTTTGTCTGCATATTGAAATTTGTATACTTCGTAAACATATCAGACATTATACAATAAACATTGTAATAACCCGGCTCGCAGACTCTGCTAAATAGTTAGCAACTTTGTACACATATTGGACGTTTTCTTTATAATAAACATATCAGACATTATATCAGACATTGTGAATAATTAGCTCAAAGACTCCACTAAATAGTCAGTAACTCTGTATTCTTTTATTTGATCAATATTTGCTCTTACTGTGAACTATGAAGCACCTGTCTGTAATGTTTCCGTTAAACAGGAATAGAATCTGGACCTGTTATAAAAGCCGGTCTCCAAAATACACCACATACTGAAACAAAATCAACTTAACATCCAAAGAGTACATGCAAGAGTTGTTTTTAGGTTTGGAAATTGGAAATATGAAAGTAGGTCCTAAAATTATATAGGGCAGTAACAAATAAGTTGAAGAATTATTACAGTGAGACTTTATCAAGGCTAGATAACAGCATGTCTGGGTTATGACAAAGCGTTTTGATTTAATGGAATGAAACTGAATGTCATTGAAGTGTGAATAATTATCAGATTGCTTGTAGCTCATCCCAAAGACATTTGTTTTGGGTAGGTCACTTAAATCCGTTTAAGTTTTAGAATAAGCAAATGAGGATAGATCCATGGGGTATAAATGTACATATAAATTGATGACAGGAAAATTTATTCAGAATAAGCTAAACTTGAAAGAGAAACAAATTTTCGTCACGGTTATTAGATTAAATATGAGTTTAAGAAAACAGTTTTTATAGTGTTATTTGAATGTCAGATTTAAAGGTTTGTATTTAACAAATTCCCATACTGAAGGCTCGTGTGGTTTTCTACCATTGACAACTTGCTCCAGGGTATTTACACAGAGATTGTATAGATTTTTAGGCACAATCATAATTCTTACCTCAGTTTTATGTAAGAATATTTTTAGAATTCAAATACTTTTATTTGTCAAAACTAAGCTTTGTGTTACATGCACGATAGAAAAAGACATCAATTGTGAGACTTGTTGGATCATCACAGTTCAATCTGTGGCTCTGTCAATCCAGTAGTAAATTGGGTACCTGGTATGATACGATGGTAGTCTGAATTTGAATCTTGAGTCTCTTGCAGGTGACCGTTAGCATTCGCCTTCGTGACACCGAAGCATAAACAAAATAACTACTTTTCAAATTTTAAAAATTTAATGTATGGACCAAACCTACTGAAACAGTCATTGAGTGTTTAATCTTATTGGATCCGTGATGATTTAAGTTAAAAAGTACAAGTTTAACATTAGCGTAACAATGACTTTGTCATCTCGACCATTATCCTCGAACAAACATTTAAAGCTCTTAGATTTCTTAGTTAGTTTTAGTTACTTTAGTTCGTTTTAGTTAGTTAGATTTAAGTCCATATATTACGAATGTGTGAAGTTGTGTAACATGTACTTAGAATGATGTTTTGTGTTGCAGTTATCTGAACAATGTCGACAGAATAGCGGCCACAGACTACTTACCCACACTCCCCGACATCCTGAGAGTGAGAGTACCCACAACTGGCATCATAGAATACCCCTTTGATCTGGATAGTATAATATTTAGGTACGTACTGCTATCATTTTCGCTGCCACCTTGAGGTTGGTAAAAAATAAATCAAATACCTGCATGTAAAGACCAGAATTGGGATTTAATACAAAGATGTCTAAAATAGTTTCAGGATATCAAAATAGAACTTGAGAGTGACTTTGATAGAATAGATAAAATAGTGAACGCTAAATGACATTGGTTTCAGTCGTACCAAGCAGTTCAGCTGACATTGTGTTACAATAGGTATCGAAGGAACACTGTATTGTCTCTTGCCCTTTCTTCGTATGAACCAATTCATCGTTATCGATTGTTGATTTAGTTTGGTTCTGTTTATTTCATCAAGGTTATCATTAACTGATGCAACTTCAATTTCTGTTTATTTCAGAATGGTGGACGTGGGAGGACAGAGATCGGAGCGAAGAAAGTGGATACACTGTTTTGAGAATGTGACGTCCATCATGTTTTTAGTCGCCTTAAGTGAATATGACCAAGTGTTGGTAGAATCAGACAGTGAGGTGCGTATTGCAGACTGAACATTCACACTTCACACGCTTTTCTTAAGTGAGGTTAATCTGACAGTGGGATGTGTATCGCAGACTGAACATTAATGTTGTGTAACCTTCTGTGCAGTATCAATGTCAATATCAATAATAACCATTCTAAACTGAACATTTCAACTTAGCCTCCTTCTCGCAAGTGAGGTTAAAGGTCAGCTCAGAGTTGAAAGCAGGCTGCTCGATTCCCTCCTGGTCTATATCCTCACAAGGAAATTAAATTCTAAGTACCCATATTTAGAAAGTGAACAATATTTCTGTGACCACGACAACATTGTAGTAAATACTTGTCTTTAGCTAAACTGCCATTCCACCTGCTTAATGTGTTTGGGCCCCCTCCTGTTTTTTGGTCACAGTTACGGGGAACATTCCCCCTAATCCCAAATTCCAGTCTGTTGATGTTTGCAGTATTATTTCGTCATTGGCCAGTTCTGAAATATTCCCTTCATTAACTTTCCGATTCCTGTAGATTAATAATAATAAACCTATTTGATTTGCTTTTTGTTTGCCAAACACAGACAACCACTTGATCTTAAATGTCTAAAAACTCACCAGGTAATGAGTAAGGCCAACTGAAATGTGCCCAAAGGTGAATGTGTTATGACTTTGTCCGGATATATATATATATATATATAAAATCTGGATCTGGAAACCTTCATTGACTCCTAAACATCTGTATGGCCAATGTTGGCAACGTCTCATACGTAAACTCAGATCCATCAAAGTTATCCTGCTCTAACGTCATCGTTTTATGTACCATTTATTCAGAGTATTGTGACATTTCCATTCCACTCTTGTGTTACATGAAAGCACTGTTCTATTCCAGAACCGGATGGAGGAATCGAAAGCATTGTTCCGGACAATTATCACATACCCGTGGTTCCAAAACTCATCTGTCATTCTCTTTCTGAACAAGAAGGATCTGTTAGAAGAGAAGATTATGCACTCGCATCTTGTTGACTATTTCCCAGAGTTTGATGGTATGTATTCAAACATTGCTCATACATAGAGATTATTACCCGAGGAAGTGTGTCATATGACTTTTACGAAACGCGTGTAATTTTGTGTATTGCCGAGGGTTATACATAAATTTGCACGAGTTTCATAAAAGTCATGTGACACACTTTCGAGTGTAATAATTTCTTTATTACCCATTTTATCCAATTTGAATCGCGTAAAATTAGCCAGGAAACGACCCACTTCTCTTGTGACGGCAAGCTACAGTGACATCATGAACAATCATTTTATGACGTAACAGTCGAGAAGTCGCGGTGAAACAATGGTTGCTAGGCAGACGTGATATGTGCAAATGTGCTCATATCAATAATATTAACTCGGTTATTTTCAACCATATGGGTAATAATTAGTTTTATGACCGCAACTCCCATTTTAACCACTGAAATATCTGTTTCTACAGATTAGGGTTGGTCATACTCAAATTAGGTTAGGGATATTGGATGTTTTATGATTAATACTTCATGAGTATGTGAACTAATAAAGAAATCATTATTCATAATTTAAAAAATTTCACAGTACCTCTCACTATGGTGATATATAATTTCAAGAAGTGTTGCCAGCTGTCGAACCAGCGTCTAGCAGAAGGGCAGATGTCCCAGGATCAACTTGGGGATTCTACAGTTGGCTTTAATCTGAATGAAGAAATCTTTGCGTAATTAAGAGAAGATTAACCCTTTAGTTGCGTACACACCGTCTCGCATTTCACCTGGAGGCCAAACATGATAATGACTGACTCGGTACATGCACTAAGTCCGACATACGCATCTCGCGAAGGGGTTAATCATTATTCTCTATGAGCCTCCCGGGTCAATACGGGACCTGCAAGTTTCACTTAGTTGACCATTTTGAGTTTTCCTCCGCGAGATGAACAAAACTGCAATTGTGGGGGTGAATTGATACTCCGAGTAGAGATGATTGGCATTCCAAATTTGCCTCCAAACCTTTCAGCCGTGGCATCAAAATTATCCAATTTCGGAACAAATTCGGGACTTTATTAAAGGTCCCAGTGACCTGAGTGAGAGAACAGCTCCGCTGTAAATCGCTCGTTAAATCTCCGTATTCATCATCACCGATCACCTCCAGTAGGATTCGAACCTGGGACACCAGGATTAGAGTCGTGCGCTCTACCAGTTGAGTTAAGGAAATATCCACTAGCCGTCCACCCTCTCACAGTGATTGCAGCTGCAGTGATAGAAGTGGTATACTTGGTTTACAAGCCATGGTGATAGCCTATAATCAGCTGAACCGACATGATCCGCTTGATGATCCGCTTGATGATCCGCTCGATGATCCGCATGATTCTCTCCAGAGATTGATAGTTGTAATTCAAGAGGTTTTTCACAAAGCACTAAGGTGATTGCTTGTTCCTGGAGTAACCTTACTGTTATGATAGTGAATGGTCCCCCTCAATTCAGGTTGCATTGTGAACGGAGACCATGGGTGCAGAAATTCCTCAATGCATTGAAAGAATTAGCTGCCTTTATTGATCTAATACTGGACTGTTAAGCAGGGATTGGGAAAGCCAGGGGCCATGGGCCATTTTGCACTTTGGATGAAAAAATGGCCCATTAAAATTTGGAAATTTTACTATTGCTACAAAGGGGAATGGCCCGTTTGAAATACCAAAAGTGACTAAAAGTCATAAAAATGACCCATTGTCAAAGGTGTCTTTCCCAATCCCTGGTTAAGTTCCCTTTCAATAGTTGCAACTTATGTGAAAGTTATAAAATCTTGTAACTATCATTTAACTTGCGCTTTGTCATTGTCTCGCACACTTAGATTCATT
Organism: Gibbula magus; assembly: GCA_936450465.1. Taxonomy (NCBI): domain Eukaryota; kingdom Metazoa; phylum Mollusca; class Gastropoda; order Trochida; family Trochidae; genus Gibbula; species Gibbula magus. The sequence continues at coordinate 61,613,178 of OW388302.1, forward strand.
CATAACTTCAAAATTTATTCAAAATTAATTCATTAAAAACATAGTATGACAAAATACAGTCCAATATCCAATAAAATATCATAAGCCAGTGTTACAGTAAGATATGTTTCTTATCTCCTCCAATGATACTCCCGAAGCGGTGTTTAACATTATCTCACTCATTCACTATTTCTACTCCCTCCCAATACTTCATTCATAAAAGCTGCAGCTGGAAGACAGCCAACAGCTAAAGGGAGGTAACCCATCTTCTCTTTAATTCCAAGGGACATAACTGTGTAAGTGAAGGAAATTAACATGAAGTATGCTAATGAGTCTGGTGACAAGGATGATGTAAGGCTGGGCTGAGTAATGCTAATGAATGCACATACTGATGGGCTTCTTCAAATAGTCCTATTTGCTTGAATTTTTGGTGCTTTTTTAAGGTTTTTTGGACATAGATGTGATATTAATATTTGGAAATGAATAAATGAGGCAAATTGTGATTTTGGGGGAAATAATTTTTAAGAATTTATAAAATTATTATCATAATTATATTCAGGATGTTTTCTATGAACACAATTCATACTTGATTAATGCTTTTGGTCAGTTTACAATCTGACTTGTCATTATACAATAAATTAACACAATTGAAAATAAGTCTGTCAGGCACGAGCTTCTGGTTGTGGCTGTCACAAAACAGTCAGAAATGTATGGTTGAACAAACTAGCTGTTCAGTACAACACCGTTTCTAAATAAATTCATGTGTGTTCATAACAAATCTCAAGCTTAAAAGCTTATATTAATTAATTCTACTTTGCATTAAACACATGAATTATGATCTCAGCAAAATTTTTAACATGCGAACATGTGCCAATTTAGTGATTATAAAGTTCATTAATTTATGCTTTATCCTGTAATAAGTCGAGAACTCTGATGGAATTGCACATGCAGTGCTGTTTCTAAGCAATCCTTAAAGATCTCTACTTCCCATATTCAGGTACCCATTTAAACAGCTGAGTGCACTGTGGATGAAGTGCTGTGCCCAGAGACACAACACAGTATGAGACCCAGGGCACAAATATTTGGTGTCTCCATCGGGATTCAAACCCGACCTTTGGCGTAAGAGGCCAGCACGCTAACCACTACACCACTGTACTCCCAATACTGATAGAGCGATTGGGGTCAAAACATTGTCACATTAACACAGAAAACAGCGCTAAAATAATTGCTTCTTGTTCTCGGGTCTAAAGAAAGATGCCGGAGCGGCGCGAGAGTTTATTGTAAAAAACATTGTTACATTGTCTGTCATTAACACAGATATCCTCTGCTTATCTCCAACGCTAAAATAATTGGTTCTCGTTCGCAGGTCCAAAGAAAGATGCCGGAGCGGCGCGAGAGTTTATTCTAAAAATGTTCGTGGAGCTCAACCCGGACCCCGACAAAATCATCTACTCTCATTTCACCTGTGCAACAGGTAAGTCACTCAATCTCTCATAGTTGTCATGGATTTCAACATAATGACTCTTTTTCCATGGCAATATCTGTCAGAATAATGGTGAAGAAACTTATATTGAAATCTTCTTACCTTGGTAATTGTCTTTGTTGTAATAATAATGATGATAATAATGGTTATTGAAAATGATATTGAAGTCTTTTTACCTTGGCAGTTTCTGTAATAATTTAACAATGGTTTTAAAACTTTTTTTTCCCATGGAAATTTCCGTAAAAATAATAATAATGGTGGTGAAATTTATATTGAAGTCTTTTTACCTTGGTAATTTTTGTAGTAATAATAATGGTTATAAAACAAATATTGAAGTCTTTTTTACCTTGGCTGTTTCTGTTTAATGTATTAGCAATGTTTGAAAAACTTAATCTTTTCATTGGTCATTTCTGTAATAAAAAAAATCGTTAAAACCTTATGATTAAGTCTTTTTTCATGGCAATTTCTGTGGTGATAATAATATTAATAATGGTTATACAACAAAGATTTAAGTCATTTTACCTTTGTAATTTCCATAAAATGATCTTAATGCTTATAAAACGATTATCAAACTGATGAATTGATTTACCTTGGTAATACAAAAGTATGAGCAAAGCCTTGTCTTTAGAATACCTTTTTTCAACGGTATGACCCCATTTGAACGACTATTTCCTCTTCTTTCAGACACCGAGAACATCCGGTTCGTATTTGCGGCAGTGAAAGATACCATTCTGCAGCTGAATCTAAAGGAGTACAACCTCGTTTGAAAGCGCTTTCGTCTGGGCAGCTTTATGTTGGCAATTACTGTTTCTTCGTGAAAGTGTCCTTGATCTTCTCCTGGTCAGTTTATGATGCAGATGATTCACTCACCCTCTCACCCACTCACCCACTCACCCACTCAGTCAGTCAGTCAGTCAAAGACTTTTTAAACCTGCACTGCGAAAACCCTCCCAGTTGTGTCCGGAACGTGACGTCTCACCACGGCGAGCGATCGTCAATCTCCTCTTATCTTGATGGGTGATACGAACTGAACGTGATACCCATCTTAAAGTGGCCGGCCGCTGGGCCTTGGATCTGAAAGAGCTAGCTGGAGAGTGTTTTGGACAAGCGGGAGCATTTTAAAGAAGCATTTTAGACGAATCAATTTAGATGATGATTTTAGATGAGTCACTGGTAGGAAAGCCATCGTTGATGGGGAGGTAGGGAGATGGGAAGGGCTCCCACCATATAGTCATTTAGCAGAATTTGGGCTCTCTCAGACGATACCACATCCGCGCCACATTATCTGTTAAAACATTCAACCAATTTTTTTCTCCTTCTGTCACGAGTGTTCCACCGGAAGTATGCCACACTGTACTCGCGTCGACCTGAGACGCTTCCGTGGCAGCATCCACCTCGGTTTTGTTGTACAGCGTTGTTGGACGGACAGACCACGGACAGTCTCCCGTGCTGCCAGTTTGTTTCTTCAGCAACTCAAACACGTCTCTATATCTGGCCTTTACGCAGGGGAGGAGCGACTGGTCCCTCAGTTGCTGGAGGGAGGGAGGGAGGGAGGGAGGGAGGGAGGTGGGAGAGTCATCCTGGAAGACAAGTCTGTTCACACCGTCTGAAGACACTGACGGCTGCGATGGACTTCTCACACCTCGCTGACGAGATGTAGTGCCCTCTGCAGCAGTGGCAGGTCAATGCAAGGTCAACCTTCGCTGGAGGTCAAGATCATCTTGACTTTTTTGTCATCTGCAGACTGATGAATATGATAGAGGATCTTGTGTATTAAACTTGTCCCTCTGTCGCCGTGTCAACGGGACATTGATTGTTTGTTTACGACGCCTTTCCGTCGTCGTATGGTTGTAGGTACAGAAGTTGTACATAGGCTTTCACAGCGGACAGGCACCAAGTGTACTTGTCCCTGTACAGAAATGTGTTGATTTCTCATGTTTGTGTTGCCCTGGTTACGGCCAGCTCTTGTTTATATCTGAAATCAACCCCAGAGACCGACAGAGGGACTCCCATCCTGATGTCAATGTTTTTTCCTCCACTTAACATTTTTATTCTCAAAACTTCTGGTACGTTGCGGCGTTTCGCGTCACTCGGGGGTTGATTTCAAATCAGAGCGGCTAACATGTGCAAAAGAGAATGTATAGTTACTGTTGTGTGGAAAATTTTGTGTCGCTGTCATTTTCATACATACCCTTATGTATGTATACCAAACACTCCCTTCAAGCAAGGCTTTTGATACATAAGGACTTTCTCCGTTATATATAAAGTAGTGGTAATATTTGTGTCAAGACTGTGTGAATGTTTATAATTATTCTGGTGAATTTGATTATTATGATGATTATTACATTATTACTGTTATTGTGGTTATGACATTATCACTGGCACTACCGTGAAGAGGGAGGGGTTGTCTGGGTCACGAATCTTCAAATCAAGAACTGGGACCGTGTGCAAGATCTGAAAACATGTCTGCTCCGCAGGAATCTTTGAAGCCTGCAGACAACTTTCAACTTATGAAGAGCTTTACTTACGAGCGCAGTGGTTCAACCTGTAGGCATGTTTACAGTTTGGTGGTCACACCTCAACAAGAGTGAAACTTTAAATCCTGCAGTAGGCTGTGTGAGTGCATCGAGATCGTCGTGAAGTGTGCCTGCAGGTCATCTTAAGCCTGCCAAGGAAATAAGTCTACGTGTTCGATTCGTTTGAAAAAGCATCACCAGCGCCAACAGCTATGTTCGAGGAAATTATTTTGAGCATGGAGGCAATTACCCACAGAGGGTTTGATCATGATTACAGGTACATGTCTTGCCTTGATAGGAAAATGTTTAATCAGTCAGAAGGTGTTTTACTGGACATAAACTGAGCCTGCAGGAAACCTGGGAAAGATGCGATTGATTGGACTGGTTGTGAAGCTCTCGTCTCTCGCTCCTGGAGGAACATTGATTAACCCAGGAGCAATGTGAGTGAACTATCCGAGACTTACGCTTGCGCTCATCCTTTGAACCAGTTTGAAATTCTCTGAACACAACATTTCCCGGGATGCTGTTTAGCATTACACAGCATCACTAACAACGTTTAATTTGGACATCTGCAGTGAATGTTTGTGTTGCTGAACGCAGACCATCGGAGCTTCCCCTACAGGAGCGTTCTACCAGTGATTCCCATTGTTTGTCAATATACCTGGCGTTTTCAGAAGCCTACTGGGCCTATAACACACACAGGACAGTGATCATATACCCTAGATTTACAGCTTTTGTACAAGAGTTGTCTCCCTTGCCATACCAACAAAGGAAAGTTTTGAACACAAGGCGACAAAAGAGATTGTTGTTTCGGCAAAGGGAGACAACTCCAGCAAAACCTTTTTGTGAGGTTTGTTCAATGCACATGTGCTGTCCTAGCGTTGTGCCCTGAAGTCGAGTTCTTAATACATGTTGACAATTTGAATGAGATGACATGACCTTTATGTGCACACCTGGCACAAGGTTTGCACGACAAGCTAATATAATGGACAGAATAGGTTGAAGATTATCAGGAAACTGGACTCCACCCCGAGTCTGCAACTTATCCACTTGCTTATCAAAGCTTTAAGGCAGCATAACAATAAGGACTTATGGGAAGGGAATAAAGGGGCTCACCGGTAGGACGCGACGCAAGGGGGGTGTAGTTCACTGGTAGGACGTGAAGCAAGGGACGTGTAGTTCACCGGTAGGGCGTGTAGCTCATTGGTAGGACGTGAAGCAAGGGGCATGTAGCTCATTGGTAGGACGTGAAGCAAGGGGCGTGTAGTTCAGCGGTAGGGCGTGTAGCTCATTGGTAGGACGTGAAGCGAGGGACGTGTAGTTCACCGGTAGGGCATGTAGTTCATTGGTAGGACGTGAAGCAAGGGGCGTGTAACTCATTGGTAGGACGTGAAGCAAGGGGCGTGTAGCTCATTGGTAGGACGTGAAGCAAGGGGCGTGTAGTTCATTGGTAGGACTTGAAGCAAGGGGCGTGTAGCTCATTGGTAGGACGTGAAGCAAGAGGCGTGTAGTTCACCGGTGGGACTTTAAGCAAGAGGCGTGTAGTTCATTGGTAGGACGTTAAGCAAGGGGCGTGTAGTTCACTGGTATGCTATGAAGCGAGGGGCATGTAGCTCACTGGTACGACTTGAAGCGAGGGCCCTATAGTTCACTTATATGCCATGAAGCGAGGGGTGTGTAGTTCACTCGTATGACTTGAAGCGAGGGGTGTGTAGTTCACTGGTATGACTTGAAGCGAAGGGCGTGTAGTTCACTGGTAGGCAGAATACAACACTCGTATATCTTGAGTCTTGTCATATCACATAATCTTTGTAGCAGGGTTCTCTGTAACAATCTTAACTTTTTAACCGAAGTCTGTTTTTAAAAAAAAAGAAAATTGCGATTCTAGAAATTTTTATGTCTGTGTATTTTCAAACCAAGAAAACCCTTTCTACTTAAGACTATAGATGTTTGCCTATTGATAATACCCTTGTCCTTTGTGTTAGTTGAAATGTTCCAGTTGCAATATGTGAAATGTAATGTTGCACTACATATCATAGTTGCATCTTTGGAAATTGGATGTTCAGTTGCAATATTGTGCTTGTGTTGCAGTTGCTATGATAGTCTTGCTCTGTTGCACTGAATGTTACAGCTGCAATATTATGGTTACAATATTCAAAATACAGCTGCATATTTCAGTTGCAATATTACATCAGTTACATTTACAATGTTGCAGCTTAAATCATACATCAGCTGAACAACTGAATGTTACAACTGAATATTACAACTGAATGTTACAACTCAATATTAAACTACACTGCAGCTATGACAGTATACAACTGAATGTTACAATTAAAGGTTACAATGTTGCAACTGAATGTTACAATTAAATGTTACTCGGTTACAATGTTGCAACTGAATGTTACATTTAAATGTTACAGAGTTACAATGTTGCAACTGAATGTTACATTTAAATGTTACAGAGTTACAATGTTGCAACTGAATGTTACATTTAAATGTTACAGAGTTACAATGTTGCAACTGAATGTTTCAACTGAATGTGACAGTAAAATGTTACAATTGCAATTTTGATGCTGATGTTGCAACTGTTCTTAAAAATGTCGCTGCTACAATATTGCAGCTGCAAGTGACGTATGTACACAAGACGATACTATTAAGCCATGTGACATCTTGATGAATTTGTAATGTAATGACAATGACTCCTACATTTTTCTGTTGTTCCACTTTGTAGTCCCCCCCCCCCTCCCCCCACCCCCCTGACGTGTGTCGTGTCGTATTGGGGGGATAAATCAATCAATCAATTGTGTGATCTATGTGATGCTCTGTGTGACAGTATGTTTTATATACAAATTAATCAAGGATGACTGTTGTGAGGCCTGAGTTCAGTGTTAATTCTTATCAACATGTTTAGATCTGTACATAATCTGCCTTTTATCTACGGTAAGCATCCGCCGCCACGGCGACACACAGGTGTGACCGGTGTCCACCTGCTTGACCGCCGGCACTCTTCAGAGGACTTAGTACTTCTAAGTTCTGTATGTGTATCTTGTACTGGGTCCATGTGTAGTCTAGGTTGTCTGTCATATTCGCAGATCTGTCAGATCCAGGACTCATCTGCATTCTTGTGTATAATATTCAGTGTGTGTGTGATACTGTGTGTTCAACAAGATAAATAACTGAATAAACACACACACGTCACGTTGGCTAAATCTCAAAGGTCAGGTTTTTTTCTACACAGGATTACAATGTTGTGCTCAAATTGATTTGTTCCGGTTGAAGAGAAGGTACGATTTTGAAATCTGAAAATTGTTTGAAATGGCACATTTGAATTTTCGTTTTTATCAATCGATGCATTTTTTCGTATAGTTTGACCAGCCCTTGGCGTTCATGGAGTTTGTAGAGTGCTGCCAAGGTTAGATGGGTCAATTGTCTTCATCCTATCACTGCCACTCATGGCCGTTTATTGAGTATGGTTTGCCAAAAATCAACTTGTGTCAAAATCGCCTGTTCTTCGAGCTCAGAGTATTGCCCTGAGATAAATCGTTTTGGGAGATTTTAGTTGATTAGGAGTTGGCTTAAGGTTTGGGTTAGGTTCCAGCTGGAGACCCTGCATCAGCCTTTGCTGTCTCACAATTGGGGTTCTTGCACGGTCTCCACGGAATCTAGCCGCAAAACATTTACATTGTTGTTTCTCAGATCTGCTTGTTCACTTGTGATTGTGTGACTGTACTTGTTTATTTGGGCCATGTGCAAGAAGAGACCTTTACTGAAAGAATCGATTTTAGCACAGAGATCTTGCAGATCTTTGGGCTAAGGTTAATTGAAAGAATCATGTTTGCTAAGGGTCAGATTGCCAAAGTATGCCAAGTAAACTTAAACACGGTAAGCTGGCTTGGGTTTGGTAAGCTTGATGCATGGGACTTGGGGCAGCTCTAGGTTGTGATCATTTCAGCATTCTATATTCACTCGAGAGGTAATTGTACGTTGTTCGCAGCAAAAAATTCCGACCTCCACCCCCTTTAGACCCCCCTGTTCACAGGTAAAGGTGGGTGAAGCTCAGATGTTTTGCTGATTCCTAAACAGGCCTATAAAGGATGAAGGAAATTCCTACTGCAGCAGTAGGTAGCATCGTTGTATGCTAGGTGTAGCACTTCCAACACATCCAACAACTCATCTCCTCTTTGGGGGGACCTTTTGGACAAGAAAATAATCATGGATAAGAATTGTTGGCTGCTTATAGGAAGTACTGGCCATGGATTACTGTCAATTTGTGAGTACTGGCCTCCATCGAGTTTACGCAGGCTGAAAAAAAGATGGCCATCCTTTGCATGTAAGTAAGTTCTTTGTGAATGCTCACCATTTGGATCGTTTTGTACAGTTGTAAAGGTAAGCTCTTGTTTGCATTTAAATTTCTTTGTGAACGCTTGCCTTTGTAGTGTCAGGAAAGGCCGTCTCTTTATTTGGCGAGGATGGGAGGGCCAGGCATGTGTGAAAAGGTGCAATATGATCGTTGTTTTACCACATTGCGGGAGTCTGCTCGTCCTGTCCCGTTTTAATCTGCTTGTTCAAGCAGCACAGAATCGATGCATCGTTTCAAAGAGGATCAATGCATCATTTCGAAAGAGAATTGATGCATCGGTGTGAAGAGGATTGGTGCATCGTCAGTCGCTGAGAGAATAGTTGCATTTGTGCAAAGGGAATCGATGCATTGTTGCGCATAGTGTTAGGATACAAGCATAATTGGACCGATATGTGACGATTTCTAAATGCTTCATGGCAGGTTGCAAAAGGCAGACTGGTTGCTAAAAGCGATCTTAAGCAACGATCACGTCTCAGACGTTGCTTAAATTCGTTTACTGCACCCGGTCCCCCCAGTCATAATTGTCAGACACTCGTGGGCCCGTTGACCAGAGGCTATGAAAGCAGTGCACAAATGGCAGGCTACTGTTGATTAAGTGTTCCATGAAAATGCTTGTTTATTATTTAATAATTTGACGTTTGCTCAAGATGATCTGCATTTTGTAGTCTTATTTTATTAATATCGTGACGACATGGAGGCAGCACATTGTCATCCATCCCAAGTTGTCTCCCTTAGATTGGCGGGGCGCTACTCGATTCATCGCCCAAGTTGTCTCCCTTAGATTGGCGGGGAGCTACTCGATTCATCGACAGCCCGCCCGCCAGTCGCGGACCGCCGCTCTCCTTGTACAAAAGCTCAAGTTCTCTGTCGGCTTAATCTCATCGCTGTGTTCAGTTCTTTGTAAATGTACACGGTGCATGTGTGTGTGTGTACGTTTGTATGTATGTATGTATTCTCGGGTTTCTGTTGCCCTACCAACAGGCATCATCCCAAACAAACAAAAATACCAGGATAGGATTTTTTCTTTACTTTTTTTTTTTTTTTTTTTTGCATACTGAAGAGCAGTTTACATATTTGGGAGACGGCTGGTTCACCAAAAGACCACGCATATTATAGGTGATCGTTACTATACCAACAGGCACTGTGTTGTTTAATGTTGATAATCATGATAGGGACTGTATTTTATAGCGCTTTTTGTAGTCTCGTTGCCATGGAAACGCGATGCATAAGAGCGTCCTCAAGACTATGTTATACGCTATTTATCTTACTGACTATGCGCCAATGATGTGTCATTTTGTTTGAATGATGTGAAAATAATCTCATTTTCTAAATACAATATTAAAAAGTGGCATTGTCCGATGTGTTGGTTTTCTTTCTATGCACACTGCTGGTACTGTGACTGGGACTATGTGTGATTATGCTGTCAGCAATGCAAATGTTTCTTCTGCTTTCCTTGGACGCGTCAAGAGTTTTATCAGTTCGCCGGATTCGAACCACCACTGCTGCAGATGTTGGTGCAGAAGCTCCTAAGGTCAAGCATTGTCTATGTCAATATACTTAAATTTAGATCGACAAAATCTCATTGCCGATGGGGCATATGCGAGACTCTGAGCGCTTTCATATTAGACCCTCGGACTGAATACATGCTCAAGTTTGCATACGTAGAAAAACAAACGCCTAAGAGTAAGAGTAGTAATGGAGAATGCTTTGGAAGCAGTGAATTCTTGGAAAAGAATCAACGAGCCTCGCAGTTCTCGAATTCGCTTCTCCTAATGTGACATGGGTCTCCTGCGTTGTGTCCCTGGGCAAGACACTTCATCCACATTGCACTCAGTTCGCCCAGCTGTATAAATGGGAACACGGGAAGTATGGAACCTCCCTAAGAAACGAACCCTATGTTGGGTGGCATGCACACTTCACATCATCCTAATGAGTAGCTTTTTTAAGGTGTTCACATTAAAATGGCCGCTCGATGGTAGTTCAAAGGATCGGACTGATGTTGCAAAACTTAAACACTCCGATTAGAGTTTTATTCGTTGTACAATGATGGAATGGTTAATCATCTTGCTGACTGAACTGCTAAATTCGCGAGAGACCTACAAATAAATACCCCTCACACTGACGAGTTCCACACAACTGTCGCTTTAATCTTTGCACCATTTTCTTTCAATACTGTTTACCAATTTCTAAGGATACGGCTTATTGAGTCGTGCGACATGTTTTACCCCCCTAACGTAACAATAGAATTATAAAATTGAATAATTGATGGCACATTTGAGAAAAAAACTTCCAAAATCGTGCTACAGCGCCTTTAAGAGGAAAGAGGTAGTAGGCTGCCTAACACGAGCACCGGAAGTTGAATACGTTCATAATTTGATAGCACAGAATAGATGAGGTTAGCAGATAGAGAAAACTTTTATTTGACCTTGCAGTTTTTGGGGATACATAACGGTTCTTGAGAAGTCCAAAGTGTCACATGTGCATGGACGACAGCCTGTGCTATAAGCCCATCTGTCATTTTGGGCTTTTTTGGACTAAAACGACATTGTCACACACAGAAAATATGACCTGGTTTTAAATCATTTGGCAGTTCCAAGTTCCTACGCCTATGTTTGGAATAACAGGCCAAACTTTTCTCTCATACATCGCCCCTCTCCTCATTGCTTCTAACATCCCAACAGTTTAAAACATATTAGAATTTGGGCGATTTAACTATATTAATTACTGTTGTCATGGAGACGCGTGCAAAGGTCAAATGTAAATACATGAAGACCAGCAGTAGTCGATATTATCAAAAATAAAAACGGATACCAGTGCCGTGTCAAATACGCACAAACAAATCTTAAAAGCTTCCGCAGGATTTTGTTTATTTTTAGACCGCGTCTGAAAATGCTCAATAAGCAAATTCAAATGTTATGTTCTTTATTCCCAAAAAAACGACACCATTGGTGGTACACTATGTCAACCTAACTTTTGGGATTGCGTTTTTCTGAAATATATATTTTATGTTATGGGGGGTTGCGCAGTGGTTCGCGCGTTTGATTTCGGATCAAGGGCCCCGTGGTTCGAATCCCGCCAGGGGCACGGCAGTAGAGAACAGTTACTGTTCTACACGCAGTACGTTTTGGGTGCAATGCTACACTGTATTTCAGTGCAGTACCACCAATGGTTCGCTAGTTCCAGCCGCTGCTCGCAGATTTCACCGCAATGCATAGTCACATTGCGTTGCGGGCTTTCTCCCTACACTAATTTAATACCAGCAGCCGTGAAATAAACTTGAAAGCGGCGTTAAACCGTTGTCTATTTGGTAGTTCCAAGATGTAGTCGCAGGTTTCACTGCAATACATTTCCACGAAGTCCTGTGTTACCCATCGCCTTGGTGTCCATCACATTACCGCTGAACGGGATCTCAGTAGATATTGTATGTGCGCTTCGTTCAACTATACTGAACTCGTGCGAAGACACACACATTCAGTTATTTTCATAAAATACCTTATTTTGGTAATGCGGATATTGTTGTCCCTCGATTATCGACGTCTTTAATATATTATTGATCACAAAGGTTTTAATGACTGAATTAAATGACAAAATCTAGAATTTCATCGTAGATATTAAGTATTCAGGTTCTTGGTTATATTGTCTAAGGGGACATAACTCTTACCATACCCACAGACAATGACGTCATTTGTTACAAAGAGGTGCTTAGGCATCACGGACATGTGTTTATTTTATGGTTTTCTGCCTTATGTTAGACATTTATCAAAATTGAAACTCCATAAACTAACTTTACCTCATCTTGAATTCAATTTCAACATGCCCCGGAGATCAATCATGGTCTAATATTGTGTAGAAATAATTCAATGTAGTTTGTTACAATCACACATAATGTAAACTGACTACATTGTTTCATCAATTTCAATGTGAACCTCTGTTAAACAAAATCTGTAAATTTATTTTTATTTATTGTCTATGATACAATCGAAAATTTAAATTAACTACTTTATTTCACCAGTTTCAATATAAATACACGAGTAATATGAATTGTTTATTTCACACACCAATTGCAACTTTTTGTACAGTACAATTCCATGTAGCTGGTGTTAGTTTCGCAGTCTCCCCGGGAGGCTAGATACTGACAGCTGTACGTGTGGTCGTCACACTGGGCTGAAGTATAAGTAAATACATAACACATAATAAAGGATAATTACCGACAACTTATACAAACAATCAGACACATAAATAAAAACATGAATTAATGGATAAATTGATTAATAATTACAACTGTACTCACAATCGTCATACTGGGCTGAATTTTTTTTTTAAATGGATAAGTTAATGAATAAATACACAAACAATACTGGCAACTGTACAATTTTATGGATACACAACTTCTTCATTCTATGCAGGCGACGTTTCGACATACATGTATATACTAATGTCGTTGTCAAGTAATGTACTGTTCCCTGCCTGACAACGACATTAATATCTATGTCGAAACGTCGCCTACATAGAATAAAGAAGTTGTGTAGTCATAAAATTGTTCTACGTCATTCTACATCCCCTCAATTTCTAGAATGCGCATAAAAGAAGAAATCTCGCAGCTAATGGCTGCAATACTGCCGAAGCGGCGCTAAACAATAACTCACTCACTCACTCACTCAAAGTAGAAATGAATACAGAGGGAAATTGCTGATTGAATGAATGAAAAATGGCGGATGAATGAAGGTTGAATGAATAACTATTAACTGGATGCACTTTGATCATCGTACTGCACTAGCGGATCCGGGGGGGGGGGGGGGGGGGGGGGGGGGGGGGGGCGTCCAGGGGGTCCGGACCCCCCCCTTTTCAAAACCATGTATAAGATTTGGGACCTGACCACCCCCCCCCCCCCCCCCCCCCCCCCCTGAGTGGAATTTTTTTTGGGACCCCCCCCTTTCAAAAATCCTGGATCCGCCCTTGTACTGTCCAGATCAACTGCAGCTCTGAGTGACTGTTTTAGGTTTTTGAGTTTCAACGATCCCATTTCGTTTGATTTTGTCTTACCCTTTTCTAGAAAAGCATTGGCGGCGTGAAGGAGACAGATGAACGAAATCTACAAGGGAAGCAAATCACTGAATAAATACAAATTCTTCCAATAATTCCATCAACTATAACTGGAACTATGATCACGGTTTCATAAGATACGCAACACCAATAAAACATTTCGACACCACTACGACCGACTACAGTGTTGCAGTAGATAAGCACGTGGTAGAAAATGATTCAACCGTGTCTTTTAAATCAACACATATAAGGTTTAAGATACAATTATGGTTCAACTTGGCATGGAACGACGTCTTAATTTTACAAGGAAGTTTATAACATTTACCGCAAGTAGCAAGCGCGAAGATTTCATTGCTGAATGGAGAGGGTCTGAGTGATTTGGTCGAACAACGTACGTTCTATCTGTGGGAATCGGACAGACTCGCTCCTGACCCGGTCTATTTCTCTCTTATTTGTATAGATCTGTAAACGAAACATGAATAATTGCGCTTTCTGGTATAGCTGTGTTCATTCCATTAACTGTTTTAAATAGTACAAACTTCATTACTTCAATGCTTCATAGATGAATGACGTAAATTCCCATACCCATTTACTTCAATCATACCCATTAATTTCAATGCATACCCATTTAATATACAAGATATACGCATTTACTTCAATCCATACCCATTAACTTCAATCCATACCTTTGAATTCAATATAAACCTATTTTCTTTAAAAGATATCTATTTACGCCAACACATACCCATTTACTTCAATACATACCCATTTACTTCAATGCATACGCATTTACTTCAAAACATACCCATTTACTTCAATGCATACCCATTTACTTCAATTCATACCCATTTACTTCAATTCATACCCATTTACTTCAATGCATACCCATTTACTTCAATACATTCCCATTGACTTCAATACATTACCATTTACTTCAATACATACCCATTTACTTCAATTCATACCCATTTACCTCAATACATACCCATTTACTTCAATTCATACCCATTTACTTCAATACATTCCCATTTAGTTCAATACATACCCATTTACTTCAATACATACCCATTTACTTCAATACATTCCCATTTACTGCAATACATTCCAATTTACTTCAATACATACCCATTTACTGCAATACATACCCATTTACTTCAATACATACCCATTTACTTCAATTCATAATATTTACTTTAATACATACCACTTTACTTCAATGCATATCCATTTACTTCAATTCATAATATTTACTTCAATACATACCAATTTACTTCAATGCATACCCATTTCCTTCAATACATTCCCATTTACGTCAATTCATACCCATTACTTCAATACATACCCATTTACTTCAATACATTCCCATTTACGTGAATACATACCCATTTACTTCAATACATACCCATTTACTTCAATACATTCCCATTTACTTCAATAAATACCCATTTACTTCAATACATTCCCATTTACTTCAATAAGTACCCATTTACTTCAATACATTCCCATTTACTTCAGTGCATAGCAATTTACTTCAATTCATTCCCATTTACTACAATACATTCCAATATACTTCAATACATTCCCATTTACTTCAATACATACCCATTTACTTCAATTCATACCCATTTACTTCAATACATTCCCATGTATTCCCATTTACGTCAATACATTCCCATTTACTTCAATACATAGCCATTTACTTCAATACATACACATTTACTTCAATACATAACTATTTACTTCAATACATTCCCATTTACTTCAATACATTCCCATTTACTTCAATGCATACCCATTTACTTCAATACATTCCCATTTACTTCAATACATTCCAATTTACTTCAATTCATACCCATTTACTTCAATACATACCCATTTACTTCAATTCATACCCATTTACTTCAATACATACCCATTTACTTCAATACATACCCATTTACTTCAATTCATACCCATTTACTTCAATACATACATATTTACTTCAATGCGTACCCATTTACTTCAATACATACCCATTTACTGCAATACATACCCATTTACTTCAATGCATACCCATTTACTTCAATGCATAACTATTTACTTCAATACATACCCATTTACTTCAATGCATACCCATTTACTGCAATACATACCCATTTACTTCAATGCATACCCATTTACTTCAATGCAAAACTATTTACTTCAATACATACCCATTTACTTCAATGCATACCCATTTACTTCAAAACATAACTATTTACTTCAATACATTCCCATTTACTTCAAAACATAACTATTTACTTCAATACATTCCAATTTACTTCAATACATACCCATTTACTTCAATACATTCCCATTTACTTCAATACATACCCATATACTTCAATTCATACCCATTTACTTCACTACATACCCATTTACTTCATCACATACCCATTTACTGCAATACATACCCATTTACTTCAATGCATACCCATTTACTTCAATGCAAAACTATTTACTTCAATACATACCCATTTACTTCAATGCATACCCATTTACTTCAAAACATAACTATTTACTTCAATACATTCCCATTTACTTCAAAACATAACTATTTACTTCAATACATTCCAATTTACTTCAATTCATACCCATTTACTTCAATACATACCCATTTACTTCAATACATACCCATATACTTCAATTCATACCCATTTACTTCACTACATACCCATTTACTTCATCACATACCCATTTACTTCAATACATACCAATTGACCTCAATACACACCCATTAACTTCAATACATACCCATTTACTTCACTACATACCAATTTACTTCAACACATACCAATTTACTTCAATACATACCAATTTACTTCAATACATCCCCATTTACTTCAAAACATAACTATTTACTTCAATACATTCCAATTTACTTCAATTAATACCCATTTACTTAAATACATACCCATTAACTTCAATACATACCAATTTACTTCAATACATACCCATTTACTTCATCACATACCAATTTACTTCAATACATACCCATTTACTTCAATACATACCCATATACTTCACTACATACCCATTTACTTCACTACATACCCATTTACTTCAACACATACCCATTTACTTCAATACATACCAATTTACTTCATCACATACCAATTTACTTCAATACATACCAATTTACTTCAACACATACCAATTTACTTCAACACATACCAATATTTCAATACGTCCTGGTTGAGAAGCACTCACGTTCTCTTCCCAAAGAGGGTTCTTCTCGCTTCAGATTTCCGATTGTAACCTCTGTTCTATTAGGGGTGGATTTCTCGGCTAGAAATAGAGAATCCTAATTGGTTTCATTGGAGAAAAAAATTTGCATTCAGCGGTGCCGTTGTAAAGACGACATTTGCCAGCGACACCTCATAAATTTAGTTTTGGAAAAAGAAACGTTTTTATTTTGTTTCATGTGTTTCCTCGACGTAAACTGCCAGGCAAAATAAAGTACTCACCTCAGTTTATTATATTTTATGTATGATGCAAATATCTCAAGTTTTCGATGTCATAATCTAAAAATGAAAAGTAGAGGCAGTCAAAGAATACTTCTACATGTTTGTTTTTTTTAATTTAAAAAAAAGAAGAAATTTATATGTCTAGATCCTTCTTGTAACCCTTTATCATCAGCTAGCAGTACAGTAATGAATCTACACACCCATATCCTGCCAGGAAGACATATCATTAACTACATCAATAATGAACAAGGATATACAATTCGGGACGCATTCTCGTCTTCACGTAATCCCAAAATGTGAACTTTCAAAAATATGTGTGCATAGACCCAGTCCTAAGACAGGCCTTAACATCACTATATATATACTGCGAAGTAATGTAAGAAATTTCAAATTAATTCCATTCTCCTATAGTTTGAATCATGGCGACTGTCTGTCTGTCTGTCTGTCCGACTGTCAAGTCAAGGGGATTTTTTAATGAAAATGAAAAATGAAGATAAGCTACACTTAACAGTACTATAACCTACACCTGGACTCAAACTGTTGCGACCGAATATACCTCACCATACAGATAATCTTGAATCAAACACTCTAGTAGACACTTTACAAACACATAGCGATAAAGATACTATGTCAGCGCTATGTACAGCGCTACCCATGCATGAGAATACTCAAAGCGTACAATTATTGCCCTGAAGGAATTGTACTTTCGGTGCCGCTATTATTAAAGCTATCTGTAAGACCTAATAGGTCCGTACCTCCCGTGTGCAGGTACCCATTTAAACAGCTGGGTGGACTGAGTCCAATGTGGATGACGCGTCTTGTCCGGGGACACAACACAGTAAGAGACCCAGGTTACAAATACAAGTATCGGTGTCCACCGGGACTCGAGCTCGGGCCTCTGACGTGGACCCATATTTTGGAAGCTCTCTTAGCGCTAAGATAGACGTAAGTGCCATACATTAACATTGACTTACAACTATCTTAGGGCTAAGTGAGCTTCGAAAATATGGGCCCTGCACGCTAAGCATAAAACTTTCTACTGTAGCTTATGGTATGGCATGGCACCCGTATGTACGTCCATCTGTCCGTCTGTTAACTTTTCGCTTTTTCGACTTCTTCTCCAGAACTCTAGTGACCCTAGAGAGCTGAAATGTTATGTACATACTCCTTGGCTAATGGGGATTCTAAATTGTAGATTTGGTAATCCTGTGACCCAAATTGTAGGTCACAGAGGTCATGACCTAAAACGTATTTTCATCTGCTTCTCCAGTACGGAAGGCTCTAGAAAGCTGAAATGTTGTGTACAGACTCCTTAGCCAATGGGGATTCACAATTGTAGATTTGCTGACCCTGTGGGTCACGACCTTAATACCTTTCAATTTCTTGTTAAGAATGTTTTACTTGAGATTGCTTATGTTATTAGATCTTCAAACTTAAATGCTAAATCACTGAAGTCCTGATGAGCTACAGAACCCATGGCTCTGGATTTGTTTTTTTAAATTTATGGGCAAAAACAAATATGTGCTATACTCTAATGGGACGTATATCTTGTATTTAGGATAATATTAAGTAAGTTAGTAAGTGTAGAAGTTAGCAAGCGTTCCCAACATATCAGTACTATCATACCCTGACATTTTAATGAAATATTTCATTATTACATTGTCACATCTAGTCCCGTACATATCTCTCCACCTGACCACGTTCTAACGGGCACGTGTTCCTTGGTAACATCACTTAACATTGGTGTAGTACCTGGGTTATGTATAAATGCTTAAAATAAATTAAAAAATCTACATGCGTTGATGTATCATTCTTACAACCACCATTACATGTTATATTGTCACCCAAAACTGTTTTGGGTTTCCCTAGAGAGTTTTGTTTACACTCTTAGAAGGAAAACTAAACTCTAACTTATGTAAATTAAATATGTGGGGTAAAAAATGGCTTATCAAGACAACCCAGACAAGACTGTAGCTATTGTGTTTTCTATAAAAAAAACCCCAATATTAATAGGCCACAGCTATCTTTTAATGGTGTTGAAATAAACATGGTTGAGACACATAAACATTTAGGAGTAACGTTAGCGAGTAATGGGAAATGGGCAGACCATATTGATGTTATTATAAAACGTGTATCAAAAATGGTATGCTCCATGAGACTGTTAAAATATTTACTATGCAAAGAAACCCTAAATAAAATATATATAATGTTTATTAAACCACATCTTGAATACGCATACGAAGTCTGGGACGGGTGTACTCTTGAATTAACAAACAAGTTAGAACAGATTCAACTACAAGCAGCAAGAATAGTTACTGGATTACCAAAGTACACATCACACACATTTCTGTATTTTGTAACTGGTTGGGAAACGTTACAAGAACGTCGGAGAAAAAGAAAGCTAAGTTTGATGTATAAACTTAATAATGGATTAGCTCCTCAATACCTTGCTGATCTTCTTCCTCAGAATGTAGGTTTTAAATCCAATTATAACTTACGTAACTCCCAAAATGTATCTACTCCTTATTCAAGACTGAAACATTCAAACAATTCCTTCTTTCCATCAACAATATGTTCTTGGAACGTTCTACCAACCACCCATCGTCAGTCTAGAACAGTTTCAAGATTTAAATCAAGTATTACTCATCAGCACGCGTCTGCACCACAGTACTATTCGTGTGGAAAAAGAAAATTGAATATAATTCATTCTAAGTTGCGATATACTGTAAGCTCGTTGAATTATGATTTATACAATGTTGGAATTGGACTAAATGTACATGCGGTTACCACGTATAGAATGCTTACCATTTAATGTTTCAATGTACCATATATAACAAACAGAGAGAAGTGCTTGTATCCACACTAAAGCGTATTACTGTACCAGCATGTGTTTCAATTGACCTTAAACTTTTGCTCGAGGGAAGTGCAGACCTATCATTAGATCAAAATACACGTTTATTTAATTTAGTCCAAAATTATATCTGTGACGCAAAACGATTTGTTTAGATTTAATGTTATCCTATTTCTCTTCATCTATTTACTCTTCTCTTGTTCACTATCTGTCATTTTGCTTGTATATATGTAAATTAATTTTGTACATGCTAAGGAGAGGGTATTTTAAGTTAGATAACTTGTTCCCAATCCTTTTCTTAATGAATAAAATATGTTTAAACCAAACCAGAATCTTAAATAAAATTAATGGCGGTCTCGAAGCAATAACTAATATGAAAGTCCATTGAAATCGTGGAAAACCGTGATTAGAGTCAATAACATTCATGAAAAACACGCCCAATGAAGACTGCTATTTTTGGTTGATTCACTTGCGCACCTTAACCACGTACATCGGTAGCATCATCACCAATTAAACGCGAATGCGTGCCTGTATTGTTGCTCGTGGTTGTATGAAAATATTTTAAATGTTTTTCTGATCAAGCACTGATCGAAAACTGAACAATTATTGTTTTCTCATTTCAACAATCGCCCTTCTTTCGTGAACTTCTGAAATTCAAATATATAATGCAGAAATGGTGCAACTTCATTATGTTATAATATTGCTAAACTGTTCATTATAGTTTTTACAATATCTGATAAGATATCTAGTAGGCGTTCCTTTTGGCCGGGGGTATTGTAGCTGCAGCTAAGTGCGTGGAGGAATACACTCGCCATCAAGGCGTGTATTTCCTATAGACTGATATCTGCTATTACTGTTACTCAAATGTGATTGGCCCGCACATGCAACGACCTCAACGAGTTCACTGTTATCATGGCATTACATTTTTTTTAGTCATAAATACTTCTTCTCAAGAATAAAAATGTTTGAAACAAAAAACTAAACAATGTATGGACCACATGATTGAACTGGGCCAATACAAGGATCCCCCAACACAGACCTCGGACCTGTAACGTGTCCAATACGGAAATACTTGATTAATAACAAATTTTCGCTTTATAATAAATAGTGATCGAGATATGAGATGTATATGCTTAAAATACGCAAGGATAATTCAGATGAATATGGGTGTATGGTTATGTGAGGTTAACACCCTGATGATTCCTCAGATGATTCAGAGAACCTCAACGATACATTCTCAAGTAACTTCCTATACACCGGAAGTACGACGTTGCACACTAGACTGTGTTCTATTCCGTTGCGCGTATGCGTGTTTTTGATAAATGTGTTCATCATCTTAATACAACATTTACATTAAACCACTGTGGCATAAGGGCAACTTTATTACATATAGAATACTAAACGATGTCCCGTTTGATAACATGTTTATGAAACGAGTGGATGGTTTGGTATTTTGACGAGCGAAAGCGAGATAAATACCGATGCCATTCACGAGTTTCATAAACATGTTATCAGACGGGACCGAGTTTAGTATTTTATTTATTACTCAATGATATAAATAGCACTGACTTGCAATTAAATCGTTCTTAGTGACGCTCACTTGCAAATAGGTCACTCGCTATTGCAGTCGCGCGGCTAGCATTGTGACGTCAACCAAAAACGGCTATGACGTCACGCGCCGATTGTGACGTTACAACAGCACGCGGTGGTATCACACATGTGTGTAACCAGCTCATTGTTATCTAATGAGTGATCTCACCACAGTTGAGTAATAAATATAGAATACTAAACGACGTCCCGTTTGATAACATGTTTATGAAACGGGTGGATGGTTTGGTATTTTAACGAGCGAAAGCGAGTTAAATACCGATGCCATTCACGAGTTTCATAAACATGTTATCAAACGGGACCGAGTTTAGTATTTTATTTATTACCCAACAATGTAAATAGCGCTGAATTGCAAGAAAATCGTTTTTAGTGACGCTTACTAGCAAATAGGTCGCCCGCTATTGCAGTCGCGCGGCACACATTGTGACGTCATCCAAAAACGACTATGACGTCACGCGCCGATTATGACGTTACGGCAGCACGCGGTGGTATCACACATGTGTGTAACCAGCTCATTGTTATCGAATGAGTGATCTCACCACGGTTGAGTAATAATAACTATTTACACACAGTGCAATTTAAATCTAGAAATGATCGTGTTTCTAATTGTATGAGTATTTCCATCTTTTTCAACATTGCATGATAATAACGCAGGTACACCAAATTACAATAAACTACCTGGCACAATTTTTCTGCTTATTGTTAAATGTCCTTACAAATAAGTGTGCATCCATCTGAGCGGAAAGTTGAGAATATTATGCCTCTACACGAAGACCAAACTGAAGTACCTCCAATAGACCGTGTGGCCAGAGTATGTGAAATAGTTGTTTTCAACAATTTGTTTAACTGATTGAGTGAAATATAAACTATTTAGTCAATAAAATGATCGGGCAAAAGTTATCAAACTTTTACGAGCCCTCTCCTTTTGTTTAACTTTATTTTTCATCCTACCACGCTCCTGTGTAAATATAAGCTTGCGGCTCCTTTCACAAAGCTACATTTGCTGCGATTAACCTTAACTCCCAGTATTTAACAGTTAACTTAGGTTAGCATAGTGACTTATGATCACTTTAGTGCTTTGTGAAAGGAGACCCTGGTTTTCAACCAGGAAATTCGATTAATTGAAGTATTCCAGTGGGTTTGTAAACCATTAGACAAGAGATACGTTGTGTGTGGTGTATTACGATGTATACACAGCATTCGATCGAGTTTGGCACAATTTTTTCACTTCCAAAACCATAAACTTAAGACTTGAAACTCATAAAATAAGCTGACAATTGTTGGGATTGGTTCGCCAGGTACACAACTGACCGCTGTCAGAGTGTATTTATGTTGTCAGTTGATCATTATCCAGGCTGAGGACTCGGGCGCTGGTGTCCCACAAGGCTCTGTTCTTGGTCCGTTTTTATTCATTGAATACATTGCATCTAATGTCCATGCATACTCTGATTGTCAGCGTACAGTAAATATAGAATACTAAACGATGTCCCGTTTGATAACATGTTTATTAAACGAGTGAATGGTTTGGTATTTTAACGAGCGAAAGCGGGTTGAATACTGATGCCATTCACGAGTTTAAAAAACGTGTTATCAAACGGGACCGAGTTTAGTATTTTATTTATTACTCAATGATAAAAACAGCGCTGAATTGCAAGAAAATCGATTTTAGTGACGCTCACTTCCAAATAGGTCACCCGCTATTGTAGTCGCGGGGCTAACATTGTGACGTCAACCAAAAACGCCTATGACGTCACGCGTCGATTGTGACGTTGCGGCAGCACGCGGTGGTATCACACATGTGTGTAATCAACTCATTGTTATCTTATGAGTGATCTCACCACGGATGAGTAATAAAACAAACTCAATACCTCTGTCGCACCCTCCGCTCAGGGGGACAGTTCTGGAAATATATAGCAGTAAATATCGCATTTATCAGAATTTGAGAGGCCCTGTTTTGGAATGTTTAAGACATGAAATATTTAATTTTTCACAGCCTCTACATCATCAAAAATATGTGTAAAACCATGATAATGTCCTATGTAGTTTTTGATCATGCTAACAAGTAGCATCGCATGTAGTGATTCATATGTCAACTCAAGTCAACCGATGACTTTCTAGCCTCATCGCTGATTGGAGGAAACGGTCACATGACCTACGCGGTGCAGTACTCAGATCAAAAAGACAGCGAAGTGCTACGTTAGTAGTATAGAAGGTGGACGCAGATAGGGTGTATGCAATGTGCAATGTTGCAATGTGCAATCCCACCTCTCTAGAGAGTAAAGAGGTGGGAGGTGGGAGGTGGGAGGTTGTAGAGGTATTAGTGCAATCCCACCTCTCTTGAGAGTAAAGAGGTGGGAGGTGGGAGGTGGGAGCCGGGAGGTGGGAGGTGGGAGGTGGGAGATTGTAGAGGTATTAATTAGAAAGGTATATAAATTTTTTTTCTTCTTTTCATTGAAATGTATATAAATGCATGACGTCACAGATTAAAATTTACATAAATGCATGACGTGACAGGTTAAATTTAGTATTAGATTGGTAATCTATTATAGATAATATTCATATGGATATTACAGCAGAAGATAATATGATTGTGTGATATAAAATAATAAAAATTAATCTGAACTGAATGAAAACCATTAGATGAATTAAATCTAGCATTCAACATTAAACTGAAACAGTACAAAGGGTTAAGGGTTAAGGGATAAGGATTATTAAATAAATATTAAATACATCATAATTCATTAAAATATAATTGTAATAAATATATATATATATAATTATATTTATAAATATTATTTCATTATTAATATATTATTGATAATATTTAAAACTAATGGAAATGAAGTAAACATTATGAAAGGAACTTAATCAGTATTTATATGTGATCACAATGTAATAACGTGAATGAAATGTGTGAGCTAAACTAGTGATAAAAATAATTCATGCATACAGAATATAACATGTAATCGAGAAGAAGTACATTTAAATATATACAAATAAATCATAGGAAAGTCAAATGCAGTTAACCTCAACCTGAAACATTCCACAAGGTAGCAGTAACAAACTAACATTGTCATGACATGGCTTTGCACTTGACCCCTCCCTGACCCGAAAGTGACCATTGACAAAGAAGGTTTGCTTTAGGCAACACTCCATTGGGAAAAGTCACGCACTGCAGCCCTCTGACTTGTAGGTGTGTCTTATAAACATTACAAAAAAGAGATACCTCACTATGCGAATTATAATACTGTATACCTAATGATACCTATTATTTTCGTATATGAATATGAATTAGTAAATACGCACCTATAAAAAGGCGCGAACAGCATTGTCCACTTGACTATTCATCTTTCTGGTGTAACAGAATGATATTTGTGTGTGTTGAAAAACAAGATTTAATGTGTTTACAATATAAAACTGAACCAAACTCCTCCTTGAATTAGTGACGTATAAGATATACATATAATTATGAAGTGTACTGTCTTTAACTGTTGTTTACATAACTTGTAGCCAGTGAGTGAATACAAAGTTACTCCCGCTGTATTTATTTAAAGGTTATAAATAAGTTGTATATTGAAGTGATGCTGACTTTGATAAGAAGTATAACTGTAAATGTGTAAGTGTACAGAGTTATAATGGACTTGTCAAGAAGTCTATGTTTTTTAATGCCTGTTTACTTTTAAATATGAACAGGTAATCGTGTGCTGTCAAGATGTCTTTCACTGTAAGGTAGTCCTTAATCAAGGATCCAGACGATTTGGTCTCCACTAGCTAGGGCCTCGTGATGCAGATACAAGCATTATCCCGAAGCGATTGTTGCCGGTAGATGTATGATAAATCTTCATTGCTATGCATTATGATATATATCTTGTTATACTATTTTTATATTTAATTGTCTTTTCTTGGATTCTAACACATGAAAAGTGTCAAACAAAAGAAAACAAAACAAGGCAGCAGTTTCAGAAATTTATTCATTCTCAATATCTGCTTGTCAAATGGGATACAAAACCAAGTCAACAGAGTCATATGTCAAGTCACCATTTAGAGTTTTAGGTATTTGTCTTTTTCAATTTTCTTCGCCCAGGAGGTCCAAGTTTTATTACACCTTTTACAAACAGGGAAATAGTCTTTTTCTTGTCATTCTTTCTCTTGAGTGGACGTGGTGTTTTCACGATGTGAAGCAAGTTAGGTAGACTCATCCTGTCTCAGTGAGGACTGGGAGTCAACTGATGCTGGGTTGGCTCACAACAGATGTTTTAAATCAGTCCTGATCACTCTGTTCGTCATCGGCAGTACTCTCATCAGGAGCCATGTCTGATTCCATGTCACTTTCCAATTCAGGTCGATCTAGACGAGTTGAAATGTCCTTCATTTTAGGATTAATGAAGCGCCTTATCTTTCCCTTTATCACAGTTCGATCTGAGGCTGGGTCAATGTCATCCAGACTCATTAGGATTGGTGTAAAGAAAGGCGCATCTTTAAAATAGTGAGTAAACTCGAGTACGCTGTTGAGACTTTCCAACAATTTAGCATCCCACAGCTGTTTCATTTTTCTCTCAATCCATTCGTCTGTTCTGCCACGCTGCTTGTACTTTTTCCTGGTGAGTTTCATATCATTTTGATAAAGGTCATAAACCCGCCTCCAGATACGTTGTAAACCAACATTTTGCCATTCCTCGGCTGTCATGTCATTGATGGGCTTCCAGTGACGAGAGAGTGCTCTTGAATCTTTGCTACCAGCGCCTTTCTGAACAGCCTGCTGTATCTCTTCATCCTCACTGTCGGTCTCATAGATGACCCGTTTACGCTTCTTGGTTTTCAAGCCATTGTCATTGGCTGGACACCACGATTTGATGTGTTTTTGGAGATCATGCATATTGTCTATCAACACACCACAATCAGCACAAGCTGTAGCCATGGTGAAAGGACCAGACTCCTCACTGGAACAGGATGCTGTTTCAATGTTTTCGTCAGGAGACGTGTTTCCAGCTACAATGTCCTGAGTCGACTGATGGCCTGAGGCGACAGAGACGTCTTTTATCTCTGCCTTTGGTAGATGTAGAGGTCCACCCTGCTGACTATAGGTTGTAGTAGTAGAGGACAAGATGTTGGGATGGAGTCTGTTCTTCTCGCTCGTACCAGGTTTAAGGTCCACGGTTAAGTTTCCATAAGGTGTTTCAATGGCTTTTTCGTATAGGGTCATGAACTTAGTGACATCATCAGGGAATATTCTCCTAGCAAATATCTTAACTTGCTGTCTGTCCACGGGTGAATTGAAAAGGGTCACGTAATGTGAATTAAGAGCAATGTCGCGAGATTCCTTGCCTCTGGGGAATAGGTTTTGCAGGAGTAAAAAGATCAGTACATTTTTGTGGTGAGAAGTTTGAGTAAACAGACGAGAGATTCGCTTGTCATTCTTGGCTTCAGCCAGAAAATCGTCTAGAACCAACACGTTCTGCTTATGGGCATCGAAGTAATTGTCCTCCTCCAGGTTATAGGGTAGTCCTTTCACAAACTGGACCTGGGGTAGGGTTTGACGAATGCTCTCGTATAGAGGTTGCCACACGGAATAGCACCAAACGATCGAATCTGGTAATGGTTGAATCAAGCCGTATCGTAATAGGTTGAAGACGAATACACTCTTCCCCGAACCGCTTGGCCCGACCACGAGAGCGTTGGAGGGAATCTCGAGCTGGAATCGCTGCTCATGAGGAGGCGGAGGAGGAGGAGGAGGAGGAGGAGGAGGCTGACACTGGTCACTCTGAGGCAGAGGAGGAGGCGGAGACTGACCGCTCCACTGGCCACTCTGAGGAGGAGGAGGAGTAGGAGGTGGAGACTGACCACTCCACTGCCCACTCTGAGGAGGAGGCGGAGGAGGAGGCGGAGGTGTGTAAGGAGTCAACCCATGCCTCTGCTTCTGATGTCTCAGTAGGTTGTCCTTACGTGTAAAACTCTTCCCACAATCCGGACAGGCGACCAGCTCCATTACGATCTAATACAGATATGTGAGGAGAGGTTGAGAAGAAGTCTTTTTATACTTTTCTAGCCTCTGTCTCTTTAGCGCAGCCAGAGCCCTGTCCACAACGCCTTGTGTCGTCGAGATGTGTTGTATGTTCACTGCAGGTGGTGAGGTCTTTTGCTTGCAAAGTGTCCTTTTAGATTTTATTCGCTGCGTCTTGACTTGTTTCTTTGCTGAAGTTTTTGATTTCCTGGACTTTATTACTTTATCTTGGGTACTGAAAATGTCTTTAGGTTTATTCACCGAAGGTCTCTTCATGGTTATGTGTCTTCTCTCTCCAACGTCCAGAGGGAAAATGAATGCTGAGCCCTTTCACTTAACGGTTTTATAGCAAAATGTATTACCATGCATATTGGACAGTGAAAAGATAATTTCTACTGACGGTTTTCTTAGTAATATACTACTATGCAAAGAAATCTCTGGAAGGAGGAGCATGATTGCTATTACATCCTCCTCCAATATCTTCTGTTTCGCCTTGGATAGTCTTCGGAGAGGTCTTGGACCTATGCACTCCCGTGGCTTCCTCAGTCTTGTTGGGTACAGGGATTATGCATGAATAAGGTCGACTTTGGTTTCCTCTGGATTCCTCACGTCGACGTTCAAAAAAGTCTATAAACTTTTGTGTATCAGGAATGTATAATCTTCTTTGCATGATGTTCACCGGAGTATTCCTCTGACTGATCTGTCCTTGTTTTCTCTCGCAAATGAAGACAGAATGCCTTATGTCTTATTTATATACATCTACCGGCAACAATCGCTTCGGGATAATGCTTGTATCTGCATCACGAGGCCCTAGCTAGTGGAGACCAAATCGTCTGGATCCTTGATTAAGGACTACCTTACAGTGAAAGACATCTTGACAGCACACGATTACCTGTTCATATTTAAAAGTAAACAGGCATTAAAAAACATAGACTTCTTGACAAGTCCATTATAACTCTGTACACTTACACATTTACAGTTATACTTCTTATCACAGTCAGCATCACTTCAATATACAACTTATTTATAACCTTTAAATAAATACAGCGGGAGTAACTTTGTATTCACTCACTGGCTACAAGTTATGTAAACAACAGTTAAAGACAGTACACTTCATAATTATATGTATATCTTATACGTCACTAATTCAAGGAGGAGTTTGGTTCAGTTTTATATTGTAAACACATTAAATCTTGTTTTTCAACACACACAAATATCATTCTGTTACACCAGAAAGATGAATAGTCAAGTGGACAATGCTGTTCGCGCCTTTTTATAGGTGCGTATTTACTAATTCATATTCATATACGAAAATAATAGGTATCATTAGGTATACAGTATTATAATTCGCATAGTGAGGTATCTCTTTTTGTAATGTTTATAAGACACACCTACAAGTCAGAGGGCTGCAGTGCGTGACTTCTCATAATAGAGAGAGAGGGGGCTCTGTGTTAGCTTGTCCGTCTCTACCTTGTGGAATGTAACACCTTGCTCACACAGAATACTTATATTAAACACGTTTTAATTTAGTTATTCTAACTTTTATATCATTTAAATACTTTAAATGATTCCTGTTTTATCATTCTATAATTTACAATCGCTATCCATTCAATCAATATTGCCTTATTGATAATTGTTTATCACATATCATTAAATATTATCTAATTCATAATTACCTGCTCTACTTCCGGCTCTCCTACCTATCTAATTAATACCTCTACAATCTCCCACCTCCCACCTCCCACCTCCCACCTCTTTACTCTCTAGAGAGGTGGGATTGCACTAATACCTCTACAACCTCCAACCTCCCACCTCCCACCTCCCACCTCTTTACTCTCTAGAGAGGTGGGATTGCACATTGCAACATTGCACATTGCATACACCCTATCTGCGTCCACCTTCTATACTACTTACGTTCAATCTGATTTAAATAAGATTGTATTTATCTACTGACTCGCAGTGGCAAGGTCAGCTGGTTTCCTGAAGAGCTGTGGTATATTACTTCCTAAATAGGACTCCTATATAGGCAAGAGACAGTGTATTATATCCCGCTTTTGCTGTACGTGATTCAACAGATGAACGTCTGTAAGCAGTGTTCTTGCAATCCCAAGTAAGATCCACACTGCCCGTTCTCCAGCTAGGTAGGAGGGCACCTGCTGTTGTTGAACTGTCGCTATCTGGTCCATCATCATGGTAAGTTTCTTTATCGTGTCTGATATGCTTTTATGCCAACAGCTTTTTATGTGTAACGTGGTGTATTCAGCTCAGTAAATAAGTGATTTCAAAATTTATTTAAAAAAACAAACATTTTCTGTTACTAATTGTTTAAATGTACAGTTTGCCATAAATTCACCCCGAAGTCCTTTATTGAATTATATTTAACACACTTTTACACATAACTTCCCGAGGTTATAAAGTGTTTATGAGTTGGCGACTTGCATACAACTATACATAGTTAATTCATAATGTAAAGTCATTCATTCTGTGATACGGGTGTTAGCTCTATTTTTCATGAAATTATATCAAGCATAAAATGTGAGAGATTTATGTCAAATTATTTGATTTCAGATTACCCAACAGATATGCATCGCACTCTTCAGTTTACTTGTACCGGTGATTTGCAGCGGTCTGCAACTATCTACTATGTCGATGGTTTGTCGCCCTTGTTCCTGTCATCCCGACCCGGACTATGGAGGAACGCTAGCCAACTGTTCCCACAAGCAACTGAGACACGTGTCCTTGCCTGCACCAGGTAATATCACGACACTTCTGTTGGACTACAACGAACTCAACACGCTGTCCATCTCTGACTTTGAAGGAATGGCCAATCTACGTCATCTCAGCGTGAGAGCATCACTCAACACTATAGAAGAAGCCCCTGAAGTCATCTTCACAAACCTGGAATATCTCGATCTTTCACGAAATTTTTACCTTGGACTACCTGAGATTGTTAAAGTATTGTCCTGGCTCAGGAGAGGTACCTTGAAGACACTACTCCTTGATTTTATAGTCACTCTGCGATCAGTGATAGTTCCACTTGATGGCGTGTACTGTAGCGCATTCCAACACACCACTTTGAAAGAACTCCATTTGGACGGAAATGTGTTTCCTTATATTGGGAAAAACTGTTTATTATCTCTTCCGAAAACAATTGAAGTTATAAGCATCCGTTATACCATGCTTGGGGGTTTTGACGGTGCTAACCTTACAGGTTTATTAAAACAGACCTCATTGAGGTCTTTGGATTTGACTGGTTTTGTGACTTGGAACCCTGGTAATGGAATGGACGGTCCCTGGTACGAAACTGTTATACCACCTGTGTTGTTACTAATGCCATCACTTGAGGTATTTAGCTGTAAGGGAACCTTGCTTAAAACAGACCTTGGGAAAATAACCTTGTTTCCAATAATAAACAATATAACAACTATCGACATGAGTGATAACATGGTGACATCAATGACTGGTCCATTGAAGGGCCTTCACAATCTTGAACATTTTGACGTTTCGAAAAATGAGATTACTTCGATCAGCAAAACCGTGTTGACATACTCCAATAAAATTAAATTTGTCAATTTATCCAACAATTATTTGGGAAATTGTCTTGGAGCGGATACACATGGGGATATTTTAAAACAATTTCACAGTTTGGAGGTTTCAGACATTTCCATAAACGGAATCACTTTTTTACCAAAGCAAATTTTACAGGCGTCAGTTAACCTTCGCTATCTCAACATCAGTGGAAACTTTCTAACAAATTTCAATGTCGATATCAGTCATATGCGAAATCTGATCGAGCTGAATTTGAGAAACAATAAATTAACCACACTTCCAAAAGGGTTCACGGATCAACTGAATCTCCTTCCAGATGTGAAAGTCATCATGGACGATAACCCTCTGTCCTGTTCCTGTGACACGTTGGAGTTCCTCGAGTGGATGAGAGAAAGGGACAATCTACAGGGAATTGACAATCTCACGTGCACACTAACTAACGGGACAATCATGAAACTGCAGTTTCTGGATCACATCTTGTCCAGTTTACACGAGAGTTGTAAATCTGATCTTGTTTTGATTGCATCATCGGTATCAGGAGCGTTTGCTCTGCTGATGTTAGTTTCTGGTTTCATGGTGTACCGACACAGATGGAAGCTCAGATACTTGTACCATGCCGGCAGGAACAGATACCAACTTGTGAATAATGACGAGGACATTGACCAATATCAATACGATGCTTTTATATCATATGCTGATTCAAATCGCACCTTCGTCAAAGAAAAAATGCTTGTTGAGCTTGAAGATAAATCCGGGCTGAAGGTTTGCATCCACAGCAGAGATTTCCTCCCTGGAGACATCATCACAGAAAACATCATCAACGCAATCCAAAACAGCAGAAAGACCGTGATCCTGTTGTCACCAGAGTTTCTGAAGAGCGAGTGGTGCATCTATGAGTTCCACATGGCCCGACTGGACGGGATCAACCGGAAAATGAACAACCTCTTGGTGATTCTGCTGCAGGAAGTCGCTGTGGATCAGCTGCCCAAGGATCTGGCGATGATGCTGACCAGGAACAGCTACCTGGAGTACAGCACGGACATATATGGGGAGGCTGTGTTCTGGAATACTTTAACTGAAGGAATCAAGACGTTAAAGCGCTTGGAATGAAGAGTGCCTGACTACTTCACTCATGTCCAAGAGGATTACAAGCAAAAACACTAACGCCAGGCATGTAGAACTGGTATCACAAACAACTAAAATGTGTTAAGATGAACACTTATTAAATCAAATGTCAATACATAGCCATTAACATAAGCACAATATCTAGCTATGTAGCCTCAGTTTAAGTTATAGACGCTTTAACATAAGCACAATATCTAGCTATGTAGCCTCAGTGTAAGTTATAAACGCTTTAACATAAGCACAATATCTAGCTATGTAGCCTCAGTTTAAGTTATAGACGCTTTCACATCCAGAACTCGAATGACTAAACCGGTGAGATATATTCTAAAAGTGGAATTAAGTAAGCTTTTGGTAGTTTTAAGTTTAAGTAAGTTTCGTACCAAACGATGTATAATCAGGCATCACACAACATAAATGTGTACCATGTATGTGTTATTTCAACATGTATCTTATATATAGACTGATGTATCAACATGTATCTTGTATATGAGCTGTTATATCAACATTTATCTTGTGTATAGGTTGTTATATCAACATGTATCTTGTATATGGGTTGTTATATCAACATGTATCTTGTATATAGGTTGTTATATCAACATGTATCTTGTATATGAGTTGTTATATCAACATGTATCTTGTATATAGGTTGTTATATCAACATGTATCTTGTATATGGGTTGTTATATCAACATGTATCTTGTATATGGGTTGTTATATCAACATGTATCTTGTATATGGGTTGTTATATCAACATGAATGTTGTATATAAGTTGTTATATCAAAACGTATCTTGTATATGGGTTGTTATATCAACATGTATCTTGTATATGGGTTGTTATATCAACATGTATCTTGTATATGGGTTGTAATATCAACATGTATCTTGTATATGGGTTGTTATATCAACATGTATCTTGTATATGGGTTGTTATATCAACATGTATCTTGTATATAGGTTTTTGTATCAATATGTATCTTGTATATGGGTTGTTATATCAACATGTATCTTGTATATAGGTTTTTGTATCAACATGTATCTTGTATATGGGTTGTTATATCAACATGTATCTTGTATGTGAGTTGTTATATCAACATGAATCTTGTATATGGGTTGTTATATCAACAAGTTTATCGTATATAAGTTTTTGTATCAACATGTGTATTGTATACATGTTGTTGTATCAACATGTATCTTATATACATAATGGTGTATCAACATGTATCTTCTATATAGACTGTGTATCAACATATATCTTGTATATAGACTGTGTATCAACATGTATCTTGTATACCTAATGGTGTATCAACATGTATATTCTATATAGACTGTGTATCAACATATATCTTGTATATAGACTGTGTATAAGTATGTATCTTCTATACCTAATGGTGTATCAACATATATCTTCTATATAGACTGTGTATAAGTATGTATCTTCTATACCTAATGGTGTATCAATATGTATCTTCTATATAGACTGTGTATCAATATGTATCTTCTATATAGACTGTGTATCAATATGTATCTTGTATACCTAATGTTGTATCAATATGTATCTTCTATATAGACTGTGTATCAATATGTATCTTGTATACCTAATGTTGTATCAATATGTATCTTCTATATAGACTGTGTATCAATATGTATCTTGTATACCTAATGTTGTATCAATATGTATATTCTATATAGACTGTGTATCAATATGTATCTTCTATACCTAATGGTGTATCAATATGTATCTTCTATATGGACTGTGTATAAGTATGTATCTTCTATATAGACTGTGTATCAATATGTATCTTCTATATAGACTGTGTATCAATATGTATCTTCTATATAGACTGTGTATCAATATGTATCTTCTATACCTAATGGTGTATCAATATGTATCTTCTATATAGACTGTGTATAAGTATGTATCTTCTATACCTAATGGTGTATCAACATATATCTTCTATATAGACTGTGTATAAGTATGTATCTTCTATACCTAATGGTGTATCAATATGTATCTTCTATATAGACTGTGTATCAACATGTATCTTCTATATAGACTGTGTATCAACATATATCTTCTATATAGACTGTGTATAAGTATGTATCTTCTATACCTAATGGTGTATCAATATGTATCTTCTATATAGACTGTGTATCAACATATATCTTCTATATAGACTGTGTATCAACATATATCTTCTATATAGACTGTGTATAAGTATGTGTAGACTTCATGCCTATGCTTATAATCATGCTTATAAACATTGCTGCTGCGTAATAAAGGGTATAATATCCAATACTGTCGTGTGTCATTACATCGGCCTCTAATGAACTTGCTAGTTTATAAAGAGAACAAGAACTTGATCATCCCCATCCCCTTCTCGCTAAGGTGTCTTATCTGAAGAGTGAATGTTAATTAAACAAAATAACCTCGAACGCAATATGAACTATATGAAACAAACATGATGCGTGATGACTCCTTTGGCAATGGTGATTATAAATAATATACATAAATTATTGTAGATTTAGTAATCATGTGGCCCAAAACAAGAACCTCAGCGGCCAAGACGGAGAAACCTCACCTTTCCCAGACGAAAAAGCCCTGATTAGTTGATGTGTTGTGTACCAACTCTTTAGCCAATGGGGATTATAATTTGTAGATTTGGTGATAAAGGTCATGACCTAGAAACATATTTTCATCTTCGTTTCGGAACAATCAATCTTTATTCCTCAAAAACCACCCACGGTGGTCCAAGAGAATACAAACATACACATATATATATATATTGGGTAAACAATATATATATTGGGGAAACAGATAAGAATTGTGATGACATGTTTCCTGGGGTTGAATACTTCATAACCGACCATGGTGATTATGAGATAACCAATCTACGCAGATGGTGGTTATGGCATATAACCTGCAACTCAAACAAAACAAATAACTTCCCAAGGGGTGTAATGTGTGATACTTCCCGTCACATATTGCTCCAGGGTAGCGTGTGATGAAGCGTCTTACAGTGCTCATCCAGACTATGTAATTATTTTCACCAACATTGGAAAAACGATGATTAGAGTAACCATGTATTTCGGAGGAGAACCCGGATGTATATTCGACAAGTAAATAAAACAAACAAAATATAACTAGGACTGCCGCGGCAGTACACAGGTCTTCAAGACTTCTGCTTGACCTTGAACTGCATGTTTTACTTCAACGTCCTCCAATTAATCAGCTTCTCTGCTTCAAAATAAGCCACCAATCATGTCTCTATCTTCTGTAGTTTTCAAAAAACATTCTCCAAAGAAAGTCCCTTCTTCATGAGGTTGTATGTGTTGCCGATCTGACGGAGAAGATCTACATTATCAAAGACGCGTACAGTCAGAGCCGCGAAAATTTAAATTTTCAGTTACGAAAATCGAAACTCAATTATTACGGTGAAAGCGTCTTACAGTGCTGCACCCACATTAGATATTTAGTGCTCATCCAAACTATGTAATTATTTTCAGCAACATTGGAAATACTATGATTAAAGTAACCATGTCATTCGGAGGAGAACCCGGATCTATATTCGACAAGTAGATATAACAAACCAAATATAACTGGGACTGCCGCGGCAGTACACAGGTCTTCAAGACTTCTGCTTGACCTAGAACTGCATGTTTTACTTCAACGTCCTCGATGTAAACTGCCAGGCAAAATAAAGTACTCACCTCAGTTTATTTTTATCTTATGTAAGACATGATCTAAAACTGAAAAGTACAGGTGTTTAATCAGCAGTCAAAGAATACTTCTACATGTTTTTGTTTTAATTAAAAAAAATGAAATTTTAAATTTTAATTTTCTTCCAAAAATATTTCATGATACACAACTGTTTACACAAAGACATATTCTATGTGAAAATTAATAAATTTGCCTGATTCTGAACACATTTACAATATTTCAAACATGGTAGGGGTCATGTTGGTGTTAATTTCATTTCTTTCCCCTGTCTACTTTACAAAATGATATTTAAGCTACAAAATAAAACAGTCACCTATTTAGTCATTCAAACTACTGCCAAAAGAGGTGTTATTTTATCGTGCCATAATCAAATGCATCTCATTCATTTAAAATATTGAATTAATCGAAAACAAGTGAGTGTTATACTTTCTTTTGCCCGTCAGTTTATCATGTTCAAATAAGTTATTGTACATCATTTTATTTGTTTAACGTTTCCATAAATATTTCTAAACTTTGGAAATGAGTCATTTCGACTGCAGGCGCTTCCAGAAAGAGTAAACTTCACACCAGTATCAAAGTATTGGTGATATCATATATAGTCTTAGACAATGTCCTCTTATCCTAATAGAGAAAAAACTATGTATTTACTTGTTCCGATATTGTTTTTTTTACTTGAAAATAAACCTGACGAGGAGAAAATTATATCTAAATATTTCAAACTTCAAACAACATCCAATTCTTCTCCAACACATAGCAACGTTCTCCTTCTACGCCCATCCAGTGTGAAAGAGCGATGTCCCCTCTCGGCCATCATACTTAACACTATGGACGTGATTTAGATGTATCGACTTCCTGCAATGTTTAATTTACATGTCTAGATCAATCTTGCAACCCTTTATCATCAGCTAGCAGTACAGTAGTTTATCCACACACCCATATCCTGTCAGGAAGACATATAGAATACTAAACGATGCCCCGTTTGATAACATGTTGGATAATAAATAAATGGATGGTTTGGTATTTTAACGAGCGAGTTAAATACTCATGCCATTCACAAGTTTCATAAACATGTTATCAAACGGGACCGAGTTTACTATTTTAGTTATTACTCAATGATGTTAATAGCGCTGAATTCCAAGAAAATCGTTTTTAGTGACGCTTACTTGCAAATAGGACACCCGCTATTGCAGTCGCGCTCCTAACATTGTGACGTCAACAAAAAACGGCTATGACGTCACTCGGCGATTATGACGTTACGGTGGTATCACACATGTGTGTAACCAACTTATTGTTATCTAATGAGTGATCTCACAACGGTTGAGTAATACATATCATTATTACTCATCCGTTGAAGATATCGCAGTTTAATAAATCTACCGTGTTATTACACTTAGTGTAATGACATTGCGTGCTGCCGATTGACGTTACGTCATAATGACAAAAATATGACGTCACAATGTCAACGCCGCGATCGCAATGGAATGTGTCCCATTTAACGACGAGTTTGTGGAATTAAGTGGCATTTAAATCAGTGAGTAATAAATAAAATACTAAACTCGTTTCCGTTTAATAACAGATCTATGAAACTCGTGAGATGGTATTTGTATTTAACTATCTTTCACTCATTAACTACAAACCACTCACTCGTTTCATAAATATGTTATTAAACAGAACGTCGTTTAGTATTCTCTATTTAACTACATCATTAATGAACATTCTCACATTCTCATTCGTCTTCGCATAATCCCAAAATGTGAACTCTAAAAATCTGTGTATAGACTCGCGGCCAAAACTACTAGATATCTTATCAGATATCGTAAAACTATAATGAACAGACTAGCAATATTATAGCATATATACCATTTCTGCATTTTTTAATTTCAGAAGTTCATGTCAGAAAAGAGATTGTTGAAATGAGAAAACAATAATTGTTCAGTTTTCGACAAGTGCTTGATCAGAAAAACATTAAAAAAATATTTACATACAACCACAAGCAACAATACAGGGGGGAATAGACCCAGTCCTAACACAGGCTTTAACATCACTATATATACACTGCGAAGTAATGTAAGAAATTTCGAATTAATTCCCATCTCCTATAGTTTGAATCATGACGTCTGCCTGTCTGTCTGTCTATCAAGTCAAGGGGATATTTTAACAGCAAAATATGCAGAATGAAGATAGGCTACACTTAACAGTACTATAACCTACACCTGGACCCAAACTGTTGCAACCGAATATACCTAACCATACTGATAATCTTGAATTAAACACACTAGTAGACACTTTACAAACATATAGCAATAAAGATACTATTTTAGTGCTATGTAGAGCGCTACCCAAGAATGAGAATACTCAAAGCGTACAATTATTGCCCTGAAGGAATTGTACTTTCGGTGCCGCTACTATTGAAGCGATCTGTAAGACCTAATAGGTCCGTACCTCCCGTGCTCAGGTACCCATTAAACAGCTGGGTGGACTGAGTCCGGGGGACACAACACAGTAAGAGATCCAGGTCACACATAAAAGGGGGCGGGATATCGCAGTGGTTAGCGCGTTCGGCTTTGGATTAAGAGGTCCGGGGTTCTAATCCCGCCAGGGGCACGGCAACTTTATCTGCAGTAGAGAACTGTTCTACACGCAGTAAGGTTTGGGTGCAATGCTACACTGAATTTTGGGCGTAGTACCACCCATGGTTCGCTAGTTTCAGCCGCTGCTCGCAGGTTTCACAGCAGTGCATAGCCAAATGGCGTTGCGGGCTTTCTCCCTACCATAATACTAGCAGCTGCAATATAAGTGAAATACTCTTATAGCGACGTTTAACCCTAACTCACCTCACCTCACACATAAAAGTTTCGGTGTCAACCGGGACTCGAACCCGGGCCTCTAACGTGAGAGGGCACGTTGAGCATTGAACCTTCTACTAAAGGGCCCGATGAGCTTATGGCATGGCATGCCATTGCGTCCGTCGTCCGTTCATCTGTCCATAAGTCCGTCTGTTAACTTTTCGCTTTTTCTTCTCCAGAACCAGTGACTCTAGAGAGTTGATCCCTCCACAACTTAACTTATGTGAGGTTAACAATCAAACGTCTGATGATTCCTCGGAAGGTGATAACATCGATGAGGGAAATGGTGATGACACGAACACATGATTAAGAGAATCTCAAGGATACATTCTCACTTAACGTCCTGTAACCGTCTATACACCGGAAGTACAATGTTATACTTGTGACTTTTATCTGTTCCCTTGCACGTATGCATGTTTTTGATAAATAAAACATTCACATATAAAACCTATGGAATCCTGATGTCAACTTTTTACACACAGTGCAATTTAAATCTACATGATCGAGTGTGAGTATTTGAACATTGCATGATAATAACGCAGGTAAACCAAATACCCTGGCGCAATTTTTTACACACTCACTGTTTCCAAATTTCAAATTGTAGATGTCACAAGGTACTTACATTTCTAAAAAAACACCCGGTCCTGGAAAAATATGTCACTAACTCTTGAGACACGTAGTATACTCGATTAACAACGTTTTCTGCTTATTGTTAAATGTCCTTACACATATCTGTGCATCCATCTGAACGGAAAGTTGAGAATATTATGCCTCTACACGAACACCAAACTGTAGTATCTCCAATAGACCGTGTGGGCAGAGTATGTGAAATAGTTGTTTTCAACTATTTGTTTAACTGATTGAGTGAAATATATATTATTTAGTCAATAAAATGATCGGGCACAAGTTATCAAACTTTTACGAGCCCTTTCCTTTCGTTTAACTTTTTTTTCATCCGTCCACGCTCATGTGTAAATATAAGCATGCAGCTCCTTTCATAAAGCTACATTTGCTGGGGTTAACCTTAACTCCAAGTATTTAACATTTAACTAAGGTTAGCATAGTGACTTATGATCACTTTAGTGCTTTGTCAAATAATTGAAGTATTCCAGTGGGTTTGTAAACCATAAGACAAGAGATACTTTGTGTATGGTGTATTGCGATGTATACGAATCATTCGATCGTGTGACAATTTTTTACTTCCAAAACCATAAACCTAAAACTTGAAACTCATGAAATAAGCTGACAATTGTTGGGATTGGTTCGCCAGGTACACAACTGACCGCTGTCAGAGTGTATTTATGTTGTCAGTTGATCATTATCCAGGCTGAGGACTCGGGCGCTGGTGTCCCACAAGGCTCTGTTCTTGGTCCGTTTTTATTCATTGAATACATTGCATCTAATGTCCATGCATACTCTGATTGTCAGCGTACAGTAAATATAGAATACTAAACGATGTCCCGTTTGATAACATGTTTATTAAACGAGTGAATGGTTTGGTATTTTAACGAGCGAAAGCGAGTTAAATACTGATGCCATTCACGAGTTTAAAAAACGTGTTATCAAACGGGACCGAGTTTAGTATTTTATTTATTACTCAATGATAAAAACAACGCTGAATTGCAAGAAAATCGATTTTAGTGACGCTCACTTCCAAATAGGTCACCCGCTATTGCAGTCGCGGGGCTAACATTGTGACGTCAACCAAAAACGCCTATGACGTCATGTGTCGATTGTGACGTTGCGGCAGCACGCGGTGGTATCACACATGTGTGTAATCAACTCATTGTTATCTAATGAGTGATCTCACCACGGTTGAGTAATAAAACAAACTCAATACCTCTGTCGCACCCTCCGCTCAGGGAGACAATTCTGGAAATATATAGCAGTAAATATCGCATTTATCAGAATTTGAGAGGCCCGAGTGTTTTGGAATATTTAAGACATAAAATATTTAATTTTTCACAGCCTCTACATCATTAAAAATATGTGTAAAACCATGATAATGTCCTATGTATTTTTTGATCATGCTAACAAGTACCATCGCATGCAGTGATTCATATGTCAACTCAAGTCAACAGATGACTTTCTAGCCTCATCGCTGATTGGAGGAAAAGGTCACATGACCTACGCGGACAGCTAAGTGTATTTATCTACTGACCCGCAGTGGCAAATTCAGCTGGTTTACTAAAAGAGCTGTGGTATATTACTTCCTAAATAGGACTCCTATATAGGCAAGAGACAGTGTATTATATCCCGCTTTTGCTGTACGTGATTCAACAGATGAACGTCTGTAAGCAGTGTTCTTGCAATCCCAAGAAATATCCACACTGCACGTCCTCCAGCTAGGTAGGAGGGCACCTGCTGTTGTTATCTGATCCATCATCATGGTGAGTGTCTTTATCGTGTCTGATATGCTTTTATGCCAACAGCTTTGTATGTGTAACGTGGTGTATTCAGCTCAGTATATAAGTGATTTGAAAATTTATAAAAAAAACAACATTTTCTGTTACTAATTGTTAAAATGTACAGTTAGCCATAAATTCACCCCGAAGTCCTTTATTGAATCATATTTTACACACTTTTACACATAACTTCCCGAGCTTATAAAGTGTTTATGAGTTGACGACTTGCATAGAACTATACATAGTTAATTCATAATGTATAGTAATTCATTCTGTGGTAAGGGTGTTATCTCTGTTTTTCATGAAATTATGTCAAGCATAAAATGTGAGAGATTTATGTCAAATTATTTGATTTCAGATTACCCAACAGATATGCATCGCACTCCTCAGTTTACTTGTACAGGTGATTTGTAGCGGTCTGCAACTATCTAGCATGTCGATGGATTGTCGCCCTTGTTCCTGTCAACCCGACCCGGACTATGGAGGAACGCTAGCCAACTGTTCCCACAAGGAACTGAGACACGTTTCCTTGCCTGCACCGGGTAATATCACGACACTTCTGTTGGACTACAACCCACTCTACAAGCTGTCCATCTCTGACTTTGAAGGAATGGCCAATCTACGTCATCTCAGCGTGAGATCAGCATCGCTCACAACTATAGAAGAAGCCCCTGAAGTTATCTTCACAAACCTGGAATATCTCGATCTTTCACGAAATTTTTACCTTGGACTACCTGAGATTGTTCAAGTAATGTCCTGGCTCAGGAGAGGTACCTTGAAGACACTACTCCTTGATTTTATAGTCACTCTGCGATCAGTGATAGTTCCACTTGATGGCGTGTACTGTAGCGCATTCCAACACACCACTTTGAAAGAACTCCATTTGGACGGAAATGTGTTTCCTTATATTGGGAAAAACTGTTTATTATCTCTTCCGAAAACAATTGAAGTTATAAGCATCCGTTATACCATGCTTGGGGGTTTTGACGGTGCTAACCTTACAGGTTTATTAAAACAGACCTCATTGAGGTCTTTGGATTTGACTGGTTTTGTGACTTGGAACCCTGGTAATGGAATGGACGGTCCCTGGTACGAAACTTTTATACCACCTGTGTTGTTTCTAATGCCATCACTTGAGGTATTTAGCTGTAAGGGAACCTTGCTTAAAACAGACCTTGGGAAAATAACCTTGTTTCCAATAATAAACAATATAACAACTATCGACATGAGTGATAACATGGTGACATCAATGACTGGTCCATTGAAGGGCCTTCACAATCTTGAACATTTTGACGTTTCGAAAAATGAGATTACTTCGATCAGCAAAACCGTGTTGACATACTCCAATAAAATTAAATTTGTCAATTTATCCAACAATTATTTGGGA
Organism: Gibbula magus; assembly: GCA_936450465.1. Taxonomy (NCBI): domain Eukaryota; kingdom Metazoa; phylum Mollusca; class Gastropoda; order Trochida; family Trochidae; genus Gibbula; species Gibbula magus. The sequence continues at coordinate 61,655,535 of OW388302.1, forward strand.
AATTGTCTTGGAGCGGATACACATGGGGATATTTTAAAACAACTTCACAGTTTGGAGGTTTCAGACATTTCCATAAACGGAATCACTTTTTTACCAAAGCAAATTTTACAGGCGTCAGTTAACCTTCGCTATCTCAACATCAGTGGAAACTTTCTAACAAATTTCAATGTCGATATCAGTCATATGCGAAATCTGATCGAGCTGAATTTGAGAAACAATAAATTAACCACACTTCCAAAAGGGTTCACGGATCAACTGAATCTCCTTCCAGATGTGAAAGTCATCATGGACGATAACCCTCTGTCCTGTTCCTGTGACACGTTGGAGTTCCTCGAGTGGATGAGAGAAAGGGACAATCTACAGGGAATTGACAATCTCACGTGCACACTAACTAACGGGACAATCATGAAACTGCAGTTTCTGGATCACATCTTGTCCAGTTTACACGAGAGTTGTAAATCTGATCTTGTTTTGATTGCATCATCGGTATCAGGAGCGTTTGCTCTGCTGATGTTAGTTTCTGGTTTCATGGTGTACCGACACAGATGGAAGCTCAGATACTTGTACCATGCCGGCAGGAACAGATACCAACTTGTGAATAATGACGAGGACATTGACCAATATCAATACGATGCTTTTATATCATATGCTGATTCAAATCGCACCTTCGTCAAAGAAAAAATGCTTGTTGAGCTTGAAGATAAATCCGGGCTGAAGGTTTGCATCCACAGCAGAGATTTCCTCCCTGGAGACATCATCACAGAAAACATCATCAACGCAATCCAAAACAGCAGAAAGACCGTGATCCTGTTGTCACCAGAGTTTCTGAAGAGCGAGTGGTGCATCTATGAGTTCCACATGGCCCGACTGGACGGGATCAACCGGAAAATGAACAACCTCTTGGTGATTCTGCTGCAGGAAGTCGCTGTGGATCAGCTGCCTAAGGATCTGGCGATGATGATGACCAGGAACAGCTACTTGGAGTACAGCACGGACATATATGGGGAGGCTGTGTTCTGGGATTCTTTAACTGAAGGAATCAAGACGTTAAAGCGCATGGGATGAAGAGTGCCTGACTACTTCACTCATGTCCAAGATGATTACAAGCAAAAACACTAACTCCAGGCACGTAGAACTGGTATCACAAACAATTAAACTGTGTTAAGATGAACACTTATTAATCTCATATCTCATCATCATATGTCATTACATAGCCTTTATCATAAGCACAATATCTAGCTTAGTTGCCTCAGTGTAAGGTATAGACGCTTTCACATCCAGAACTCGAATGACTAAATTGGTGAGATATATTTTAAAAGTGGAATTAAGTAAGCTTTTGGTAGTTTAAGTAAATTTTGTACCAAACGATGTATAATCAGGCATCACACAACATAAATGTGTACAATGTATGTGTTATATCAACATGAATGTTGTATATAGGTTGTTATATCAACATGAATGTTGTATATAGGTTCCTGTATCTTGTATACCTAATGGTGTATCAATATGTATCTTCTATATAGACTGTGTATCAATATGTATCTTCTATATAGACTGTGTATCAATATGTATCTTCTATATAGACTGTGTATCAATATGTATATTCTATATAGACTGTGTATCAATATGTATCTTCTATATAGACTGTGTATCAATATGTATCTTCTATATAGACTGTGTATCAATATGTATCTTCTATATAGACTGTGTATCAATATGTATCTTCTATATACACTGTGTATCAATATGTATCTTCTATATAGACTGTGTATCAATATATATCTTCTATATAGACTGTGTATCAATATGTATCTTCTATATAGACTGTGTATCAACATATATCTTCTATATAGACTGTGTATCAATATATATCTTCTATATAGACTGTGTATCAATATGTATCTTCTATATAGACTGTGTATCAATATGTATATTCTATATAGACTGTGTATCAATATGTATCTTCTATATAGACTGTGTATCAATATGTATCTTCTATATAGACTGTGTATCAATATGTATCTTCTATATAGACTGTGTATCAATATGTATCTTCTATATAGACTGTGTATCAATATGTATCTTCTTTATAGACTGTGTATCAATATGTATCTTCTATATAGACTGTGTATCAATATATATATTCTATATAGACTGTGTATCAATATATATATTCTATATAGACTGTGTATCAATATATATATTCTATATAGACTGTGTATCAATATGTATCTTCTATATAGACTGTGTATCAATATATATATTCTATATAGACTGTGTATCAATATGTATCTTCTATATAGACTGTGTATCAATATGTATCTTCTATATAGACTGTGTATCAATATGTATCTTCTATATAGACTGTGTATCAATATGTATCTTCTATATAGACTGTGTATCAATATATATATTCTATATAGACTGTGTATCAATATGTATCTTCTATATAGACTGTGTATCAATATGTATCTTCTATATAGACTGTGTATCAATATGTATCTTCTATACCTAATGGTGTATCAATATGTATCTTCTATATAGACTGTGTATCAACATATATCTTGTATATAGACTGTGTATAAGTATGTATCTTCTATACCTAATGGTGTATCAATATGTATCTTCTATATAGACTGTGTATCAATATATATATTCTATATAGACTGTGTATCAATATGTATCTTCTATATAGACTGTGTATCAATATGTATCTTCTATATAGACTGTGTATCAATATATATATTCTATATAGACTGTGTATCAATATGTATCTTCTATATAGACTGTGTATCAATATGTATCTTCTATATAGACTGTGTATCAATATGTATCTTCTATACCTAATGGTGTATCAATATGTATCTTCTATATAGACTGTGTATCAACATATATCTTGTATATAGACTGTGTATAAGTATGTATCTTCTATACCTAATGGTGTATCAATATGTATCTTCTATATAGACTGTGTATCAATATATATATTCTATATAGACTGTGTATCAATATGTATCTTCTATATAGACTGTGTATCAATATGTATCTTCTATATAGACTGTGTATCAATATATATATTCTATATAGACTGTGTATCAATATATATCTTCTATATAGACTGTGTATCAATATGTATCTTCTATACCTAATGGTGTATCAATATGTATCTTCTATATAGACTGTGTATCAACATATATCTTGTATATAGACTGTGTATAAGTATGTATCTTCTATACCTAATGGTGTATCAATATGTATCTTCTATATAGACTGTGTATCAATATATATATTCTATATAGACTGTGTATCAATATGTATCTTCTATATAGACTGTGTATCAACATATATCTTCTATATAGACTGTGTAACAATATGTATCTTGTATATAGATTGTGTATAAGTATGTATCTTCTATACCTAATGGTGTATCAATATGTATCTTCTATATAGACTGTGTATCAATATGTATCTTCTATATAGACTGTGTATCAATATGTATCTTGTATATAGACTGTGTATAAGTATGTATCTTCTATACCTAATGGTGTATCAAAATGTATCTCCTATATAGACTGTGTATCAACATATATCTTCTATATAGACTGTGTATCAATATGTATCTTGTATATAGACTGTGTATAAGTATGTATCTTCTATACCTAATGGTGTATCAATATGTATCTTCTATATAGACTGTGTATCAATATGTATCTTCTATATAGACTGTGTATCAATATGTATCTTCTATATAGACTGTGTATCAATATGTATCTTCTATATAGACTGTGTATAAGTATGTATCTTCTATATAGACTGTGTATCAACATATATCTTCTATATAGACTGTGTATCAATATGTATCTTCTATATAGACTGTGTATCAACATATATCTTCTATATAGACTGTGTATCAATATGTATCTTGTATATAGACTGTGTATAAGTATGTATCTTCTATACCTAATGGTGTATCAATATGTATCTTCTATATAGACTGTGTATCAATATGTATCTTCTATATAGACTGTGTATCAATATGTATCTTGTATATAGACTGTGTATAAGTATGTATCTTCTATACCTAATGGTGTATCAATATGTATCTTCTATATAGACTGTGTATCAACATATATCTTCTATATAGACTGTGTATCAATATGTATCTTGTATATAGACTGTGTATAAGTATGTATCTTCTATACCTAATGGTGTATCAATATGTATCTTCTATATAGACTGTGTATCAATATGTATCTTCTATATAGACTGTGTATCAATATGTATCTTCTATATAGACTGTGTATCAATATGTATCTTCTATATAGACTGTGTATCAATATGTATCTTCTATATAGACTGTGTATCAATATGTATCTTCTATATAGACTGTGTATCAATATGTATATTCTATATAGACTGTGTATCAATATGTATCTTCTATATAGACTGTGTATCAATATGTATCTTCTATATAGACTGTGTATCAATATGTATCTTCTATATAGACTGTGTATCAATATATATATTCTATATAGACTGTGTATCAATATGTATATTCTATATAGACTGTGTATCAATATGTATCTTCTATATAGACTATGTATCAATATGTATCTTCTATATAGACTGTGTATCAATATGTATCTTGTATATAGACTGTGTATCAATATGTATCTTCTATATAGACTGTGTATCAATATGTATCTTCTATATAGACTGTGTATCAATATGTATCTTCTATATAGACTGTGTATCAATATGTATCTTCTATATAGACTGTGTATCAACATATATCTTCTATATAGACTGTGTATCAATATGTATCTTCTATATAGACTGTGTATCAATATGTATCTTCTATATAGACTGTGTATCAATATGTATCTTCTATATAGACTGTGTATCAATATGTATCTTCTATATAGACTGTGTATCAATATGTATCTTGTATATAGACTGTGTATAAGTATGTATCTTCTATATAGACTGTGTATCAATATGTATCTTCTATATAGACTGTGTATCAATATGTATCTTCTATATAGACTGTGTATCAATATATATATTCTATATAGACTGTGTATCAATATGTATATTTTATGTAGACTTCATGCCTATGCTTATAATCATGCTTATAAACATTGCTGCTGCGTAATAAAGGGTATAATATCCAATACTGTCGTGTGTCATTACATCTGCCTCCTAAATGAACTTGCTAGTTTATAAAGAGAACAAGAACTTGATCATCCCCATCCCCTTCTCGCTAGGGTGTCTTATCTGAAGAGTGAATGTTAATTAAACAAAATAACCTCGAACGCAATATGAACTATATGAAACAAACATGATGTGTGATGACTCCTTTGGCAATGGTGATTATAAATGATATACATAAATTATTGTAGATTTAGTATTCATGTGGCCCAAAACAAGAACCTCAGCGGCCAAGACGGAGAAACCTAACCTTTCCCAGACCAAAAAGCCCTAATTAGCTGATGTGTTGTGTACCAACTCTTTAGCCAATGGGGATTATAATTTGTAGATTTGGTTATTTAGGTCATGACCTAGAAACATATTTTCATCTTCGTTTCGGAACAATCAATCTTTATTCCTCAAAAACCACCCACGTTGGTACAAGAGAATACAAACATACATATATATATATATATTGGGGAAACAATATAGATTTTGGGGAAACAGATAAGAATGGTGATGACGTGTTTCCTGAGGTTGAATACTTAATAACCGACCATGGTGATTATGAGATAACCAATCTACGCAGATGGTGGTTATGGCATATAACCTACAACTAAAACAAAAATAACTTCCCAAGGGGTATGATGTGTGATACTTCCCGTCACATATTGCTCCATGGTAGCGTGTGATGAAGCGTCTTACAGTGCTCATCCAGATTATGTTATTATTTTCAGCAACATTGGAAATACGATGATTAGAGTAACCATGTCATTCGGAGAACCCGGATGTATATTCGACAAGTAAATATAACAAACCAAATATAACTAGGACTGCCGTGGCAGTACACAGGTCTTCAAGTCTTCTGCTTGACCTTGACCTTGAACTGCATGTTTTACTTCAACGTCATTCAACTAATCAGCTTCTCTGCTTTAAAATAAGCCAACAATCATGTCTCTATCTTCAGTAGTTTTCAAAAAACATTCTCCAAAGAAAGTCCCCTACTGCATGAGGTTGTATGTGTTGCCGATCTGGAGAAGATTTTCAAAGACGCGTACAGTCAGAACCGCGAAAATTCTAAGTTTCAGTTACGAAAATCGAAACTCAATTATTACGGTGAAAGTTTTATGGAATTATTTTCAATTGTTTTCAAGATTTTAACGTTTTAAGTTTATATCCTGTAAAAGAATAAATCTCAGATAGATTTACACCACATTCTTAATCTTTATGATTTTAGGAAGTATATAATTCTTCACTTTCTTTACTCCATTATGAAAAGAAAAGTTTATATCACTAACACATAAATGTTGCTACTATTATGGGAAAAGCATTATATTTATGCGCCAAACGGTCCACTTGTTGAAAAAAATGGAAAGATATTTCCCGAAATGGTTCAATTTCTGAACACTATTGACATGAACTCATTAATGTAGATAAGCTTTAGGCCCGTTAATTATTCATTATGAAAAAATCACATTGTTCAAAACATTACTTTTTATCATGCTTTACTATTTTAGTAAACCATTAAACAATACCTTTAGTATAACGTCATGTTTATGTTAATCGAGGTCATTGAAACTCCTACAGTCTGTCTCTCTCTACTCAATGCGTTGTGTCTTTCACATTTTCTTTTTATGTTTGTCTGTCCCTTTGTCTCTCTGTCTCTTTGTGGATCTCTCACACTTATCACTAAGAATTCGAAGAAGAGGAGAAAGAATCAGGATTATAACAATACGTCTTCGAAACATTCGTCTTGAAGAGCTAATAATTTCACAATGTCATGGCATTTGTCATAATTGTATCTTTACATTCTGTGCAACAGACCAATATATCAATTGGCGGGATAATAATAATGGATAGTTTTTATAAAACGCACAAATCTCAACGTTGTGGACTCTAAACATTATTACCCTGGTCAAAGCGCTTAAAGGTCACCTCCTCCACATCTTACACCAGGTCTCCACTTTCTGCTGAACAGAGGCACACGTTGAAGAAAGTCACTTACCCAGGGTGACACCAAAAGTCTTTCCGCTCATGTCACAGTGTGAGGCAGGGAATCACCCTTCAAACTCTCAGTTAATTCAGCAATGAAGCGGGTAACCCACCTATGCGGCAAGCCGCGCCCATTGTTGCTGAACTCTGATAGCGGTCGACTGAGCTATGCACAGGACCACGTGCCACCACACAGTAAGGCAGTAGTAACGAATCAAGAGCTCCGGGGTTCCGGTTCGAATCAAGAGCTCCGGGGTTCCGGTTCGAATCAAGAGCTCCGGGGTTCCGGTTCGAATCAAGAGCTCCGGGGTTCCGGTTCGAATCAAGAGCTCCGGGGTTCCGGTTCGAATCACGCCAGGACCTCGGCAACTTTGTCTGCTTCACCGCCCACGGTTCACTAGTTCCAGCCGATGCTCGCGGGTGTCAGCGAACGGATGCCACAACGATGTTGATGACTTCCTCACTGCATTAATACTATAGCAGCAGTAATGCACAATTGAAATACTCTTGAAAGCGGTGTTAAACCCCAACTCACCTCACCCGAAGTCATTAATCCATCGCATCAACCCAGGACTTAACTTATAATTAAAGTCCGAGCATCAACTAGTGTAAATGCTACAGGTGAATGCTCTTCAAGTTCAGAAGAACGGCCTAGTGCAGCGTTTTCAAGTCAAAACCGCCTAACGTCGGGATTTTATTCTTAAAATGACGTTAACATGAGGCCTGAAAACCGTTTCTGAGAAGGCACGCGCCTTGTTTAAGTAAACCAGATGAGTAACCACATTATAGCGTTATTTACAATAGGCAATAACGGTTTACCTTATGAAGTGATAATATCATAATCGATATCAAATAAATACAATAGCATGACGTCATGCATCAATCGTTGAACATAAACACGTCGTGAACACAATAATTACTCATTTTATAATCTTTAATTGGTTCTGAAAAAATGAGCCGGAGAAAGGAATGTATTTTATAAAGTTACATGACATTGTATGTTAGTGTCCAGTGGCAAGTCTTTGCATTTTCTCCACATCAAGCGTTTAAAAATACGTTAAGATAATAATGATTATTATATTCTACAATGTTGAAGTTGCAAATGAAAACAAACACGCATTGAGAGCAGTGACGCGATACATTGGAGCTAACTATCTCCCGAATATCATATTGTGAATGTATTAAGCACGAAAAACGCATATTAAAAACATCAACGCCTTCTTCAAATTAAACAAGACACGATTTCGCCCTCCAGATAATTGTAAAGACCACGCTTATTGCCCGTGACTCCTGATCAACGTAAGCGATATGACATGAAGAGTATCAGCCCACCAACTCCACAGATACCGAACTGCTCGATGATGAATAATACATACACGCATATCTAGTCCCTGGTCAGCCCGTGTCTTTCCTTAACTATATACCCCCAGACTCCTGCTGGTCACTTCATGGTCACTCCAGTGGTCACAGCAAGTCTTGACCATGCATAGGGTCATTCTGACTATGATGTGTGTACTTGTCGTGGCAGAGATACCTATCACAGTCAAAAGGGTTGTAAAGACGGAACATGCCTTTCTCAAGTTTGACCCACCTCCAGATCTGTTTGATGGGACGAGGCGAAGTGTGTTTACATGTGCTACACTCTGTAACTCGGATGTGAATTGTAAGAACATGTTCTACCACGTTAACACCAGCACGTGTATACTTCAAAGCAGTTGGTACAACCCGTCGGAGCGAACTGGGCACATGCGCTGGGAGAGAAAGGTATTTATTTATTTATTTGATGATTTAAATGATTTGATAAAATCAATGTAATGGCAAGTAATGTACGTATACATACGCGTGCAATAAAATACACTTTTGAGGATATACTTTTTCTCCCTAGTGTTGCGCAACTTTACACGCGTTTTCAGTGACGTCTACATAACAAAGGACACTTTTACATTCGTGAGGAAATCTACGCGGGTATGTGTACACCGAGCATATTTACTCAACTATGTCAATGTAAACGCGATGTACGCGACAGTACTTGAAAATATATATATTTAAAGAATCGGGGTTTTTTTTGCAGGCAAACTTTCGCTTTTCTCAGAAGAACAAGAGTCTTCTCCGCTTCAAGTCGTGGACCTTCCGCTACGGTTATCGGGCCAGTTGAAATGCGTCACCTTCCTTCCCTTTCACTACTGTGACGCTGGATGGTTGTTCTTGGTTCCTTGTGTGTTGAAACATTAACTAATCTATATAAGAGAAAAATGTCTGGTGTGTTCATTTGATGAATAAATAATAAAAACATATTTGTAAACTTTTATTGTTTAAAGCAATTTATTTTTAAATAAATCAAAATAATTATCACAACTGTTCACGTTCAGCTTGCATCCTATACACAATTAGATAAGTCTGTTCCATCTTTAATATATATATTGAACTTGGTTCATGTCCTGTATGACACTTATCAAGGATTTTTCTGCCAATAAACTTGAAAAAAATATCATTTCAATTTTACATTTCTTCAGTTCAGCTAATTCGAATATTTCTTTGATATCATCTTTGACGAAATTATGGGTCTTTCTAATTTGTATACACGTATTTTGAATATGTCTGAATATAATTAGTAATTGTAATAAACGTGACCTTGTACCCCGCCGCAATCATGAAAAAAGGATGGACACACGGCTTGTACCGAGGAGTGACATTACATGTTTGATTCAATTGTTACTATATCGGGCTAAGAACATGATTTAAAAATTAGTCAAAGTCTCGTATTGACCTTGAAAATTAGGTAAAGGTCACCCAAATCAACTGGTGTCTGTGTATTCGCCAATGAAGACTGGTACACAATTTGAAGACTCTAGGTGCAGCGATTCATGAGATATCTCGCGAACAAGAAACGGGACGGACGCAGAGACGTAACGACGTACGGACGGACGTACGGAGCTGAATACTTTATCCACCGCTCCGCGCTCCGCGGCGGCGGCGGGGGACAACAAGACAACCATTATCGGTTCTTGCCTATTATTTGGTGTATTCTTTTTGTCTGAATGTTATGGTAATTTTTTGCTCATCAGGCCTGAAAGGCCCGATGGCCTTATGGCATGGCATGGCGTCTGGCGTCCGTCCGTCCATCTGTCTGTAAACTTTTGGCATTTTCGACTTCTTCTCCAGAACCAGTAACTCTAGAGAGCTGAAATTTTATGTACAGACTCTTTCGACAAATTGGATTCTAAATTGTAGATTGAATGTTGGTCACTGAGGACATGTCCTAAAAACCTATTTTCATCTTCTTCTCAAATACGAAAGGCTCTAGAAAGTAGAAAGCCAGAATTTGCGGATGTTGGTCTTCCATTTGTGTCCGAGTACACGTGTCAGGAGCATCGGAGAGTACCGAGAAGTTCCGACTGACGGTTCAACTGTCTCTAAACTAATCTATCTTCAGAACTTATGTTTTGATATAATTGGTAGTAACCATTCATTAAATGAAAGTATTGGCTTGTTTGTATGCATGATATATTAACAACACAAGAAGGGAGAAGGTCACTCAATATAATAGTACTTAATACGACAAATATCATAATCACAATACCCTAAGCGCGCATCAACGACAGGTGTATATTACAGCACATACGGTATTTTGTAAATCTGGGCCCAGATTTTCGAAGCTCTCTTAGCACTAAGCCAATGTTAAAGTAAACAATATGGTACAATATGGTACTTACGACTATCTTGGTCTAAGAGAGCCTCGAAAATCCAGACCCAGAAATCCAATCAATTTATGACATTACGACACGACGAGCATGCAATATGGCCATCGTTGAGAGAGGTTTGGTAGAGACATGGCTTTCCATTACCATATTGAAAATTAGTTGGTCACCTCGCAAGTTGTGACGTCATTGACGAAAACTTTCCTTTTGGAAAGCGACAAAATTAAATAAGATAGTCTTTAGGAAAATGTACGTAATACTTTAGTGCAATTGTTTTACAGGCATTGAAACAAACACTGACAGACAACATTTGGAATCCAAACAGTCATACCGTTGTCATCGACTGAACGCTTAAAAAACAGTGACTCGTCTAATTCAGCACTCTAGTACTAGAGCACTAAACTTTATATTGAGCCAAAGTTGATAGTTTGCAAGCACCAAGAAAAGTGCTTAAACTACGGCAAGATAGAAATGGGAGCTGTCCACTCCACTTGTGTGGATTGTATCTTGCACTGACAGTTGAACACTCACTATTCTAGAACGTGCCATTATGATGCATACGTGATATATATAATTATTTGCAGACATCTACTACTGACCAACTATGTTAATCTTTCCTCCATTCAGAGTATTCTACTCTGCAGTCTGTCTTCCTATCCTATATTATCCAACATGATACACAGATTTGGAAATACATGAAAGCCATTTGTCTTAGGTGACACTCCTCATCTTACAACACCTTGTTAAGACTCGGTGGAGTAGAATGTTAATAAACCAGTCGAAGTAGCAGGCCCATTGTTATTGACCTTCGTCTACTTTTGAAGTTTCTAAGTTATACAATTTTTTAGTTATGCTCCGGAAAGGACACAAACATCAAACCGTTTTTGGTCAAATTTCAAAACTTATTTGAAATTTGGAGTTGAATTCGCTAAAAGGCTCAACAGCATCGTATAGGTCAGTTCCACACCAAACATCAAGTTTCCTACTCATATAGTTTTTCAGATATGCTCCGGAAACGACAAAAAGTCAAGACAAAAGAGTTTTGGTCAAAATTTCAATACGTATTTGTCTAACGTGTAACACTCCTATTCTTACATCACCTTGTTCAGAGTAGTGGAGTAGAATGTTAATAAACCAGTCGAAGTAGCGACCCTCTGTTTTTGTTCTTCATCTGAAGGTGGCCAAGTGGACCACATGCCACATCAAAACGTTGAATCTCCATATTTCTCATTGGAAACAGCCAAATCTAAAAACTCTGACTCCACCGTATTCATTGGAAACGTAGAGCTTATCCTCAAAGACGCACAGTCCTGTTGGGCGCTGGATCCCATCCCGAGCTGTCAGGACGGTTTTGATGAACTCGCCCGTTTCACTGAGCAGGACGACCCTGTGATATGTACAGTCAGCCACAAGGATTTCTCCTGTAGGAGCAGACGTGACACCTGTAGGACATGCAAGAGCGTGACCTTTAGCTTGACCATACACGAACAGGACGTCCCCTGTTGATGTTAAGCAGTGGACGGACTTCTGAGCCAAGTCAGACACAAGAATTCTTCCTTGTCTTGTAACATGCACATACCGAGGACATTTCCAAAATAGAGGAGGTAAAAGTGTAGTCAAGGGATGACCTGTCATATCAAGGACATCAACAGATTGACTCTCAGGGGAACTTGCTACCAGCCGATCACGACCCAGAACAGCCAGACCCCAATACGTTGCTGTTGTGTTCAGTCTCCTTACAGTTCTGATGTCAGGGTATACCGTGATGATTGTTACGACGTTTTCCCTGGGAGATGTCACTGCAACCGTGTTTCCAGGCAGAGCCACAACACTCCAAATAGCATGATCCATTGTTAGTTTGTTGAACACATCTGACCCGTTCTTTCTGTAATAGGTCGTTATCTTTTTTTGGTAGTCAGAACACACAGTGACTGTTGTCCCGTTGACAACTAAGACAGTAACATCGCGAAGGTTTTGCGATCCTTGTGGGCTGGTGTTGGTCTCAATAATCTCATGGAGGAAGCACTCTGAAGCCATATTGATGATAGTTTCATCTGTTACATGGATCTCCATCTTGCTTACCTCATCCATTAGTATATTAAAGTCATGACTGAAGCGCAGTTCCGCTACTCCCGGCTTAGCATCGACTTGTGTTCGGGAGACGCCTGGTACAATTGCTTTAGGGCCTTCTGATGGTCCCGTTCCCAAAGACTGATAAATGTCGAACAGCTTAGCCTCATCTCCCAATTCAAGGGCCTCCTGGACGTTCTGAGACTTTTGCTTGACGAGGTGCATGCCTTTTTTTTTACCTTCTATGTCTCTCCTAAAGCGTCCAATGGGCTCTTTGAGCTTATCATCAACTGAATCAACCAGTTGCTTCTCTTTCTGGTCCAGGAACCTACGAAGAGTTCCAAACACTTCTTTAATATCTGTCTTCACGTTCATCTTCCTCACGTGGATCAGTTCAACCTTCCCCTTGAGATTCTCATGTTGCCTCATTGCATTGTCCAGGGTCTTCCTCAAGTCATGCTCGTGCATCTCGACTTGTCTCTGTACAACTGGAAGCATTTCCTTGAGGGTGATCACCACCTCGCATCGTCTGTGATGAAGGCTGCAGCACACAGTGCACTAGCATTGTCTACAGTCCTGACAGAATAGTTGGATCTTTTCGTCATGTTCTTGACAGATCAAGCGCTTGCTTTCTGAGGAAATAGGAGAACAGAACAAAATAGTACAAACATGATTACGAATTGGTTGACTGTTAACATTATCGTTGATAATATCCACTTGTCACTTCTTTAAATCATCCACACAGGATGAAATATACATGCACCGACAGGCATGTGCATTCAGTGGTTTATTTTAAAATGTCTTAATTTTTTCAGAATTTACCACAATATTTTACAAAGTTGGTCATATTTACCCTACTTGGTTATTTTCATAATTAATACATGGGAGAGTCCCAAAGAAAGTTTTAACTGAGATGAGAGAGACTTATGTAAGTTTTGAACTAGGGTGAGAGATTAAAGGTGAGTTTGAACTAGGATAAGAGAGACTAATATAAGTTTGAACTAGGGCAAGGTATTCTTAAGGTAAGTTTGAACTAGGATGAGGGGCTAAAGGTAAGTTCGAAATAGGTTGAGAGAGACTAATGGCAAGTTTGAATTAGGGTAATGTATGCTAAAGGCAAGTTTGAACTAGGATGAAAGAGACTGAAGGTAATTTTGAACTAGGATGATAGAGAGACAAAAGATAAGTTTAAACTAGGGTGAGATACAGTAAAGGCAAGTTTGAACTAGGGTGGGAGAGGCTAAAGCTAGTATGAGAGGGACTAAAGGCAAGTTTGATCTATGATGAGAGAGAGACAAAAGCTAAGTTTAAACTAGGGTGAGAGACACTTAAGGCAAGTTTGAATAGGGTAAGGTATTCTAAAGGTAAGTTTGAACTAGGATGATAGAGACTAAAGGCAAATTTGAACTAGGGTGAGAGAGGCTAAAGGTAAGTTTGAGCTAGGGTGAGAGAGACTAAAGGTAATTTTTGAAATAGGATGATAGAGAGACAAAAGATAAGTTTAAACTAGGGTGAGATACAGTAAAGGTAAGTTTGAACTGGGATGAGAGAGACTGAAGGCAAGTTTTAACTAGGGTGAGAAAGACAAAAGCCAAGCTTGAACTATGATTGTAGAGACTTAGGTAAAGTTTGAACTACGATACGGGAGACTAAATGTAAATTTCAACTTGATTAAATCTCACCTGGCTGACTGAGGGAGTCCATTATACCAACAAGGAGGAAACTTCCTTTAAACTGCCCCGCCCACTCCTCCACGGGTCTGACAGGGTTTGGAACCGCGGTCTCTCCCCTACACGACGGACAATGAACCACCTGGGCCCTCACAGTCTCTGGGTCAGACTGGATGTAGTTGGACAGACATTCACGACAGAAGGTGTGCTGACACGGGAGGGTTGCTGGGTGTGTAAACACCTCCATGCATATGTTGCACGTCAGGAACTCGTCTGTCAGCTTCGCTGCAGTCGCCATCTTGAAATATACATAACGATAACAATAATTTCAAAATGCATGTTGCGCGAGAGAGAGAGAGAGAGAGAGAGAGAGAGAGAGAGAGAGAGAGAGAGAGAGAGAGAGAGAGAGAGAGAGAGAGAGAGAGAGAGAGAGAGAGAGAGAGAGAGAGAGAGAGAGAGAGAGAGAGAGAGAGAGAGAGAGAAATTTGACTGATTTTTGTCACATTGTTAATGAATGGCTTACGACAAAAGAAGAGTCATATTTTGATATTACAATCCCTGACATAGACATTAAGTTTATTTATATATGTATACGATATTGCAATAAAGGCTTTTGAGTAAATCAAATTCTGCCTCGTACTGATCAAAAACATACAGCTTGATATCATAAAATAACAAAATCATGCCGTTTCAATGTGATAAAATATTAAGGTACCGTATTTCCTCTAATAAGCGCCGGGTCTCCAATAAGCGCCGGGTCTCTAATAAGCGCCGGGGGGTCAAGAGTAGTTGAGAAAATAAGCGCCGGGCCTCCAATAAGCGCCGGCTCTCTAATAAGCGCCGGGTCTAAACCATTAGATTAATGCACCCTTAGTTAACTTCAATGTTCTATTAAAGAAATAAGAGCCGGGTCTCCAATAAGCGCCGGGCCTCTAATAAGCGCCGGGGGGTCAAGGGGTGCTGAAAAAAATAAGCGCCCGGGCGCTTTTTAGAGGAAATACGGTACGTTTAATTGAATGAAATGCTCAATCGAAACTAAAACGAAAGTACAAAATAACAAATTAATATTAATTGTTACGATTATATATTGAAATATCATAATTTCATAAATAATCATTAAATTAAAGTTAATTAAATCTGCTTATAATATATCTTAATGAGATTTTTTTTTATTTAATAGACATAATTACCTTGAAATTGGTGTATTGTCAACGAATCCGATCAGACATTTCCCTTACTCGCCTGAGCAATCGATGTGCAAACACATGACAAGACCAGGGGTTTATTCTATTTCAATTTCCCGGGATGATGAAATGTATGCTCACAAGTTACAACATTATGATTATCTAGTTTTAGATTTTCATTTCAGCCTATAATTCGTTCTACAACAACATGCATAATGAAGGATTGTTAATAGCGTGAAAATTAAGGTTATATTCGAAAAGAAGGATAAATCAAAACATACATTGGAAGCTCGTCGATTCATTCTGGAGATCGCAATCGAAAGAACGTTAAAACGTTGCCATATGCACTATTCATTATCGGCGTTATCGAGTTGATGTGACAGTGGGTATGTAATGTTTCTAATTGATAGTAATTTCAGTGTATGAAAGATTAAGGCCCTCGTGCGTCAGAGTTTTTACTTTACAATCGGAGGTGGGACAATAAAGAAAAACCTTTATGCGTAATATTAAAGCATGGTGTTTTCAGTTTTTATTTCCATTGCATGATTTTTCTCATGTTACCACGTGACTAATTTGGGTGAAACTTTGAGGGATGATAGAATGCACCGAAATGTTCTTATTGATACCTGGAAGCGGAAGAAGATAAACCATATCATACAAATTAAAGAACCAGTATGATGATAAAGGAAAAATTACTAAAAAACCTATCGTTTTGAAATATATACACTTAATTTTTCGCAGATTTCCAAAATAATTTGGGAAATCGCACTAAATAGTAAAGGTGTTTCCCAGTCTAAATACTATTTTCAAACGCAAATCAGTGTGGTTATGAGTACTCAAAGAAATTTGAAATATAGAACGTTCCCCTTGTTGGGTAAAAGTTTCTTTTAAATATCTGTTTGAAGTACATAATAGAGTGGAAATTCCGACTCAATGGTAAATACATAAACGCCAAAAAAATTATATTTGAATTCAAAGCCGCTTTCTTGTATTATTGCTGGGAGAACGCCCACTGTGAGCTAATTGGCTAATCACGGTCAGTGTATGAATGCACCCAAACCTTATTTGACAGTTGTCGTGCCCCTGGCGGGATTCGTACCCCGGACCTCTTGACCCGAAGCCGAACGCGCTAACCACTGCGCTATCCCGCCCCTAGAAGAAGTTTAAAGGGGAATCTTTCAATGTTCTTTATTCATCAACATCTCGATTCTAGAAACATACATATGTCATGGTCTGTTGATTACTGATACGAAATGATAAACTAGCATCACCAACAAAATGTACAACACAAATAAAGAAGTAAAAAAAGAAAAGAAACAAAAGACTAGCATCACCCCTATGAACAAAGTGGACTTCTCTAGTACAAAGCAAACAAGAGAGGTTGGGGTTTGTTTTGATGAATTGTGTGTAATTTTTAATTCCTGTAATTCCTGAATTTCTGAAAATTCTACGGAATATTCGGAAATTCGTGTCACACAAATATTTATTGTTACACATTTGTTAATCATATGTCACATTCATATCACACAGTGTCACAGTTGTCCATGATGATGTCGATTCTTATTTCAATCTAATAACTCGGATGGCCAGCCTCGTCAAGAAACTGAAGGGGTGAGTTCCTCCAAGGTGGAAGTTGTCCTAGTAGCATAAAATGTGAAATATGCACAGTATACAGTACAGTTTGTGTATCCTAAAAAGTATTATCATTATTATCTATCTTATCAAAGTTCATAATAACGACGTGAAGAGAAGACACAGATAAGTTAAAGGGGCAGCAGCACGGGGTTTTTTTTCAATTAATTGTTTTTAAATTTACCATTTATAATGATAGTTTTGTCATTTATATTTACTTCAGAGGGCAAGCATCTTATTACACAAACAAAATTTCCGTAGATGTAAACACGGTGTTGCGTATTAAGCAAAAATTTCATGGCGACCATTTTATTGTGAACACATTTTATTATTTCGAATGATAAAAACGATCCCCATGGCTTTACTGAACCATGTACTTTCATTTTTTAACTTGATTTTCCGAAGAGAGAAATGTGTTCTACTATTCGTGCAATTATCTTTCAAATACATTTCATCGACTTATTTCACCGAAAAAACGTGCAACTGCCCCATCAAATAATCAAAGAAAGCAGGATTTAATTTTAATTTACGATACACTGATGTTGTTTCAAAGCCATGTTAAAATTTTTGTTCGGTGATACATCCACATGCGATTTCGTTTGCAATGCGATAAAATAGGTGCAGCACCTATGTTCATCGCATCTGATCGCATCGCATTGACGCATCGGACGAAGTGTGCGCGGCCTGTGAGAAATACACTGTCTGCGTTTTTTTAACGCATCGCATGACGCATCGCAAGAACAATCAGACGTAGGTGGGGAGCACACTACGTCCGATTTTACTTGCGATGCGTTATGCGATGCGTTCAAAAAACGCAGACAGTGTATTTTTCATTGACCGCGCACACTACGTCCGATGCGTCAATGCGATGCGATGCGATGCGATGAAAATAGGTGCTGCACCTATTTTTGACGCATCGCAAACGAAATCGCATGAGGGATTCCCTTTTGACGTCATATTTCGCACGTGTGACAGGGGGTTTTCCTCTCAACTCACTTGGAAGAAACAACTCAAGTGGAAGATACGTAAGGTACAATGTATGTGTCACGTTGCATGTCACCCAGAGGCGTAACTACCATGTAGCACAAAAAGCAAGTGCCTACACTTTGAAATTCCCAAAAAAACATGTAAAAATGTAATTTTAGGTTTTTGTCATTTTTTCTGTAATTTATTGGTGACATTCGTCAGATAGCAATAGTCTTCGCAGAAGGTACACTACTCAAATACAGACAAAATGACAAAGCTTTCCTAATATGCAATTTTTATCGCACTAGCTTAACGCATGTAGTGTGCGCGGAAAAATCGCAACGCAACGCATCGCATAACGCATCGCAAGGAAATTCGGACGTAGTTTGCTCCCACCCGTAGTGTGTCATATTTTACACTTCTCGGGACCCATAATAACAAATCCCGCTTTTTAAATAATTTTGATAAGGCTGGAATTAAACAACGACCGATTTTTTTACGCATGCTTTGCCACGTCCGTTTTTTGCAATACACTAGGTGCGTTTCATCTGCGATTGACGTTTTGCGTTAAGGTTTCTCTTACACTTAACCTATACATCACCTAATTCATATTATATTTCGTGTCATATTTTCAGTGTATGATGGATTCAGCTCTAGTCCTTGACTGAAATGAATCGTTAAAAAGTGTTTGAATTGAACAACTTGATGCAGAAACATACCAAATTGATATCTCAACATGCATTAAATCAATTCTACATGTGTAATCAAGAATATTCTATAGATATTAAAGAAAACAAACTAACCTGTCGCTCCACGTGGTTGGGAAATACCTCATTTAAGTGACGTCATCAGGGAATTCCTCATGCGAAATCATTTGCGATGCGTAAAAAATAGCAGGCCTCTCTATTTTATTCGCATCGGATCGAAACGCATGCTGAATTCGCATGTAGTGTATTGCACATATTGAAAATGTACTGCTCGCGTTTTTTCTGACGGAACGCACGTCGCAACGCACAGAAAATCGGTTCTAGTGTAATTCCAGCCTTATTACTGTTGCCGACATATACGTGTACATATTGTTTAGGTCTTTGAAGGGCATTTAGAAGTGGTATACATAAGAACATGAATATTTTCTGGATAACAACTTCTTTAATGTGAAAATACACGACGTTTCGTATACATATGTACTCCGAAACGTCGTGTATTTTCACATTAAAGAAGTTGTTATCCAGAAAATATTCATGTTCTTACATATTGTTTGTTTTGAAGAAAATACTGAAATTTCTTAAACATGTATTGTAAGACTTTTACTTGGATATTTAGAGATTTCCATATCTGTAGACTACAGACACTAGAGATATATAGCACATTATGTGAACTTTGTATAAAACGCAATATCTAACGCGCGTGTAGTGTGCGCGGAAAAACGCAACGCAACGCAACGCATCGCATGACGCATCGCCAAAAAAAATCGGACGGATTTTTTTGACGCATGCGTCAATGTATGCGATTTGTCCTTCACACTACATGCGTCATTAATTGCGGTATCTAGACGATTCGGAAATGCAATTAATGACAATGGTTATATATAATAGGCTCTATACTTCTTTTATCGTAGAATGACGAGTTCTTTTCAACGAGATTGATATTTTAGCACCCGTGATGAAATACTGATGCATAGAGGAAACCCCTATATGAAATGGTATGCGAATCAATTGATAGAACTGAATTTGTTTATCTTTAGTTGAAACTAGAATATGTACAAGCCTCGGATATTTGTAACTTTTATCAACGAGTGTTGATATATTTGATATCAGAAGACACTTAGGTGAGATTCTCTATTTACATCACGCCGTAGAACAGTAAATGCACAGGGGCTGGTATTGCTGAAAATAATACGTCCTAAATAAAATAAAAATTCGTCCTCTGACAGCTACTTGCATTGCCCCTGTGAACATAAATGGTAAAGACATAAAGAAACACTGTCCCATATTAAGTAATTCCATGATGATCGCATTTTAGTGAAAGACTAGTACGATTTATTTAAAGTTTCTGAATAAGATAGATATACCATGTAAATGTTGGTTTGTGTAGTTTTGAATTGTGAATAGTTGTCGTGAGAGGCGAAATGAGATGAAGGCGATCATGGACTAAACCGTCTCAGGTTCGAATCCCTGTTGAATAACTACGGACATAAGCGCTTGTTCAGAAAACAAAGAATTATTTTATAATTAAAATTATTTTGAGCTTTAAGATTGATGTAAAGTTTCGATTGGGAATTACGACTTACCAATTAAACAAATAAGATTAATACATTTTATAAAAGATAGATCAAGATATTTTCGCCGAGACTACCACAAGATACAATTGAAATTACTCTGGTTTCTAAGCACGTGAAATTCGTTTAAGAAAACACGGAATGCACGTGCGTTTCGTACAATGCTTGCAAAGGTGATCAACCGAATATTTTCACAGAGACACCGTGTCATTTCCACCTGGGATGTGAAGTCGTTAGTGAGAGACGTTTCTTGTAAGTCTGCTTTTGGAGTACTACTATCTTTGGTTAAATATTTATTTGTGAAGAGTTGAAAGGTTGTGTTCATTTAAAGGTGCATCCATTGTGTTTCATAAAATTTTATTTGGCTCTAATACGTTCCAACACACTATATGTGCTGTTTTCAATACAAACAAATTCACTTAGCTTGCATATTCATCACCAATCGCCAAATATATCATAATTACAAGATTCCAATTAAAATCGAGTAAGATCATTATGCATGTGCAGAAACCGAAAGTGCACATCCCATTTACATGCACAGTAGTTATTTGACCTATATAACATTATCAACCGAAATTTGTTATTTTGTCTGGTGTAAATAAGATTCCAAAATTACGTTTGACACATTGACGCGCGCCACACGCGCTGCATTGTCCGGTTTTCGATCAGAAATCACTACTTTTACCTTCTTATCGTCAATATACTAAGTCGAGTATAATTAAAATGGTTGCTTTCGGTAACAGTTGGTACTTCTCAATAAAATAAGACCATTTATAACGTTTGTCATATTTGACCCCCAACAACACAATGGATGTACCTTTAATTTCACGATATGGACAATGAATGATAAAACAGTCAATATGCTTGGACAGGTTCTGGATAAACCCCAAACGGGGTCTGATCCCGATCGAGTACGGACACCCCGATCGGAATAATACAATCGGTTCTAGTCCGTCACACAACTTTTGAAACACGTTTTTTTTTCAAGTTGAAGTTTCAAGTTGCATTTAAACAACACACAATATCAAACTCTAATTTGTTCCATTCATAATTATATATGGTGACCTAATGTGATGCTGAATGTCTCAAAGTTTATATAAATTATAAGATTTTACTTTTAAAATAATCATATAAAGTTTCTGACAACAGCGATATTTTCACAAGGGAATACTGATTCTGGTGATAACAATGTCACAATGTGTGTCGCACGTGCACGTTGGGTAATATCGTGATAGTCAGGGCATGCTTGGAAGGGATCATTTCAATAAACATGCTCGCCGCTAATGGCTGCAATACTGCCGAAGCGGCGTTAAACAATAACTCACTCACTCACTCAATAAACATGTTTTCATTTTAGATAGATTTTCTTAAATTTGTATGAAAACGTAAATGTATATGGTATTCATGTGTTTATCAAACATCAAATGATAAAGACAGGAAGATGAAACTTACGATCAATGTTCATACATGTATATTCAGATACAGAGGTACCAGAAGCCCCGACTTCAATGTTTGTGTCACATTCAGAGTTCAAATCTATGATCATCGGTTTTGCCTTTTAAACCATTCTTTTGCCAATATTGTTCTTCTGCTTTTCCACAAATCTGTTGGCACAGAGGCTTGTATTGCTGAAAACACAGTTCCTATGTCCAATACTACGATGCGATATGTACACAATACTAGTAATAGGTACATATCGCTGCATATCGCATCGTAGTATTGGACATAGGAACTGTTTGTTTAAAGCATTACATTAATTACAAGCCCCTGTGTCTGTTGGAATATTACAAATTTCGTCATTTACTTATGCCTGAGTCACACCAAGGTAGTTCTCACTACGTTCTACTCCGTCCAAAAAATATTGTAGAACGGCCTCGAACGGGATAGAAACGAGCAACTTTTGTTTCCTGTATATCAAACAACGACCCCAGTACCTTCACAAACAGTTCTCAGAACGTCCATCTAGTCTTTACGCCGTTCTCAGACAGTTGGTACCACGTTTAGATTGTATAATATTGACCGTTCACCTCGATTTCACAACGTTCTCAGCCAGTCCAATTCCGTCCTAAGTCGTTCTTGACTAGACCTATCTCGTTCTTAATACGCACAATACCGTTCTAACTCGTTTTAAGACAGTTCTCTCCGTTTTCACTCCGTCCTCATTCCGTTCTCAGTGCGTGCTCGTCACGTCCTGCCTCGTTTTTTATAAATACCCAGAAAGTTCTTGTCCGTTCTCATTGCCGTTCTGAACTTCAAGGTGAAAACATCATGCCTCCCAGGAAGAAGTGTATTCAGAAGAAGATGGTTCAAAGAAAACCAAATACAATATCTTCAACCCCTGTAGAAGTCATAGTTCTTTTTCTTTGTTCTTGCGCAAAGACCAAATTCCACTGTTGTTCTGCTTCCATCAAAAACTGTAGAAACCCTACATTCAACATACTGAGAGCAGTAACTCTGTTCATGGTTCTCTGGTCATTAATATAACCAAAGTGATAAACGTATTAACACGCCTGTATTTATACCAGTTCATTCGCATCGTACTGCCAACGTCGTAAGAACTGTGTAGAGATTTCGCAAACGTACTAACAACGAGTAGAACGCAATGACAACCTAATGCGAACTTTTATAACTGTGTAGGAACGTACTAAGAACTCAATCGAAACAATTTAATTTATTTACACATATTTGGACGTTAGAGCAACTGACTATGGTCGTACTGCGGTCGAGTTCGATCTGACTGAGGACGTCATGGACTGGGTGGAAACTGTGCACAAACGTATTGCAATCGCGTCCCGACTGCACAACGTTCTTACTCGTCCTTAGTAGGTTCGCAATACGGCAATTCCGTTCTTAGTACGGCAATCCCGTTTTTACTACGTTCCTACTCCGTCCAAATTTAGAACGGGGAGAACGTTGGACATGTTCAACGTTCTGGAGCACCATTCCGTTCTTACCCAGTTCGAGCCCGTCCATAAAGTTTGTAAACAGTTGCCATTACGTCCACTCCGTTTGTGCACAGTTCGAGCACAGTTCAAGCCCGTTTTCCAAAAAAAACAAGAACATAGTGAGAACGGGTTTGGTGTGATGGGGGTATTAACGTTTGACTTTTATCAACTTAGAAGATTTTGAAGGGCTAACCGTAGTTAAGCAATAACTTGCATATTGTGTGTTTATAGATACATGGATACCATGATCATCTTGGAGTATCTTTTTCAACTTTCTTGAAGAAAGAGACTCATTTGACTTATGTAAGCGCCGAATTATACCCCTTACAACTCGTCGATCAAAATCATCCTGTTTACCTTCCTTGAATGTTTTGATATAGTCCCCGACCCATGAGGGAATTTCAGCATCAGATTCTGCATCATTATGTCTCCCCCGAAGGGTTTGGAGACATTGTTTTTGGCTGAGTTCCCGTCGGAGAGGGGGCGGGATAGCGCAGTGGTTAGCGCGTTCGGCTTCGGGTCAAGAGGTCCGTGGTTCGAATCCCACCAGGGGCACGGCAACTTTGTCTGCAGTAGAGAACTGTTCTACACGGTTTGGGTGCGATGCTACACTGGATTTCAGCGTAGTACCACCCATGGTTCGCTAGTTCCAGCCTATGCTCGCAGGTTTCACCGCAGCCACATGGCGTTGCGGGCTTTCTCCCTGCCATAATACTAGCAGCCGCGATATTTATAAGTGAAATACTCTTGAAAGCGGCGTTAAACCACAACGCACCTCCCTCCGTGAGGCTTAACTCCGTCAGTCTTCATCGCTTGCTAAATTAAAGGGACAGTAGCAGGTGTTTTATATAATAAGCTCAAATAAGTTTATGAATTAATGTATTTGAAAATTAATGTCACTAATTATACTCGTAAAAGACACTTCTCTTTTCGGAAAATCAAGTTAAAAAGTGAGTGTACATGCTTCTGTAAAGCCATGGGAATCATTTTTGTCATTCGAAATAATAAAATGTGAACTTATTAAATGGCCGCCATGCAATTTTTGCTTTACATGCAACACCGTTATTACCACTACGGATACTTGGTTTGTGTAATAAGATGCTTACCCTCTAAAGTAAATATAAATGACATAAACTATCTTTATAAATGGGACATTTGAAGAAATAAAATTTCCCAAAAAAAATGCTACTGCCCCTTTTTAAATTCTTTCCTTATTTTTTCTGTGCTGGCGAATCAGAGCCCACTGTGCATTTAAAGGCCCTGTAGCACGTTTTTTCGCTCAAATAAGTCGATGTAATGTATTTGAAAAATAATGTCAACAATAGTAAAACACCCTTCTCTCTTCGGAAAATCAAGTTACAAATGAGTTTATATGGTTCCGTAAAGCCATGGGAATATTTTTTGTCATTCGAAATAATAAAATGTGTTCACCACTAAATGGCCGCCATGCAATTTTTGCTTTATACGCAACAGCGTTATTGCCACTACGGATAATTGGTTTGTGGAATAAGACGTTTTAACGTCTGAAGTAAATATAAATGACATAAACTATCATTATAAATGAGAAATTTGAAAAAAAATTGTTGGCAAAAAACGTGCTACAGCGCCTTTAAGATGCAGCGTGACGCTGTGTTAGCACGGAAAAGTTGAGGAAATGCTGCAATACGTGAATTAGTCGGTGATGAAGAGTTATGCCTCGCAAGGAAGTTGGCCTTACACTGAATCGATTCTAAATATCATAAGGCAGTTATATATGTAACGGGTATGATTGACAGGTCAGGGGTGAATATATAGTTATATTGATATGGCTGTATCAACGGTAACCTGACAGTGATCTTGGCTTGTATCTTTACACATAGGAAGCGTATTCAATTATCTACGATCGCCGCTGGTTAGCGCGTTCGGCTTCGGATCAAGAGGTCCGGGGTTCGAATCCCGCCAGGGGCACGGCAACTTTGTCTGCAGTAGAGAACTGTTCTACACGCAGTCAGGTTTGGGTGCAATGCTATACTGAATTTCAGTGCAGTACCACCCATGGTTCGCTAGTTCCAGCCGTTGCTCGCAGGTTTCACCGCAATGCATAACCACATGGCATTGCGGGCTTTCTCCCTGCCGTAATACTAGCAGTCGCGATATAAGTGAAATACTCTTGAAAGCGGCGTTAAACCCTAACTCACCTCACCTCACCTCACCTCATGATCGCCGCTAATGGCTGCAATACTGCCGAAGCGGCGTTAAACAATAACTCACTCACTCACTCACTCAATTATCTACGTTATTACAAAATTGAAAGTTTTTGAGGTTGTAGTGTATATGGATACCCTTGTTGGTTGACAAGTCATTAAAAGGTCTAAGGCGTATGAAGGTATTACGGCGATTTTTATTATATAGGTTATATGCTGTACAATGCAATCAATCGTGTTGTATGTCAAGAAAACAATTCAAATTATTTTAAATATTTAGCAGTATAAGACATCGAAAGGAACAGCATTGTTTGAATAAAAAAAAAATCTGATTACAAATGATTTAAATTAACTGTGATAGCCGGGTATTTCACTGAAACCGTGAAAAGCGGATGCAATAATCCCGTTGTGGAATTGTTATTAATTCTTGACTAAGTCCATTTCAAACGCATTGCTTTCGGTGTCGTTTTGATAAACATATACACTTCGAAATTGATTGAGCAACACCCGATTTTTTAAAGAGCAAAATCGTTCTGATTTGAAATAAGACAATATATCAGGAAAACTGTTTGTGATTTTAGGTAGAACAATCATTTAGCAGTGTTGAAACGAAAGGTCACTCAAATAACGGTTCACGTGTCTTTTGGATAATGGCTTTTGCAATAACTGGGTATTTTGGTGTCAAAATCCAAGCTCCATTATGAAATGTAATGGAAGTCTATATATATTTGTTGCGGTAATGTGATTATTTCAAGTGAAGTGATTACACTTTTACTAACCGACTCTTTAACAAAAGTCACTCGTTAAAGCAGTATATGCACCTTCAAAGTCACAAAATCATGAAATTTTCAATTTCAATAAACTTGTCTTAATGAACAAATATGGTCACAACTTACGGTATTAACTTATCTTAAGCGAGAAGAAGTGTTTAATAAACATACTGAACTAAAATAACCTCAAATTTATTCACAGTTCAAATGGTTGTTGGCATTTTCTCAATTATCGTTAAGAAAGAGACTGGACGTTTAATGTCTGTTTAGCTTTTTATCATGTATCGGATTAGATGTGTTGGTGTGTTGATGTCAACTTGGTATCACAAATAAATCAATTCTAAAGTTTGAAGTGTAGTTTCTCTTCTAGGACAACAAACTGACTTGCAAAAGTAACGCAACCAAAACATGTTTGGTCCCAAATCAAACAAACGCATATTATAATATTATGTATCGAAAATACATACATTTGGAAGGGTCTTTCAGTAAAAATAACCATTAATTGACATAAAGGGTCAATTGTCCAGTTTTCGATCATCAGGTTATTTAGAACATTGAATAGTATAACGATAGTTTTAGGTTAACGGTTTAAGGAGGCTTACAAACACAGGAGTAAAAGGCCAAGTCTCTATTGTTAATGGCCGAGGTCGGAATTGCAAAAGTTGTTCAATGGGTACAAGTCAGCACATCAGTCTTTCTACGGCGTGGATAACTTTGGAGGCAATGCTGCCAGTGAGTCTGTAACATTTAGCCAGTCTGGCTATTGTACACTTGATGCAATCCACGATTAGGCAACTTGGTTAAGCGTCGCTCCAACCTGCAGGATGCAAATTGTTTCTGTTTCTGTAGCACTTGAAAAAGCCATGTTCGTCGCTTGCAATCGAATATTTTAACGCAAAACCTCCACTCTGTTGATGTTTTGTACCCAAATTTCATTTTGTTAACTTTGTACACAATCTGAAAGTTTTGATCACTTTTCTCGAAAATTACGAAGAAAACTTGCATTTGCGTACAGTGAATGTACAGGTTACATTTAGAAGTCATGTTTAAAGTGTTTTCAATCGATAGGCTTCGTTCCTCGGTAAATAATAACCTTTTTTTATTTTGGAGGCGTTTCTTTTGCAAGTCAGTTTAGTTATTTTTGGTAAAAATTCAGTACCTTCACATTTTCCCTCACATTTTCATAAATTTTGCATATGCATGGTGGAAATTTGTTCAGTGAATGAGTTGCTAAATAACCAAATGTTATGTCTGGGGTGATAAAATCGTTAAATTTATTCTAACAATCCCAGAGCTCCACATTTCAGTTTACAAACTAGCGTGTTGCTTAATTAATTTCCAAGTGTATATAACATGCGCAAAATACTAAACTATATCTGATAAAGTTGACGTAATGTTATCTAGCTTCCTTCATACATCTCAGGAAATATCCACTTGATCCGAACCATTGCTTATTCATTTCGTGTACTGTAACAGAATGTACACACAGAAAAGGTTAAACCCAGAAATTTTAATTGGGTGAAAAATGAGATGACCCATTTGGACCATAACTTGAAAAAACATTATGAAGATTTTCATGAATGTTTGTACGTTTATGTTTTCACATGTATGAAGCAAAGAGTGTACTTGTGCCATTTGGGGTTTTCAACTTCTAACATTTTATTTTTAGCCGTTTTCATGACAACGCGAAATACATTAATTCATTGTTCGGGTCAGAACTAAAATATTGTGAGACCTAACTCAAAGAATCGAAGTGAAACGATAAAGTGTACCCGTGACTTTTGAAGTTTTCAACTGCTGCTTCTATGGAGTTTTAATTATGGCTGTTTCCATGGAAACAAATCTTTCAATTTGTATTCCGGACCAGGGCCCATATATTCGAAGCCGTCTTAGTGCTAAGATAGTCATAAGTTAATGTTAATGTATGGCACTTACGACTATCTTAGCGCTAAGAGAGCTTCGAAAATATGGGTCCAGGTCTCCAAAAACCTTAAGAACTCAATTGAAGCTTCTATTTGAATCGCCATGTATTGATGTGCGTTTTGGACTTTTCAATATTATCAATATTTAATCTAGAAATGATGGTACAAATTCATCTGTTTCAGGGCACCCTCACAATGCTGTTGGTGCGAGTAGTTCTAGCGCTATCCGCTATCGCCGGGGGATCCTCGAAAACCGTTAACACGACCCTTGGAATGATAAGAGGAGTTCGTGAAATAGTTTTAAAAAAGAAAGTGGACATTTTCTACGGTGTACCCTACGCCAAGTCCCCTGTAGGGAACCTTCGCTTCAAACACCCAGTCCCAGCCGAGTCGTGGGGTGACCAGGTGAAAGATGCAACCACCAAGAAGCCTATCTGCCAGCAACACCCGACTGAAACCCCCTTCCAGCAACTACGCAACGACGTCACGGCTCTGAGCGAAGACTGCCTCCATCTCAACATGTGGGTCCCGGTGACTCACGGAAAACGGAAGTTGGCGACCATGGTATATATCTATGGCGGATACTTCACTTCCGGTTCCGTCAATCGACCCATTTACGATGGACGGTACCTTGCAGCTAACAACAATGTCATCGTTATTTCAATCAATTACAGAGTTGGTGCTCTAGGATTTCTGTATCTGGGAAATGAAGACTTCCCCGGCAACCAGGGCATGATGGACCAAGTTTTAGGACTCCAATGGGTGTATGATAACATTGGATTCTTTGGTGGTCAAACTAGAAGAATTACCTTATTTGGAGAAAGCGCTGGGGCCGCTTGTGTAGGTTTCCACATGTTATCCCCTTTGTCCAAACATCTCTTCAAACGTGCTATTCTAGAAAGTGGATCTCCAAGTGCATTCTGGGCGTTCAAAGATGCGAACTCGAGTCTGCAAATCGCAAGCACTTTTGCTTCACAAGCAAACTGTACATTGGATTCCGCCAACTCAACTTCGTGCATCCAACAACTCCCGGTGAAGGAGATCCTAGGCGCACAACAGAACCTTAATTCTGAGTTCTCCTTCAGCCCCGTCATCGATGGCAACTTCTTACTCGACGATCCGGCCAACCTTTTCAAAGATGTTGTCAACACAAGTGTTCTACTGGGAGTCCAACAGGACGAGGGATCCATGTTCCTAGCTGATGCTTTACCATCCATCTTCTCAGAGTCGGATTCTATCGTCGTCACAAGACAACAGTTCCTCACTGCAGTCAACACTCTCTCGTACCTACTAACTGGTTCGCAGTCACTAACGGATGGCATTGTAGCTCACTACCATACGGACAACGCAACGGAGTCGTACGTCAACCTTGCCGACGATATTCTAGGCGACAGTCTGTTCAAATGTCCGGTGGTAAAGCTTGCAGATCAGCTGTCATCTTCGAACAAGGTGTTCATGTACTCCTTCAAGCACCTGCTAGCATCTACACCTCTGTCTGAGTGGAAGGGGGTTCCTCACTCGTACGACTTAGAGCACGTGTTCGGGCATACGCTCGGAGGGAAACTCCAGGTCACGAAGAAAGAAATTGAGCTTAGTCGAAGAGTGATGACGTTTTGGTCCAACTTTGCCAAAACTGGGTGAGTGAATAACTATTTGGCTTTGAAAAAGTAACTGTTTAGTTTGATTTATAGGAAGTTTATACAAGGTTCATGGTACGAAGTCAATCAGTCTAGCCTAGCGAGCCTGTGTACTGAGGACAGGAGCTTAATGTTCAATTATCCTGGTTCATCATGGCTTTCATCTCGTTGAAATCGAGTGTAAAATCAAAATAGTCGCAAGCGACGATAAACGGATTCAGCACATAAATGATTCACTTATTTGAAATACAATGATCTAAGACATGTTATTGTGCATCTTATTTAACAAGTTGCAAGTTTCTAGCATGTCCCTAGGATTATTGATACCCAATATGTACATGTCAAGTCAAATCAAAGGATGTGTAATGGAGGCAAAAACGATTTGATGATAGTTGCTCTTCAGATGTTGAATACATATATAAACTGTCGTGCAAAAGAAAGAATAAAACTAAGTTGTATTCAATGTCAAATTTCTCGAGTTTTCGACGTCGTAGTCTAATAGTGATTAGTGTTGGTAATTAGTACAACAGATTAAATCAGTCAATCATACTTCTACGTGGGTGGGTTTTTTTTAATCAAAAATTTTAATTTTAAATTTAAAAATTCCCCAAAATCTAATTTTGATAAAACATCAGTTGTTCATCGACAAATAACACCTACTCTATGTGAAAATCAATAAATGTGCCTCGTTCTGCACACATTTACAACATTTTAAACGTGGAAGGGTCATATGTTAGTGTAAATTCATTTCTTACCCTAGCTGTCTTATAAGAGACTGTAAGAATTAGATTTTTCAGATTTTTCTGTATAAAAGGGCTCCTTTTCAATATATTTAAAAACAAAATATTTTCAGAGTCTTAGTGTTAGTGTTAGACTAGTATATCTTAATAGCCGTGCAATACGGAAGTCGATCACGAAAACCGTATTGCACGCCTGTATTACATGGGTATATGATAAGTCTAATGTAAGTGAATGATAGAAAAATAATATACTGGTAAGTTATCTCTGTTGCGCAACCCATTTACGCTAAACTAAGCCTATGGTAAGGCAAGGAGCCATTTTCTCAGTGACAGTTTCCTCCAGGGGTGACTTAACAATGAGAAGCGAAAGTAATTACTAGTACCTTGATTTCCATTTATCATCCAATATAGAGCCACTACAACGGCAGCCTTAGTCCGTGTTAACTTCAGCAGCCCATTGTATGCATACGTGACGAACATTGAAAATATATCTATTACCTATTACCAATTATTACTCAACCGTGGTGAGATCACTCATTAGATAACAATGAGTTGTTTACACACATGTGTGAAACCACCGCGTGCTGCCGTATCTTGTATCTCTTGTAACGTCACAATAAAAAAACAAAACACTGAATTTCAGCGTAGTACCACCCATGGTTCGGTAGTTCGATGCTCACAAGTTTCACCGCAGTGCATAGCCACATGGCGTTGCGGGCTTTCTCCCTGCCATATAATACTAGCAGCCGCGATATAAGTGAAATACTATTGAAAGCGGCGTTAAACCCCAACTCACCTCACATCGATATTTAACTCGCTTTCGCTCGTTAAAATACCAAACCATTCACTCGTTTCATAAACATGTTATCAAACTGGACATCGTATAGTATTCCGTACGTATAGCTTTCCGTCGCAAAAGCGTCGGGTCGTTCCTAGCTTTTTTAATGTGAACCAAATCAAATATAATGGGTAATCAATAATTATTAATTATTACTCGGGCAATAATAAAATTTACACTCGTTTCGTATAAGTCACATATAAATTACTTCCTCGGGTAATAATCTCTATATCTCACACACGCGATATCTCCGGTGGAACACAGTTTTGGATGATCAAATTTGACGTTATAAAACCGGGTCTGACGTAACGTTTTTTATCATATAATGGAGGGTGTTATTGATGCAATAAAGCAATCTGATAAACTTTGTATCCAAATCTGATAAATATGCAAAACAGGTCAAAGGTCAAATACACGAACTACTTTCACAGAATTCCACTCTTTTCATGCGAATCCTAAAACTGTTTACGTATCATTGAAAAGCGTAACCGGGAGTTTACCCGAGTATTTCCGCTTGAAAGAATGGATATTCGTAAACACGAAATCATCTGATATGGTACACTATGTGCATTTATAGTGTTAACAAAGTCAAGATAATTGTAGATTTGTTTTAAAAATCATTCAAAACTTCAGTGCGCTAACCAACAGCATCAGCAAATAGCTGCAGTGTTCTGTGTACAAAATGAATCGTGATGTATCTCTTGTAACGTCACAATCGGCGTGTGACGTCATAGTTGTTTTTGGTTGACGTCACAATGTTAGCCGCTCGACTGCAATAGCGGGTGGCCTATTTGCAAGTAAGCGTCACTAACAACGATTTTCTTGCAATTCAGTGCTACTTATATCATTGAGTAATAAATAAAATACTAAACTCGGTCCCGTTTGATAACTTTGTTTATGAAACTCGTGAATGGCATCGGTATTTAACTCGCTTTCGCTCGTTAAAATACCAAACCATCCACTCGTTTCATAAATATGTTATCAAACGGGACGTCGTTTAGTATTCTATATTTAACCTTTACCTTTTTAAGCTACTTTCATCAAGAAATCCAATCCCGCCAGGGGCACGGCAACTTTGTCTGCAGTAGAGAACTGTTCTACACGCAGTCAGGTTTGGGTGCAATGCTACACTGAATTTCAGTGCAGTACCACCCATGGTTCGCTAGTTCCAGCCGATGCTCGCAGGTTTCACCACAATGCATAGCCACATGGCGTTGCGGGCTTTCTCCCTGCCATAATACTAGCAGCCGCGATATAAGTGAAATAATCTTGAAAGCGGCGTTAAACCCCAACTCACCTCACCTCACCTCAAGATATCCATTGATGAAAGTATAGCTTAAAAGGTATGGAGATTTGGTAATAAGTAATAGATAAAAGATTCCCATTGTAGGCCTATGTATATGTGCATAGCATGCAAAATAAATCTATTCTTTTTAAACCAACTCTCATCTAGATATCTTTATTGCAGGCGCCCAAACTTCCCAGTACGCCAGGATAGAACATGGTGGCCTTATGGGAAAACGAAGAAGTACCTCGTGCTGGACACGAGACGGAAACTGAGCATGAGACGGAGACTCCGTGCGGAGCAGTGTCAGTTCTGGGAGAGCGTCTTCCACCCTGTAGCTCCGGCTACCTGACAGGTGTTGATTAACGTTCACGATAGGGTCTCAACTTACCTTGTAAATCATAATTTTTTTTATTACTCAATTTAGTGAGAGACTCGGTTCTATCAGAGAAATAAACCCTCTATCAAGCTACAGTGGCGATAACCTTTATCGCCACTCTACTGAGTGACGATAAACTTTATCGCCACTCGCGTGACGTCATCGGACAATGTTATGATGTCACAATGTCACCTTGCGAAGGCTGCACGTATCCCGTTGAAATCACTCCACGTCAACATAAAACACAGAAATAATGATATAATAAATAGAATATCTGTCTTTTCTTGACAAATACCATGTTTATCTCATCGAGTGAGGTAGAAAAGTAGATATTTCACGAGTGGCGTCGGTCTTCATCTCTGGTTTACCTTGTCTGTTCGGGCGTATTGAACGTGCCTGAACAGAAAAAGTAACGGGATGCAGCAAGGCTTGAATTAGCCAGTGATGGAGACTGGCGCGACTTATGTTAGAATTGGTTTTATTGGTTTTACCATTCCCCCTGCTGCATGTGTCCATGTAAATAATAGCGCTGATCAACTCACTGGGGAAATAAACTACCCCACTCTTAGAGATTTGGTGGATGGGGTGATGCTTTCATACAGAGCCTGCACAACCAGTTAGGCTATTAAGAGATAAGATAAGATAATACTTTATTACCCTTTGAGGGAATGTGTCTTACATTTAAAAGTACATCTCACAAAAATGACAAATACATAAATCAAGAGCAGAAGACAACATTAAAAGATATGATTAAGACAAGTGCATTGATAATACATTAAAAGCAAGGACACTCATAAAAATGAATATGCTTAAATTATCACAGCATTGCGTATTTTTACAAGAGTTATTTATCACAGTCCTTGTATTGAGAGTTCATCAGTTTGATGCTACTAGGCAGGAAAAACTTTTGAGCACGGGCAGTTCTGTACAGGGGGAGTCTATAACGACGGCCTGATGGTAGCAGGGAGTATTAAGCCATATAGTAATAAAGTTGCTTCAAAGTGTACATTTATCTAAACCATCATGATTTCAGAAATCGGATACTTCTCCCAGAAAGCGTTCCACCAGTAGAGCCTACAAGACCGTACACGGAACGAAACCATGGAGACGTCAAGGAGAGGGCCACGATTGCATATTCAAACGTTTGACTATTAAATTTTGGTGAATGCTGTGAACAGTTACTGATTAAACATGGGAAAGACGTTTAAGTGTTATGATTTACGCGGTCCAAAACTGGCTAGCAATAATACACAACTTGATATTGCAAAAGTTTCACCTTTAGAACATTTATTTTAAATATTTACTGAATATAACCAAATATAACAAGTTAAGTAAAAAGTGTTACAATTGACCCCGCTCTACCCTACACTCCAAGCAGAAGAGGGTGGGGTCGAAGTTTCCGTCACAACGTACAGTCAGCACCAAGGTCCAGACAGACATTGTCCATCTGGGCTCGTTAAATCATGTTCATTACAGATTGACACTTATATTCGTGGAACTTGCAATTGATCATGTATATACATCTTTTTATGTTTTACTATGTTTGCATTGCAAGTATAAACACGTTTTATTACTCAACCGACCATTCATAGATAACAATGAGTCGTTACACATATGTGATCGCCGCTAATGGCTGCGCGCAATAATTCACTCACTCACATTTGTGATACCACCGCGTGCTGCCGTAACGTCATATTCGGCGCGTTACGTACGTTATTTAAAGTCGTTTTTGTTGACGTCCTAGGTGACCTATTTGCAAGTGAGCATCACTAACAACGATTTCCTCGCAATTTAGCGCTATTTTCTCTATTGAGTAATGAATAAACTAGCATGTTTATGAAACTCGTGAATGACATCGGTATTTATGTTAGTGGTTAGCGCGTTCGGCTTCGGATCAAGAGGTCCGGGGTTCGAATCCCGTCAGGGACACGGCAACTTTGTCTGCAGTAGAGGTTTGGTACAATGCTACACTGAAATTCAGCGTAGTACCACCCATGGTTCGGTAGTTCGATGCTCACAGGTTTCACCTCGATGCATAGCCACACGGCGTTGCAGGCTTTCTCCCTGCCATATAATACTAGCAGCCGCGATATAAGTGAAATACTATTGAAAGCGGCGTTAAACCCCAACTCACCTCACATCGATATTTAACTCGCTTTCGCTCGTTAAAATACCAAACCATTCACTCGTTTCATAAACATGTTATCAAACGAGACATCGTATAGTATTCCGTACGTAGCTTTCCGTCGCAAAAGCGTCAGGTCGTTCCTAGCTTTTTTAATGTGAACCAAATCAAATATAATGGGTAATAAATAATTATTAATTATTGCTCGGGCAATAATAAAATTGACACTTGTTTCGAAGTCACATATATAAATTACTTCCTCGGGTAATAATCTCTATATCTCACACACGCTATATCTCCGATGGAACATAGTTTTGGATGATCAAATTTGACGTTATAAAACCGGGTCTGACGTAACAAGGATGACAAAGATCTTCAACGAAGCATATCTTGGTATAGTACAATACTAGCTCTATAATTCGTTTACAAAAGTATTGTTTCAAATAGGCTGTCAGTTAATATCTGAATAATTCACCTATCGTGGAGTAAATCAAGAGTAAAATAATCTTATAATGTTGTTGTGACTTAGTCACTACACATTTTGGCAGATATCTAATATAATTAAGATAGATATATAAAATACATTGCAAAGTAAAGGGTAAATATTAAAGAATGAATTATTATCCCCCGCCACAACGAAGTTGGCGGGGGATATAGAAATGAGCTCCGTCCGTCCGTCTGTGCGTCCGGGCTTTTACATTCCGTTGTTGTGACTAAGAAACTACATATTTGAGTAGATATCTTCTAATATACTTAAGATAGATATATAAAACACATTGCAAACTAAAGGGTAAGTATTAAAGAATCAATTAATTCCTTTGGACTAGTATTGAGCATGTAACAACAAGATCGGGTGTTGATGTATCCGAATTGTGTAGAAAAATGGGATACGGAAGGCACAAGGCCTCTCGATATAGGAGAAATATGCGTTCCGTTGCTAGGAAATGTTAGTAATGCAGGTAGCCCCCGAGGCAGTTTTGACACAGCGTATCATCGGGTTTGATAAACACGTTTTTCCTTTTATCACGACGTTTATCGGGACTTAAGTTGCAGGAATATGTTTGAGTGAACCCCAACAAATATTCAAGCATTGTGAAAAGTAGGCCCTATATTATATAGCCTAACTGCTTATAAAAAATGAATAATTTTTACAAATTGAGTATTTCAAAACCGTTGTATGGTGTTAAAATGCAGTCTTAAAAAACTCATTTTAACAGTTTTCTGCATTATTTCATGTAATTGGACATATGTCACGTCGATGTAGGTGATAGCTGTTCTTAACAATTAATACTAATTTCAAAATGTCACATCCATTATGTGTGGAACATTAGCATTCCGTAGAGGGACAGTGCCTTCCGCAGCTACGAGGGCCAAGTCATTTTCCAACGGTGCGTATTATAAGGTGTGATACTGGACGATAGTGCATACATAACTGCCGTCGTCGACTATAGATCTTGCTAGTGGTGATGTGTTAGATAGGTTATATTAAAGGAAACAATTCTGGTTGGAATGGATTGTCACAGAGCCGGTAAAATTTTAACTATAGATTCGTATAGTATAGAGTATCTTTTAATACCAAGGGAAGTAACTCTTGCATCATTACCTTCATCGGGGCATCGTTAAGATTACGGAATGTATTGATAAGGGAAGCGACTCGTGCACCCTTACCTATAGACGATACAATCGGAGTCGAGTTACGTCAAAATTTTATCAAGACATACACTAGGTGCTACAATTAGTTCAGTAATACAACCAAGGTCATGTTGATAATAAATTATGTAGTTCGAAATCTAATCTTGAAAATATGTGCTGTAAAGTTATTTCATTTGTAAGGCTTGAAAGGTTAAAGTATTGATTCAGATAGGATCTGAACATGTATTTGACTACTTACAGGTTCGTGAGATATCATATAAACTCCTAGAAAACGACAACGATCAAATAAAAGAAGTAAAATAAAAATATACGAAAAACGATGTTTCATATATACAACCATGTTCAGATATAGTATATATATAAACGATACTATACGACCTTACGAGTTTGATACCAAATCATTCACGAGTTTAATAAAATGGTATTATATGGAGGGGAGTTTATTATTCTGTTTATTACTTGCCCAAATTAATCAAGCGCTAAGATTCCCGCTAGTCCTCTACCGTTGTGATAGTGGTACGACCATTGTGACGTCACAACTGTACACTTGTGACGTCATACTTATATAACAATCGTATAATATCCTCTATATACATATTACACTGCAGTATCGTACACGGGCGAGTAATAATTAGAGATTTTTACCTGATCGGAGAAAGTGTGCGAAACAATTTTGTAATTTTGTGCATGTCTGTATTGTTACACGGTGTAGTGGGAGCCTGCACGTGTTAAAACATCTCCTGAAATGTTATTGGTCCTATCATTTTAGAGATATGTAATACATTTAAACTCAATGTAATATATTTAAAATCATAGGAGACGTTTACTTGTTTAGCAGGGTGACATCGGTAAGCGTTATAAACTGACTTACGAAACTTATTAGCGAAAACAATTTTATTTATACTCGTTAACATCTTTTCTTTCTAATTACTCAACCCAAGGAAGACAGTAAAATCCTTCATCGCAGACTGGGGGGCGGGATAGCACGTTCGGCTTCGGATCAAGAGGTCCGGGGTTCGAATCCCGCCAGGGGCACGGCAACTTTGTCTGCATTAGAGAACTGTTCTACACAGTTCTACACGCGGTAAGGTTTGGGTGCAATGCTTCACTGAATTTCAACGTAGTACCACCCATGGTTCGCTAGTTCCAGCCGATGCTCGCAGGTTTCACCGCAATGCATAGCCACATAGCGTTGCGGGCTTTCTCCCTCCCATAATACTAGCAGCCGCGATATCAGTGAAATATTCTTGAAAGCGGCGATAAACATCAACTCACCTCACCTTACCTCAGGTAAATAAGTGTTACCAATGAGTAAATAATACTCCTGAATGAATAAAACGCGTTCTAAAACGACTGTACATGGTTCGGTAAAGCCATGCGAGTCCATTTCCCATCGAGCGGTCATTTTAATGTGTTCACATTAAAATGGCCGCTCGAAGGTAGTTCAAGTGATCTGACTGATGTAGCGATACCTAAGCATTCAAAGTAGAGTTTTAAATATGGAGTATGCAACTATTTTGCTGTCTGAACTCTCAAAGTTCGCATGAGACCTACACAAATGGTCCACACCACTGTCGCTTTATACTTCTCGCCATTTTCTATCCTTACCGACAACCGGTTTCTATAGATACTTTTAAGGTCGTATGAGATGCTTTACCCTCTGACATAACAATATATTGCTTCAATTTTATTGATTAATAGCAAATTTGAGAAAACAAAATATGCAAAAACACACCAGAAGCCAACTAAACTAAATTTGACATTTCAAAACATTATCTTTTCATTTTTCTGAGAAACATAGTCTTTTTTAAATCTTAGACGAGATAGGTTATAGGAGAGTCCGAAATGGTTTTTTGGCTTGTTTTATCATCTACAGTAAAGAGGCGTCAACAAATTTCAGTTCAAGAAGCTTATTTATGTCGACATCAATTTTATTAATTGAAATTCTACATTTTATGATTTATTTTAACTTAAGTGTCAAACATTCTATCTAATTAAAAACCATTTTTTTAGAACTGTACTTGCAAAGCTTTAGGAATTAAAATATTTTTTTCGGGTGAATGAAATTGTGGCTACCTCAATATAAATACTTACGACTCAAAATAAAAAATAGTTAAAAGACCATTTATCGTATAAGTAGATAACATTGCTCAAATTTGCAGCATTCTTTCATTAGATCGGCGTTTTTCGAATGCATGGTATGACGTCATAATGTTAGCGTCGCTGTCACAATGGGCGAGGGGCGGCAGATAAATGTTCTACTCCGTAAATTTAATCTTAAATAGAGAAATATAAGATACCTACGGCAATAAAACACAGGCGGTCAATGGGACCGACAGCGTGCGTTATGAGACAATAAAACATGCTCGTGATTTTAGACGACAGAGCGTCGCTTAGCAAATGACGTCATATTTTACGTCACTTTGATTGTCCAATGCTAGAGAATGTGTTCTACGACGGGAGGCATTAATATTTTCAAAATATAGTTTACGCAAACATTATATCTCGGCGGTTTTTATACAAAAGCGAGTAACTATTTAAGGGCATCTCATATAAGAAATAGAAGACTCGTTGTTGTGCTTTATCGTAGAATAAAACATACATGTAGCAGAGAGCATAAAACACTCACTTTTATGCTCCCTGCTATGTTTTATTCAACGATAAAGCACGCCAACTCGTCTTCTATTTCTTAATTATAGTATACTACGATTTCACAGTTCAGATAGCCAGTAATGATGGACGTTGCAAGAGATCACAATTGCGTTGACCTGGCCACAGTTCAAACAAGAGTGCTCTGAGAGCACAATAACCCCCGGGTTCCTTATCTTCCAAATTAGCTGCAGTTGCTTCGCCAAAATAGGCTCTTTGACACCCTGACGTCTGTTTTGTTAAAATTTTTACTAAATTTGACTTTATTCTTTTTTGCGGTATGCAAGTTTTTTAATTGTCTTTCTTAGATGGAACTCAAAGTTTCAATCATCCACACGTAATATGGCGGTCTCCCGCATGATGTATTTTCACGTTCAACACGTTTTGTGTTTTTTCTTGTACCTACGTAGCTCACCCTTGAGTAAGTATCACTGTTTTCAAATTATAAATGTTTCTAGATTATTTCTACAGCAATGTTTATACCTGGTAACGTTTAATATCTCAGAAATTAGTGTTTTTGTCGTGCAAGCGATTAACGCTCATTTCAAAGTAGGTCACGTGGTCTTATCTCTACACCTCTCCTCGCTGTTGAGTGAAAGTGAAGCATACATGGACTGCCCGTTGAAAGACTTGTTTTGTGTGAAAAAGTAGCCTACTTTGTGTGTAAATGTGAAAACTATTACCTGTACAGTAGATTTACAGGTCTGCACTTACATAAACAATCTGACATAAGTACATACGAACTTTGACCTGGCATCGTAATAGAATGACCTTATTATAAGGCTTATGTAATAAGCATAGTTTTTTCTTGTCATAATGCTTTTATATGGGGTTTAAAATTATAAATGTTATGTTGAATACTTTTCAGAAAAGAACACTATGAAGATAATGATAGTTCTTGTGACTTTGATTGATTATATTTATTATAATCCTAGCCCACTACTATATTTATTATTTACATTTGATGTTTATCATATGAGATGCAACAAGGCATTTTAGCACAGAGAAGCTAAAATTGAAATAATAGTTTTTAGATGGGTTGACAATTGGTTTATATTCTATACCGTAATTTGAAATAAGTTTTATTACTTAAAACTACTACCGGGTTTATATATGTTAATGTTTGGTAATATATTATCTTTCTACCTTATGCTTTTACTAATAACGGGGAGCAAATAGCCCTGTGTAGCAAGGTAGGGCTATTGACTTGGATGTCTTTATTTTGTTTAAATTTCATTTCCCAACTCAGAACTTATAAAGAAGTTCAAACTCTTAATGTTTACTATTTGTTTGTGGCAATACATAGTGAACTCAAAAGAAAACCGCTGATGTTTTTCATGATACTTTTATATTTATGGTTTACAGGCTTTAACAACAACACAGTTTTAAATATGTTGGAGTTAGATGAAAGGTAATCAGGAAAAGTTCAAAATTCTATCCTTAAATTGTAGAGGCCTAAATAATACCTTTTAAACGAAAGCAAATATTCAGATTTCTAAGAAAAAAGAAAGCACAGATTTTCTGTCTACAAGATGTACACTTTACTAAAGAGCAAGAACAATTAATTAAGCAACAATGGGGATACAATGAATGTTATTCTAGTCACTATAAAAGTAATGCAAGAGGGACTGCAATACTTTTCAATAATGATTTTCAATTTGATGTGCTTAACACAGCAATAGACAAAAAGGAAGGTAACTATGTTGCGTTGAAACTAAGAATAAATGAAATTGTTTATTCATTGGTTAATTCATATGGACCGAACACTGATGAACCTGATTTTTATAAACACATTAAAACCATTATAGAAAACATGAATAGTGAGAAGACAGTAATTTGTGGTGATTGGAATTTAATATTGGACAGTGAGAAAGATACCTATAATTATAAACATATAAATAATCCAAAAGCTAGAAATGAGCTTATGGAAATAATAGATCTATTTGACCTAAAGGACCCATGGCGGGAGTTCCACCCCAATGAAAGACGTTTTACTTGGAGACAACCAACACCCTTAAAACAATCTCGTTTAGATTATTTTTTGATTTCCTATAATCTGATGTACTCTATTTCTGATACAGATATCATTCCAAGCATTTATTCTGATCACTCCATCGTATCTATTACAATTAATTCATCACAGATGGAAAGGGGGAAAAGGATTTTGGAAATTTAATAATTCACTATTGCACGATGTAGATTACATCAGTAAGGTTAAAGAAACAATAAAGCTAACTTTGCAAAAATACGAGATCACAGAAGAGGGTGCGGGAGGTACTAGTTAACTATGAACTTAATGATCAGTTATTGTGGGAAATGATACTACTAGAAATAAGGGGTATGACTATTTATTATACATCAACAAAAAAGGAACGGAACTGGAGAGTAAATTACAAGAATATGAAATTAAATTAGACTCTGAGGAATCTTTTAAACAAGATTAATGAAATAAAAACAGATCTAGAAGATATAAATAAAGAAAAAACTCAGGGACTCTTTATAAGATCAAAAGCGAAATGGATCGAACATGGAGAAAAACCAAGTAAATATTTTCTGCATCTTGAGTTTAGGAACTTTTTTAATAAATCTATTACAAAACTGAAAAGGAATGATGGCTCTGTAATCGATAAGCAAAGTGACATTCTAGAAGAAACTAAACGTTTTTATGAAAAATTGTATTCTAAAGAAGACTGTACAGAAATTTACCTAGAGAATCTTTGTTGTGGTACATATATCCCAAAATTGTCTGCTGATGAATCAGCAAATTTAGAAGGTAAAATAACCTATGAAGAATGCTTGAATGCATTAAAAAGAATGAAAAATGAAAAATCACCAGGTCCTGATGGTTTTACAACAGAATTCCTCAAATTCTTTTGGAATGATATAAATAAATATTTGATTAATTCCTTAAAC
The DNA here is from genome assembly GCA_936450465.1 of Gibbula magus. Classification (NCBI taxonomy): domain Eukaryota; kingdom Metazoa; phylum Mollusca; class Gastropoda; order Trochida; family Trochidae; genus Gibbula; species Gibbula magus. Next base: position 61,698,254 of record OW388302.1, read on the forward strand.
TATGCATATGATCATGATACCTTATCAGTTACCCAGAAACAAGGATTAATTACATGTTTACCAAAAGCTAATAAGCCAAAACAGTTTCTAAAATCTTGGCGTCCCATAAGTTTATTGAATTATAAGATAAATAGTTGCGTTTGTAAAATTTCCGGGATTCATTGCTATTCAACATCCGCAAATTTAGTTTAAAACCGACGGCGTTAGCCGGAGGTTTTAAACGCTGAAATATGCGGGTGTTGAATAGCAATGAATCCCGGAAATTGTACAAACGCAACTATTTATCGATATTGTAACATGACCTATAGTTATCAGGCATTTTGAAACGAACTCTCTTTTTGCGTAACTATCTCTGTGTGGAAAGGACTTTGCGACCGTTCTATTTTTGTAAGAGGTGTGGTCAGGTCAAAACAAATGTAAATACTCTGCGTAATATGTACATTAGCAACAATTTACACATAAGCTCAAACAGTGTAACTCAACTATGTTCACATCACAATATTCGCTTATCCTTTTAGATGGCGATGAACATTTATCTACGACATCAACACAGCAAAAGACCTAGGAACAAAAATCTTAAACTTGCCCTAACCCATTGTGACAATGACGCTAGCATTGTGACGTCAAAACGGTTGATCACTATGACGTCATGCCATGGCAACGGCATTTGGTAGACACAACCGCATGGAAGAAGGCGTCAAATCTTACTAGTTGAAAACATTTTAGTTACTTGAAACTCATTAATTTTGAGAGTTATTTGTTACCTATACTGCTATACACAAGTTAGAAAATTACAATGCCACCTGTCAAAATTGAGTAAGGGGCACATATAAAAGGAAATAGAAAAATAAAATTTTGAGTCGGGCCGGATCTTGTGAACATGATGTATATGTTCGCGGTGATTCGCCCCAAGTAATTTGCGGGTATTCATTGTCATTCAACATAGGCAAATCAACCAATCAGAATCAAGGATCCTACGAAATCATGTTACAATTTGCAGATGATACTTCATTCACTTTAGATGGTAATGAAAAATGTCTCTACGCAGTGCTAAATGTCTTATCCTTTTTTGCAAGGTTTTCTGGACTTAAAGTTAATACAGAGAAAACTAGATTAATATGGATAGGATCAAAAAAAAGATCTAGGCATAAGTTATGTAAAGAGTATAACCTTGACTGGACACAATCACAATTTAATTTATTGGGTATCACTTTTGATGTTGACCTGGATTCAATGGTAGACACCAACTACTCTAAAAAGTTTGGGAGAATAGAAAGAGAAATGAAAATTTGGGAGGCAAGATTGTTAACACCTATGGGTAGAAATGTAGTTCTGAAATCCTTATTGCTCTCAAACCTCAACCATCTTTTTTCATCCATACCAAGTCCACCAGATAATCTTATTCAATCATTTCAGAAAAGGTGTTTTGAATTCATTTGGAAGGGTAAAAAGGATAAAGTTAGAAGAAAAATTGTTACATCTATTGCTAAATATGGCGGATTCAATGTACCAATAATAAAAAATACTATCAAATCCCAAAAAATAACATGGATTAAAAGACTACTACATGATAATTCTATATGGGTACAAAATGCTTCTATATATATACCAAATATCCACAGACTATGGCTAGCTGATGGTATTTATATCAGGAAAAATATGCTACCCACTTTTTCAAATAGGTTTTGGAAGGATGTTGTGAATGCATGGTCTGACTATCGTACACTATGTTATCAGGATGAGTTTCTAAGTACTGAGGTTTTGGATCAATCTCTGTGGTATAATAGCAATATTTTGGTAGGTGGCAAAACAGTTTTTTTTTTATAAAAATTGGGAAGAAAAGGGAATAACATACTTGAGAAATACTATGACAGAGGACGGAAATATAATGTCTTTAGAAGAATTGAATGGTAAATATGACATTTGTATAGATTTTCTCACCTTTCAAGGTTTTAAGAGAGCAGTGTCTGAATATCTCAGAAAGAGAAACATTGCTTTTAATTATACAGAACCGATACAGGTTTTTCCTATTGTACCATTCAATATTTCAAAAATATTTACAAGTAAAAAGGTTTATAATTTGCTTAACCGATTGAGATTTGAAAAATCAACTGGTCAATTAAGATGGGAAGAAGCATTTGACAAATATTTCCAACAGAATGAATGGGAAAACATCAATTTGATGGCTACCAGATGTACTCAGAGTGTTGATCTAAAATGGTTTCAGTACAAGATAAATCAGAATATTTTAACAACAAACAAATACTTGCATAAGATTGGCTATATTGATTCACCCATGTGTTCTTTTTGTAAACAGATACCCGAGAGTGTGATACATTTATTATGTAATTGTACTTTTTCTGACAAAGTGTGGAAAGATTTGGCGAAATGGCTGGAAATATTAGCTGAAGGATATGTTGATCTGACACCCGAAAACATCCTTTTTGGCTTTAAGGGAAGAAATAATAACCCGTTAAATGCCATTTGTTTATTGGTAAAATATAAAATCTACACTGCGAGAAGAAAAGGAAAAAAACACAAATTTTAGACATATACAAAAGGAATTATTAAAATATTACCAAGCATGTAAATATATTGCTTTTGCAAATAATAGTCAGCCGAAATTCTTTTCATTTTGGTCTTCTTTCGACACACTGTTTAGAATTATGTAAACAGATGGAACTTGAATTATTTTTGTCAGATGCAGAAAACCTGCAATACATGTACTTGAAAATAGCCATATTATATATCACATTTCATGCCACACAGTTGATATATCTATGTAAACGACCACTCTTTATGTATATGTAAACATATTGTAAAAATAGTAAAAAAGTGAAGCGCACTTAAAATAATCACATTTACTCGAAGAATAATCAACGAGTCGCGAGGAATTACAGATTATCTGTCCCGTGTTGATTATTGTGATAAACTCCGAGCTTTAGCGAGGAGTTTGACTTAATAATTCACGAGGGACAGATAATTCGTAATTCCGAGCACCGAGTTGGTTATTATTTGACAAGACCCTAATTCACGATCTTTGATTAGACTGTAAAATACAAATTGTAGTCATACGCCATTCATAAACTCGTTCACACCTTCAAGATGCGCATATCTAAATAGTTGCAACTTGTTCTATTTTTTCAGAACTATTCTAAAGTAACTGTTGAATTTTATTGCCAAAACGGTTCACTGACATAGTAAACAACTCGTTTATATTGTAAACTATGTCGCAGAATGAGAGAAAATTATTGAAAACGTGAACTAACAATCGCACTGTTGGAATGCAAGATAGGAGAGTGATTACGTCACCAAATGACGTCATGGTTAATGACGTCACAAACCAATAACGTCACGGCAATACAGGCGGCGACTCTTGCATGCTGCTTTGCCTTGCAAGTTTAGTACTGTAATTACGATCTCGGAAACTAAGGTTGAACATGATTTTATATTTAATATGTTTTACTGACGTGTTACTTCAATTAGGTATGCTCGAAATTGTTCAATTATGTGATTTAGCTTAAACAGGATAGCTAAGCAATTCATGAATGAGCGCAAAGTAGTTCCGTCAACCAATCAAAATGCAAGATATATTTAGAAAAACTGTAATAAAATTATTTCAATGACCATTATGAAACTTTAATACCCGTCATATCTGTGCCCGCTTGGGTAAGAATGTTTAATACGCTATGTTTACGTTCTCGGCAGTGTATACAAACACTTGCTTTATGCTCTGTGTCTTAAATACTGAATAACAATATCAAAATGGATATGTGTATGCATGGTTTATGCATTATCCGTTTTAGATTAAGGATTCCTCAGTTTTGCTTCAGCCATGTATTGTTGCGTGTAACAAGCTGCTGCCTCGCGTTATAAATGACAAATATATTAGATTTTTTTAAATATTTGAAGAAAAACTAGTTTACGCAATTTGTGATTGACCCTCATTAGCATATCACGCGACGTTCAAACATGGCTTCCGTTTGCGAAGCGCTAGTGGATGAACAAGCTTGAGGACTTGTATCGATTAAAATGAAGTGTTCCCGGTGAAATGAATTGTCTCATTCGGAAAAGGAATGAAAATTCCAGTTATTGGCGTAGGTTTGAAGACGAAATGACATGTGTATATCTTATTTTTCATCAAAACGTTGCGCTCAGTTGTAAGAACCAACTGACATGTCCGTTTGTTCTGATGGATTGTGACGTCATAAGGTACGAATGTACGAGGTATGGTAGCACATTTTAGCACATTTTATCTGCATTCATCGAGAAATGGCAGCAGGCTATTGAGAGCTCTCGTCCAATCAGAAACGCGGAAATTAGTGAAATAAAACCATTTTGTAATTATCAAGTCTCAAGTAATGACTCACCATGACATGACGTGATAAACACAATGACGTCACAGTGATAGGACATCACCGCACGTGAAGTCTAATGGCAGTGTTTTGTTCAGATAGAGATGTTAAATTTTCACTGAAAGTAATGAAGACGTGTTTGAATGATTCACAGAAGCACACCTTTGTGTCTTCTGATATCAAATTTATCAACACACAATCACATAGAATACCAAAAGTTGGATGGTTTGGTATTTTAACGAGCGAAAGCGAGTTAAATCCGATGCCATTCACGAGTTTCATAAACATGTTATCAGACGAGACCGAGTTTAGTATTTTATTTATTACTCAATGATGTAGATAGCGCTGAATTGCGGGAAAATCGTTTTTAGTGACGCTTACTTGCAAATAGGTCACCCGCTATTGCAGTCGCGCGGCTAACATTGTGACGTCAACCAAAAGCGACTATGACGTCACGCGCCGATTATGACGTTACGGCAACACACGGTGGTATCACACATGTGTGTAATCAACTCATTGTTATCTAATGAGTGATCTCACCACGGTTAAGTAATAAATATAGAATACTAAACGATGTCCCGTTTGATAACATGTTTATGAAACGAGTGGATGGTTTGGTATTTTAACGAGCGAAAGCGAGTTAAATACCGATGCCATTCACGAGTTTCATAAACATGTTATCAGACGGGACCGAGTTTAGTATTTTATTTATTACTCAATGATGTAAATAGCGCTGATTTGCAAGAAAATCGTTTTTAGTGACGCTTTTTTGCAAAAAGGTCACCCGCTATTGCAGTCGCGCGGCTAACATTGTGACGTCAACATAAAACCACTATGACGTCACGCGCCGATTATGACGTTACGGCAGCGCGCGGTGGTATCACACATGTGTGTAACCAACTTATTGTTATCTAATGAGTGATCTCACCACGGTTGAGTAATAAATATAGAATACTAAACGACGTCCCGTTTGATAACATGTTTATGAAACGAGTGGATGGTTTGGTATTTTAACGAGCGAAAGCGAGTTAAATACCGATGCCATTCACGAGTTTCATAAACATGTTATCAAACGGGACCGAGTTTGGTATTTTATTTATTACTCAATGATGTAAACAGCGCTGAATTTCAAGAAAATCGTTTTTAGTGACGCTTACTTGCAAATAGGCCACCCACTATTGCAGTCGCGCGGCCAACATTGTGACGTCAACCAAAAACGACTATGACGTCACGTGCCGATTATGACGTTACGGCAGCACGCGGTGGTATCACACATGTGTGTAACCAACTCATTGTTATCTAATGAGTGATCTCACCACGGTTGAGTAATAAAGTAAATTAACCCAGTAAACCTCGGATATTTGTAACTTGGAAAACACTTGGGTGAGATTCGCTATCTTTAATTACCTCAAAATGCTTAACGGTTTTAATCAACGTACTAAGTGCATCTTCGTACATCTGTCTTGAACGACTTCATTTAAAAAAACGTATTTATCATCCAGTCATTACATGAACAGATCTGATGGATATAAATAGCTTCTACTACTAATTTTAAATGTTTGTAACAATTACTTATACAATAAACATCCTGGTTTTCAACAGTGATAATAGATAAGTCTAGACACCAATGGTTATACAAAATAAATGTGGCAGTTAACATGACGACCTTTCAGAGAACGTTTACCAGACGATATACTTCTTCTTTATGTGTATATCCTAGTCGAAATGCTTACCATAATTTATTTAATGCATATTATATCATCATGAAAGCCAATAGTTATTCTCTAAAATGTCAAGTCGGGGAGTTAATCCACAAATAGAACCATTTACAATACATTTTATAAAATTAAAGTTTAAAGGCCCTTCAACAGGAAATCATGAGACAGTATCAAACTACAAAGACTATACGACTTAATCAAACACATTCTGGTCAACACTTCCCAATAGTTTTGACAAATGATTTAACTTGATTGATATAAGCAATAGTTCTATTGCAGGCGTGTTCAGAACCGCGAGTACTCGCTTGGCGTGTTCGCGCGTACCTGCGAACGGTTCCTGAACTAGTTCTAGTTCTTCCCAAGATAATTTCAGAATATCGTCAACATTTTGGACAATATAGGTGCCTCGCACATAGCAATTGACCAAATTTCAATTGAGGGGGTAATAAAAGAAGGAAAAACGAGGTAATCAAATTTTGTGACACGCGACTCCATTCTGGATCGTAAATACTCGCTTGGCGAAACTGCTTCAAAGTGGTCACGCGTGTATTCGCGAGTACGCGCGAACTCGTTTTCGAGTACTCGCGGTTCTGAACACGCCTCTGGAGTAACCCCAACTTACAAACGCAAGGCATAACTCTTGCCAGTCTCCTTAAGCCTTGCAGTATTTCCCTCGCTTTGTCGTGCCAAGATAGTGATTCGCTGCACCTGAAATGCATAGTGGACCCGGATTTCCAAGCAAAGCTATCTGGAAATTCTGCAAGGCCTAAGTCAGCCAGTAATGGAGACTGGCAAGATTTATGCCTTGTATTGGGAAGTTGGTGTACCCATGCCACGTGCATGTGCACTAACTTGATATAATTCACCTTGTAGCAATAGAAAATGACAAACATATTTTAAAGGTTATGTCAACCTAACCATGGAATATACTGTAACCCTTTTTATCATGTACAAGCTAAGACTTTAACAAATATAACTTTTATAGATATAGATTTGTATGGTCTTTTCAGACATTCTATATATTGCAGCCATTTTACGTGTCCTTGATTCTGTCTATATATACAAATTAAGTTGCCTTGCTTTATTATATTCAAGTATATTTCAGAAACATGTTATGACGTATTAATGTTTAATTAGTTACATACTATTGTAACATGATTTCGGTGTATCCTTGATTCTGATTGGTTGATTTGCCTATGTTGAATGACAATGAATACCCGCAAATTACTTGGGGCGAATCACCGCGAACAAATACATCATGTTCACAAGATCCGGCCCGACTCAAAATAGTATTTTTCTATTTCTCTTAATATGTGCCCCTTACTCAAATTTGACAGGTGGCATTGTCATTTTCTAACTTGTGTATAGCAGTATAGGTAACAAATAACTCTCAAAATTATTTAATTTCAAGTAACTAAAATGTTTTCAACTAGTAAGATTTGTCCAAGTTTGACGCCTTCTTCCATGCGGTTGTGTTTAACGAATGCAACCGTTTTGACGTCACAATGCTAGCGTATTTTACTGTGTTGATGTCGTAGATAAATGTTTATCGCCATCTAAAAGGATACGTGAATATTGTGAAGCGAACATAGTTGAGTGACACTGTTTGAGCTTATTTGTGAATTGTTGCTAATGTACATATTACGCCGAGTATTTTCATTTGTTTTTTACCTGACCACACCTATTACAAAAATGGAACAGTCGCAAAGTCCTTTCCACTCAGAGATAGGTACGCAAAAAGAGAGTTCGTTTCAAAACGCCTGATAACTAACGGTCATGTTACAATATCGATAAATAGTTGCGTTTGTAAAATTTCCGGGATTCATTGATATTCAACACCCGCAAATTTCAGCGTTTAAAACCTCCGGCTAAGGCCGTCGGTTTTAAACTAAATTTGCGGGTGTTGAATAGCAATGAATCCCGGAAATTTTACAAACGCAACTATTTATCTTATAAATGCTCATAGATTTCGTAATACTATTATCACACATTTTGACATTACCTTTTAGTTTTGCGCTTTGAGCATATATCCAATTTTAAACGTATTATGCATCTTCAACGATGCGAACATTAAGCCCCTATCTGTAACCCATCCATGCAAATAGAATCATAGTCATTAGACTATGTATAAATAAATCCCATTTTCAATTTAGTTCTTCCGTGAATTATGATGCTGAAAATTGAATATTGGGATATATTATATAAATTTAATTCACGTAAGCAAAAGAAAAATGTAAATGAGAGTTAGTGTAGAGAGTTTACTAGGTCAAAACCGATACAGTTTCAAGTCATGAATATTTATCTGCACACATGGCGAGAAAAAATAACACAGTTAAAACCAGGAAGTGATATAGTCACGGCACACTGTTGGGCATCCAATGTAGTTTATCAATGTCAGCCTGGCTTTTTATATGACTGCATAATAAGCAAATATTATTTCATTAAGCTGATTTTTTTTCAAGACATATTAAAACACAACACAACTGCAGCTAAATCCATTATTATTAGGCATACCCAACAATACAACAATATGACAACTTTCTTTATGTAATCATTGTTTGGATATCTTATGCAGATATTACTTTGTTTTCATTATTAGTTTCATTTCATTTGTACTGGTCTTTGTAATTGTGTACTGGAGCGGCGTTTATATAAGCCTGAGTGGCTTGTTCGCCAATCCATTTTTCTTCATGAAATAAAATATGTTTAAACCATATTAAAACACAAATGAATCTTATAGAGAGAAAACACATAAGAAGCAAATCTGATCAAAATCGGATGATTATTTTACAAATGTTACAGTTTCTTACAACTTGGTAACTTTTACCCCAAAGTGCACAATTTTAGGATAATGATTTTTAATTGTAAATCATGACACAAATTCATGTACCGTATTTCCTCTAATAGGGGCCGGGGCTCCAATAAGCGCCGGGGGGTAAGGTTCCTTTCATGTTAATAAGGACCCGGGCCCCTATTAGAGGAAATACGGTAATTATGTATCTGCATATCATGTATGAATGAACTCGGATACTTAAATACTATATGGTGCTCGATTTGCTCTTCTATGGTCTTATAGTTTTCGATGTTTGCATTTGCATTATTCAAATTAGGTAAATTAATTCTATTTCCACGCGACTCTAGGCTACAAAGTCTACACAATTCATACTCTGAATGTAAACATTTTCATTGTCTCTATTTTGAACATGAACATATTTCAAATTATTTTGTTTATCGATCTTTATCTATGTGTGTCCACATGTACAGTTTATCGTACATGTTATATATACACCCCCGGCCAAAAGAAACGCCTACTAGATATCTTATCAGATATTGTAAAAACTGTTATGAACAGTTTAGCAATATTATAACATAATGAAGTTGCACCATTTCTGATTTATATATTTGAATTTCAGAAGTTCATGTCACGAAAGAAGGGCGATTGTTGAAATGAGAAAACAATAATTGTTCAGTTTTCGATCAGTGCTTGATCAGGAAAACATTTAAAAAGATTTTCATACAACCGCGAGCAACAATACAGGCACGCATTCGCGTTATATATATGTGGTGTTGATGCTACCAATGTACGCGGTTAAGGTGCGCAAGTGAATCAACCAAAAATAGCAGTATTCATTGGGCGTGGTTTTCATGAATGTTATTGACTCGAATCACAGGTTTCCACGATTTCAATGGACTTTCATATTAGTTATTGCTTCAGCATTACGTGGAGACCGCCATTAATTTTATTCAAGAAATTATTGCATCTTTCATTTTAAGGAACATAAAGTAGGCGTTTCTTTTGGCCGGGGGAGTATATGCACTATAACAAGCTGTTAATGTTCAGTATCATTTCATAAATATAACATACAAACATGGGTGTGTGTAAGAATCCACGCTATGAGCCTAGGGTCCATACCTGGTGAATGAGCAAGAAAAATAAGTGTTGTGTCAAATAATTGAAATATAATATTATTGTTTAAAATGTAAAATAACTACAAATGCATATATCCTGAGGTCTTACAAGATAAACGAGGGTAAAGTCATAATCACCTTCAATGATAATATAACATAATATAATATAACATAATATAACATGATATAACATGATATAACATGATATAACATGATATAACATAATATAACATAATATAACATAATATAGCATGATAATGTAAACTACCGGGCACAAGAAAGTACTCACCTCAATTCAATAATCAAAAGAAACCATGTGCATTTGACTATGGCACGATACAGTAATACTTATCTGCAGTGGTTTGAATGAATTATTTGGTGACTGTGGTTAAATATTAGTTAAAGAGCAATTGAAATAATTTGAGAAAAGAAATATGTTTATTGATTTAAACATGAAACCATGTCTCAAGTACACTTGGTAATATTGTCTGAAGCTCTTATTTAAGTCAATTGTACTTTCATTACACTCTTTTTCATCAAATAACTCGCTTAACGGCCCGGGTTCGAATCCCGGTGGAGACACCAAACATTTATGACCTGGGTCTGTGTTATGCCCCTGGGCAAGGCACTTCATCCACATTGCACTCGGTCCACCCAGCTGTTTAAATGGGTACCTGAACACGGGAGGTACGGACCTATATGGTCGCGCGGAGCGCTTAGTAGCGGCACCGAAAGTACAATTCCTTCAGGGTAATAATTGTACCGCCATTGAGCAGTGCTTGCACTGGATATTAGGCGTTAAAATGTATATTATTATTATTTTACTTAAAGAACTTTGTGCTCAAGCTCTTGATTCGTCCAATGTTTCCTTTTTACTTAGCTCATGACATGGCTTGGCAACCGGCATCCGCCATCCGTCTGTAATTGTTTTTTTTAATAATCCATCGAATCTTACTCATTAGCTAATTGGCTAACGACCCTTTCCTCCCCTGGATCCTCCACTACATTGACTAATGGGGATGACATATTGTAGATTTTGGTGGCTCAAAGACCAGAGCATCTCTATTGAGAACCACGCCCTACTCTGTGTCACCTGAAAGTGACATTGAGTTGGATGTTTGAGTCATATGTCAAATAGTACTAATGGTGTTATATGTTATCGAGAATTACTGAGTGCTTCAGAAAATTCACTACACTGTAAAAATCGCGTTTAGCAATTAAACACCACTGTTACATGTTAAAATGCTCCACATGTTTAGGATAGTGCTTAATGGCTAAGCACAAGAACGATATTACATCTGTTATTTAAACATGAATAGCCTTTAAACACATTTCTAAACGTGTTTAGACAGACATTACACCAGTGGCTTAACACTTTCCTAAACATGTTTGAGAATTTCCCCAATGGGTCGGATTACATTGGTCAGTTTGGGCGGGAGAGTTAATTAAGAACAGATGTGTATCCCTGTGGCCGCCATATTTCGCCAGCATCCTCTTGTCTATTTACACGTTGTTGATGCACACGTTTCTGGTCATTCGAAGTGCACATGAAGCCCAAAGTTGTTGCTACTGCGAATATATGTCTCTATGTTCCCTGAACGACACAATTATGGTTCCAACCAAGACTTTGTAAGGTAGGTTCATTTGAGATTTCACAACGTCGTCCGATTGCTTTCTATGTTGTTTTCATTTGTAATAAGGGTATAGATGTTTAACAATTGTATTTGCTAGAATAAGTTCTGAAAGAAGCATATGCCAATATGTTCATTAAATACTTGGTTGATGCTCATATAGCTCATTTAGGAACAGACCAGTATATTTAGATGTATCTATATTATGCAGTTGGAGAAGGAATTTTCCTGATGACAGTCTGCCTTGACAAGAAAGATGCTGTGATGGAGAAATAGAAGAAACTGTTAGCATCAGCTGTGGTGAGTAAATATTGAACCAAATTCCTTTATATTTAAAGACTATCACAAATACACAACTATTGTATAAATATATTTTGGTGACAACAATTCTTGTATCTGCCATTTTATTTTTGACTCTTTTAATACTTATTTTTGCCCTTTTTGTAGGAAACCAGAACTGACAGGATCAGTGATTACAAAACGTTGAAGTCCCACTAAAATAATGACAGTTTTACTGATTGATCACTTGATTTGATGTCAGTTAATTTTTCACAGCAACCTTTTGTATATACCCAATTGAGTTATTCTATAACATGTTACACTTTACTTGATTTGTTAAAGTGTTTTCAAGAGACTGGATATGTTCATCTAATGTGTTATTTTTGTAATGTTGCAATTCGATGGTAAACTAAAAGTTTCTTCATTCATGTTTCAGGTGAAGGATGCCAAAGGAGATATAACGCAGTTTACAAAAGACCATCCTGAATCTCAACTACCTTTCCAAATCCTTTGACTTATACAGATCTTTTAAAGGGAGTAAACGACAAAAGCTTTGTAAATATATAACTATAACTATAACAACTTTTCTTCAGAACAAAAGGGATTGAGCATTAACCTTTTTTTTTTTAAAAAGGATTCTTATGTTGTGAAAATATTATGTTGAAAACACCCAAACTTATTTTAAAGGATTTATTTAGTTATTAATTCATATGCAGAAACTCATTAATGTTAAAGATTAGGCAATAAGGATTAGAATGTTGCTAAATTGCCTTGATTCTAATACCACTTTTAAAATATTTGTGTCTGAAAATTTAACTGCCAAATGAACATTGTTCAGGCATAAATATATCATCTGTAGATACCCTCTTATCCATGTATATTATGAGAATAATGATTATCTTATAAATTTAATATTTGGTGAAATCGATGACTGTATTGGTGTATATGGTTATTTTATAAATTATTTTCAATAAACCTTTTCGAGAAATTCCTGATTTTGAGTCATTATTTTCTAAAAAAAAAAAGGTGATGCAGACCAAACTTATTTCTTGTATCATACACTTATATATTATATGCTCTCATATAATTTTTAGTAAGCGCCATGAATTTTTTGGCGATGACGGTGTGTAAGATTGAATTACAAGATATAACATTGGTCTTCATTGATTTAAATATTTTGTACAGTTGCAATGCTTTTAGTTTCAGGTGTGCTGGAGAGTGTAGTTTTGTTTTGGTTGAAAAGCTAAACTTAATCCTAAACGCGTGTCTTGTCCTGTTTTTTTACGCGTTTATACCCTAAACACGTTTAGATCCCTAAATGTGTTAGGAATATGTTTAGTTACTAAGCACATTAATAAACGTGTTTATGTAGCTAAACGTGATAAGTTGCTAAACACATTCCTAAACACATTCAGGTAACTAAACGTGTTTAGGGGTATAAACGCGTAAAAAAAAAGGACAAGATACGCGCTTAGTATTATGTTTATATGCTAAACACCTTTTTTACAGTGTATTTTAATGGTTATCGGTTCGCTGCAGTGGCGATATAAAAGTTTAAGTTTACATTCGTGTTTTGATCAAAATCTGGACTATGTAGCCACAAAGCATTGTAGACTTAGTGTACACTTTCAGAAACAGTGTTTGTCATGCACATTAGAAACTTAAATAACTGTCTAGAAATTTGATAATGAAATAATTTTTATTATAATTGTGAAATAAAGTATGTGTTTTATGATAAAGTGATATATTTTTGTTATTTTGCTCTATAATCTTATTCAAGGGAAACGGTCGTGCATATTGTGTAAGAGTTATATCTCCCTTGCAACTGAAGATTGACAATTTTTTCACGGGTTTTTTTTTCAAATTATTATTTAAGTTAGCCTGGATACATATGCTTTTTGGGGGGTTAATTTTGTTGTTGATTTGTATTTCTATCAAACAGTTATTTTTTTCAGTAAATTTTGAGATCAATTGACATGAATATCAATGTTTAACAGAAAACTATATAGAGGCAACATAATAACAATAAAATTGCAATTGCGTCTTGCATAAACGTGTAAACATAACACTTTTAGTAAAATAAAGCAATCATTATGAAATATGTGTCTTGTTTCATGATGATAGTGTGAAATGAGAGTACACAATTTCAATTGTTTGCGCACCCAATCTACAATTGAAGCTCATGTTTCAAAAACGAGCACGGTGACTATTTTTATAACAGAAATGCATTGAGCATATGTTTTCCCATGTATATACTGAAATATAAGCAATTTCTTGAGATTTTTAAAATTGGTAAATAATCTCCTTAAAGCCCTTTTTCGATTTCCATTGGAAACAGTACTGTTAATGTTCATACTTTTGGCAATTGGGGATGAAGATGTAAGCCGAGTGAGTTAATCCGAAGTTACATCAGGACATATAGTATCAAAAGCAAATGAGACTTTATGAAATATGATTTATGTCTATCTATCTATATCATTGGTTTGTGCAAGAAACCGTACACAGCATTAGTAGAAGCAGTATTAAAAATATTTTGATAAGAACAATGACTTTAATGAAAAAATGATTTTGATTTTAAAACAAGACTTAGATGGAAACAATCTGACTTTGATAAAGAAAAAATATCTTTGATGAAAAATTGACTTTGATGAAAACTTGACTTTGAATTAAAAAAAAAGACTTTTGATGAAAAAATGAATTTGATTAATAAAAAATGACTATGATAAAATAAACTGACTTGGAAAAAACTATCTTTGTTGAAAAAAAAAGTACATTGATAAAAAAAATAAGACTTTGATGAAAACACTGACTATAATGGAAAAATATTGCATAGATTACAGAATATCTTTGATGACACCATTGTCTTTGAGGACAAAAATGTCTTTGGTGGTAAAAATGTCTTTGATGACAAAAATGTCTTTGATGACGAAAATGTCTTTAATGAAAAGAACAATTGATAAATAAAATAAACTTTGATGACAAGAGGAGTTTTTGGAGCGTAAGACATTGATTACAAATAGGACTGATTAATGCGAAGAGAGCGTGTACGTATGATGATGATGAGTACGGAGATTTTACGAGCGATTTTCAGCGGAGCTGTTCTCTCACTCGGGTCGCAAGGACCATTAATAAAGTTCCGAATGGTTCCAAAAAAGGATAATTTTGATGCCACGGCCGAAAGGGGGTGGAGGCAAATTTTGAGATTTTGAAATTTGGAATAATGCCTAGGTTAGGTTAAGCCGGGGGTGGGGAGGGGAGAGGGAGAGGGGGAAGGTTTAATTGTTAATTTTGGATGTTTTAAAGTTATTTGTGTGTTTAGATTCGGTCCAGAGGACCCGAATCCTTAATGTAAGTGCCGACCGCTTGGATTTGGTAAATGATATTTGTTTGGATATTATTAGCCATTAATTTTAGGTTAAGTATTTGGCGGAAGGCCGCATACTGTGGACATTCAATAAGAATGTGTTGTATTGTTTCTGCCTGCGGGCAGTGTGGGCATGTTGCGGTGGTGTTTTTAATGTTAAGTTTGTGGATATGATAGTTTAATTTTGTGTGCCCCGTTTGGAGCTTAATTATTGCCCTATCAATATTTTTATTTTTGGAATAAATTTTGTGTTTACCTAGGGGTTTAGAGAGAAGTTGTTTGGTGTGGTGTGCTTTGTTGGAGTTTGCATATTGCAGATGCCATGCTCGCTTTGCATGAGATTTTGATAGGCTTTTTGCCTCTTGTTTCGAATGAAAAAGGGGGAGAAATTTTGGAAGTTTAAGGCCCTCCTTGGCAGCTTTGTCGGCTTTTTCGTTGCCAAATGTGCTTGTCGGAGCTGAATAGGAGCTTTACTGCCTTGCCTTGATTGTTTAGATTTTGAATTGAATTTAGAATTTTGGATATTAAATCAGGGCGGTTTTGGGTGGATTTGTTTTGGAGTGCCTGAAGGGCACTGAAAGAGTCCGAAAGGATGAGAATTTTGCCCTGATTTTTTATTTTAGGGTGGAATAAAGCGAGTGCTATAGCCATATGCTCAGCGGTGTACACCGATTGGTCGTTAGGAAGCCTTTTGGAGTATGTTAATTGTTGGGGGTGTTGCATGTGTATGCCTACACCTGCTGTGCGTGCGTTCTCAGAGTGAGGGGAATTTCACCAGTTAGGGCTTGGAGAGCTTCGAGTGAGGTACCCGTTTGGGTGAGAGTAGCTACCCTTAATGCCTGATATTGTATAGTATTTAGGGTATTTATTAGGGTTGGATTAAGGGTATTATAAATACGTGCGCCATAGTCCAGTTTGGACATTATAAGGGAGGAGTAGAGATGGATAAGGGTTGTCAGAGGGGGTGAAGTTGTAAGGGTGGCTGGTTTGGAGGGTAAAGGGGATTGTGGGTGTCAGGCGCCAGTTGTTGAACTGAAAGGTGAGAGAAGAGAGCCAATGTTTATATCAGAGGGGTAAAGTTGAGAGGGTGACTGGCTTTGAGGGGAAGGGGAATTGTGGGGGTTTGGGGGGGGGGGGGGGGGGGGGGGGAGGGTTGTGACGGTTTTGTGACGGTGGCTGGCTTGGAAGGGGGGGGGGGGGCTATTTTGCTATTTTGGGTGTCAGGCGACAGGTGTTCAGCTGATGGGTCAGAGAAGGGATGTGTATATCAGAGGGGTGGAGGGTGGCTGGCTTGGCTTGGCTGAGAGAAGGGAGTGTGTGTGTATGTTAGAGGGGTTGAATGTGTGAGGGTGGCTGACTAGGAACGGGATGGGATGGGACTGTTCGAATTCAGTATGTTGTATTATCCACTCTTATCAAGACATTCCATCCTACCAAATTATTATGTTTAAAAAACATTATTTCTTGGATGCCATAAAAGCAAAGCACTCCCGTTGAAAGTATGTAACTAATAATGTAAATTTATATTTGTGTTATATTTCAATAAACCATTCATGCGTTCGTTCAGGAGGATGGTGAGTCTGGAGATCGTGTATGTGCGGGGTTTCAGTCATGTGCATGTACCTGTGTATTGTCTATCAGAACAACCAGTGCTTAACGAGACATCCCTATCGGCATTACGTAACATGTATATTCGTTGTTACACCCGTTCCGCAGATTATTCAGAGTAATAAAACAAATCACATCACCTAATTGCCTAAGTACCCATATTGCACATATCACTTAAGCATGTCTACAATAATTAGGATAAACATTTCGAAATGAAGGGCTTACTATAAAGTACGAGGACTAGACTAAACTAGAAGGAGGATTTATTTATATGAATTTCCATAAAATAATTGCATTGATAAACAGTCTATGGTAATATCATCTAAATACTGTTCCTGAATACAGAGACATACATAGAAACTGTGGTTAATTAACAGTACATGATAGATTTACAAACCCAAACACAAATACAAGTATTTATAAATTCATAATGCTTAATGTGAAATACCAAATTAGCTTTATTCATTCGGAAATATTGCTATATTTTATTTCAATTCTCTTCAAGCTTCTCTTCATGAATATGTAGATGTTGATCGCGATGGTAATTTAGATGAATGTATAATAGATGAATGCGAATATGTAGATGTAAATATAAAATTAGATGCAGATGTAGATATGGATACAAATGCAGACCAAGGCGCAGTTGTAGATCTGGATGTACTCGCAGTTGTGTGTGTAAATGTAAATGTAAATGTAAATGTAAATGTAGACTTAACGGAATACCTAAGTAAATGTATAAATTGAGATGGTAATGAACATATAGATGTAAATGTAGATCTGGGTGGCGATTTCAATCAATCTTTAAATATTAGAAGGCCACAGGCCTGTACTACAATTAAGAGTAGATCACAATACAGATTATTTTCTGTTACAATATTCTTTCGATTTCGATGTAGAAATAGATGTGTATGTAATGTATGTAAAGATACGTATGTATAAGGGATAATGTAGGTGTCGATCTTTGTGGAGATTTAAATGTGGATGTAGATGTACAAGTGTGCGAAGATGTTAACGTAGATGTACATATACACATTGTGGTAGATAGAGAATCTCACCCAAGTGTCTTCTGATATCAAATATATCAACACGAGTTGATTAAAGTTACAAATATCCGAGGCTTGCCGAGGATATTTTTACTTTTATCAAGGAGTGTTGATATATTTGATATCAGAAGACACGAGGGTGAGATTCTATTTATCATCCAAAATCATTCTTATTACGTTTAAGTGAAAATAGTGTACATCTCTGAGCACATCTCTGCCATTTTACCTCAAGTGCGGTGGGGTCATGTGTAGCATTGTGACGTCATCATGTTTATGACGTCATGTCATTGTGACGTCATTACTCGATGATGTAAAAGCATTGTGATGTCATGTAACTGACGGTGCAGGGGCATTGTGCAAAATCTACTGCAAAAAAGATATCTCCTAGGAGATATCGCTTGATCTCATACAAGCGATATCTCCTGTGGAACACAGTTTTGGATGATAAATGTTGATATAAAGGTATAGATAAGTAGATGTAGGTTACGTGTAGCTGTATGTGTAAATGTAGATGTAGAAGCAACGATAGACATTGGTTAAGATATAAATTGAGATTCAAATGAATATGTCGATGTAGATGTAGATCTGGGATGTGATTTAAATGTAGATGTAGAAGTAGATGTACAGCTGTGCGAAGACCTAGATGTAGATATAACAGTTGAGGTACAGTTAAAAAAAATAGCTGATGTATGTACAGAAAGAGTTGAAGATGATAAAGGAGATGATGTACGTGTAGATATAACAGTTGATGTGGATGTGAATAAAAATAGTTGATAGTACATTTACATGTAGATAGAATAGTTGGTGTAGATATATCAAGAGGTTGATTGTAGACATAGATGTTGGTGTAGTTACATACGTAAAGGAACATGTAGATGAAGTTGACGATCTAGGTGATGATTTATATGTAGATGTAGGTAAATATGTTTGGGAAGAATTAAGATGTAGTTATATGACTTGATGTGTAGGTAGAAATTTGTAATAACAGCTCCAAATTGCACTTAAGAGTGTAAATACCCAAAATTTGGTTGTAGTACATTGATGATGATAGTCACAATGGTCGATCTGATATCCATAGAGGTTTTTTTTGCCTACAGCATTTCAATTTTGAGTCTTATTATAGAGAATTTATGAGCATTATTACAATTTGAAGCAGTTATTACAATTTGGAGCAAGCCTTTGTTCCAAATTGTAATAACTGCTCCAAATTGTAATAACAGCTCCAAATTGCAACAGTGTCATTACCCGAAACATTGTTGTAGTGTTTTGATGATGACAGTCACAATGGTACATCTGATATCAATAGAGGTTTGTTTATGCCTACAACATTTCGTTTTGCACAAAGAAATAAAGACCTACTGCGACTGAAATGAGTTCTTGTTTTACACTTGAATGACATAAAAATTCATGCGGTCATCAACCTGGTAATGTCATTATTTTTTTAAATAATGAAATGAAAGTCAAATAGATCTTATTCCGAGTTTTGTCCGTTTGGATATTTTTGGTCACATAATATTGGATTGATGAGCATTATTACAATTTGGAGCAGTTATTACAATATGGGTCAAGTTTCTGCTCCTGTTTAGTGCAATTTGGAGCTGTTATTACAATTTGGAGCAAAGGTTTGCTCCAAATTGTAAGAACTGCTCGAAAATTGTAATAATGCTCATAAATTAAATATCATGTGACCAAAAATAGAAATGCTGTAGGCACAAACAAAGCTTTATTTACATGTATATCAGATGATCCATTGTGACTATCATCATCAAAATACTACAATCAAATTTTGGGTATTAACACTCTTTGGGGCAATTTGGAGCTGTTATTACAATTTGGAACATTTATTACAATTTGGAGCAAACCTTTGCTCCAAATTGTAATAACAGCTCCAAATTGCACTAAACAGTGTAAATACCCCAAATTTGGTTGTAGTGTTATGATGATGATAGTCATAATGGTACATCTAATATCAATAGAGGTTTTTTAATACCTACAGTATTTCGTTTTGCACTAAGAAATAAAGACCTACAGCGACTAAAATTAGTTCTTGTTTTACATTTGAATGATATAAAAACATCATTCGGTCATCAACTAGGCAATGTCATTAATTTATAAATAATAACATGAAAGTCAAAAAGATCTTATTCCACGTTGTGTCCGTTTGATCCACATCTACACCAACGCATGCTTCTGTGCGTCTAAACCACTCTTTATTTATAATTCATATCCACATTACATCACCAGTTACATCTGCATCAAAACTAAAGTACCCATTACACATTAACAATTACATCTTCATCCCCGTCATGTCCACGTCTACATGAGCATGTACATCGTGATATACAGACATCTACATCTCCATATTCAGCTTGATAATCAGGACATTTTACATCTTCATGTCCTTCAACGTTAACATGGCTACTTCTACGTCTACATTAACATATACATCTTCATCTACAACTTCATCTATACGTATATGTCAACTTAAATATGTAAATCGTAATCAACATCAACATCTACATGCATATAGATACAACTTCCGTGTATATTTACCTTATACTGTTTACACAAATGGTTTGAATATCAATCTTAAAATCAATACAAGCAGACAGAGTCTACTATAACCCCTGTAAGTGGAAACCTGACACAGAAATATGTATTGAACAATGATTGTGAAGCTTTATGCTATAATAAACCACTAATTAGTTATTAATTCATGCTACAGAAGAAAAATTAATGTACTTCCCAAAATAGAATACTGTCTATCTAAAATTACCAACTTCTGTTCCGGAAGTGATATTGTAGTACGCATTTTTGTTTTTCCATGGCTAAAAATAAAACTCAAAAGAAGTTAACAACCCTAAAAGGGACATCTTGATATGATGATTGGTCCACACATCAAGTTCACTGAGCTTAACCTTACAACTTTTTAGTTCTGGTTTGGAAACAAAATGTTAAGTTATGTTGGTAACGACTGAAAATATAAAATCCGAAAGAAGTTGAAAACCATTTAAGTTTTTTAAGTTTTGTTCCGGAAACGAAAATTTCCATCGAAACAGCTAAAATATAATTCGAAAGAAGTCAAGCACTCCAAAGGGCACATCTATACATGATTGCTATTCCACATACCTAGTTTCATTTAGCTGGGCCTTACGGTTTTTGAGTTGATGGACGGACGGGCGGACGGGCGGACGGACGGAGGTCATCTCCATATCCCTTGACAACTTCGTTAAGGCGGGGGATAATAACAATCTTCATAAACATTGTAATTACCATTATCAGTTTCACCGTATGTTCGTACTATTAAATGGAGCGATCACAGCGAAGTATTCTGGCCAAACTACGCTGTGGAACTTTATCTCTGGAAATTGAGATTGGTCGGTTTTCACGTCCTATAGTTGAAGTTGATCAACGGTTGTGTCGATATTGTAGTAGTGGTCATATTGAGGATGAGGTTCATTTTTTTATCTAGTTGTAAAATCTATTCTGATATAAGGTCAGTTTTATGGAAAAAGGCACGTTCTCTTAACCCTTTGTTTAGCTTAATGACTCCTATCGACCAGATTGTTTATATTATGAATAGTGATAATCTAATTTACTCACTAGCTGCTTCAGTGTCGCTTATGTTTAAGAGACGACAATCAATTTAATAATTTAGGTATCCCATAGTATCACCCACTTTCTGCTAGATATTTATTGTGTAAATTAGTATGTATATGTTGTATTTTATCTATATATTGCTTTTAAAGATTTTATGTGTCTCATAGGTCTTTAAGGCCGGGCAGATGTTGTTTTATGCGCTTATTTTTGTGTATTACATGTCAACTTCTGCGTGACACAATAATAAAATAATTTCTCTCTCTCTCAATTTCTCTCTATCAAAACGAACACCGAATCAATGATCACCATAAAACAAAAATCGTCAAATAATCAGAACTAAAGATGTTTAAGCATACATGGCCTTGATCTGTGTTATTACAATTTGGAGCAGTAATTACAATTTGGAGCAGTTTTTATTACAATTTGGAGCAGTTTTTATTACAATTTGGATCAGGTATTACAATTTGGAGCAATTGTTACAATTTGGAGCATAAAAACACGCCCTCGTTATGAAATACAAATTAAATGACCTACTGTGGTAACAAATCACGAGCACTTCAGTTCCTGTAAGGATAATCAGGTTTAGGCTCAATACATACAACACGAGAATGTAGCATTATTAAATAGCAACAACAAACACTAATCGTTGCAATCAATGTACGTGTGGCGCCACATTACAAAGTGAGAACATGAAATAACACATTGCTAAAATTGACTTCTGATAGCATGTGTAACTCTGGAAATTTGGCGTAATGAATTTGTGATAATGACTAAATTGCCTAACTACACCTGTCCAAATAAACCTTGCTAATATATATTTGATAAGATTAGTTAGATCTGGGGAAGATGAAGTAAGTTAATTGTACAGTTAGGATATCCGAATGGTGTTTTGGTGACAGTCATGATCAGCTGTTATATTAGTATTATACACTTCAGTATTTAGAATTAAACAATATAATTATATCATGTCACTTTTTCGGCTGATTAACAATACTTTTACTTAACACATTTTTGAAACCTTTGAAAGTTGATTTTAAAAGTCCATTTTCATATTGATATAAAAAATATCTTCAAATTCACGCCTCTAGTAAGCTGTAATCGAAGAGACGGTAAATGCAGACGAAAGTATACTTGTACAGTAATCTAAGTTTGATTCACCTGAAATGCACAGTTAAGTTGATCTTAACAAAGTAGTCACATAAGTGTTGCTGTTTATATCAACTAGGCAAAATAAGTTAGGGATAGTTGAATGTTTATTATTTATATTTTGTCAGTATTTCATTAAATAAATATATCATTATTTTTAATTTCAAATTTCACACATATCCTTACCTATTTTACCAGTATATGTTTACACGTTGGGCTGTACAGGCTTTTAAGTTTTATTTTGCATAAGTCTTCCATACCCTTTCATTATTTTCATCAACACAGATGTCTAGATATATTACATTGATTACAATCTAATCCCTCTAATTTTCAAAACTCAAATCACGCTTGAGTGTTTATGTTCTCCCCCAGTCGAATATACTCCCGTGGGAGAAATTAAGTTCATTGAGAAAGCGATGTCCGAGTTGTGAGAGGGCTTATATTGCATTCGGATATATATTCTTGATTTAAACAGTATTTTATTTCCAAATAACATATAACCTACAAGAAATTATGAGAAGTTAAATAGGACAAAAGGATTAGCTAACAGGCTACACAGGCCGATATAAAAGCTTCTCCTAAAACAAACTTCAAACAAATTACAAATACATTTGTGGAAATATATTAAAGTTCATACAGATGTTTAGTAAACTCGTAGTAGTTAAACATAAAAAAGCATATGGCACCGAACTTTATGAAAAACGGTTGGTATCATTTACGAAATTATATATAGATTTGAACAATAATTCGTTTTCACTATGTGACAAAGATTCGTCACCGCTTATATTGGCACGTAAAGTTATATAATTTTTATATATATTATTCATCATGTATTCCTTTGACGTCTGTCAGTTCGACATTTACTCGGAGTGTGAATACATTTGACTGTATGTACAACAAGAACATGACGGAGACATTAAGAAATTATTTTCCAAGTAATAGTTTTTATGAGAGATGTACATATATCATGTTTAAATGCACATAATCACAGTAATAAACAACAAATCTTGTCGCCCAAACACTATCTCTGTCATTATTTGGTATATTCCCATTTCGTTATAAGCGCTTGTGTTACAAATTAAATTGTATCTATTCTTACTCAATGTGACCAGTCCCAAGCTTTCAGTGCAAAACGACTAACGTATTATTTATGCATTTAAACACCTGGCCTTGTCTACTTATGAGGCATCATAATACGTTGGTTCCTTTATAGATTTAAAAACTAGGTATAAAGGACATTTGGCAAAAGGGGACTAGATATGTTAATGTAAGTGTAATCCCCTTTTAAAAATCTTAAATAATAGGGCAGCCAAGGGCTTATACAGACAGACAAAATATTTAATATTATACAGCGTGTTTGTAAAGTCATGTTTAAATAAATTGATGGTTGAACGTTTAGCATGCATGTTGTTCGCTATCCTTACATAGAAAAACATCTTAAAATGTTCTTATCAACTAGTTTATTATTGATTTTAAGTGGAAGACGGCTAATAATAATAATACAAAATATTTAGATAATAAAAAATAATCTTAAAAATGAATGCGAATTCTGTATACGGTTATTGATCTAAGAGGAGACTACTTCCATCAGAGTCGACGAATAAACACCTGAATATACATACAACAATCACGAATACACACCCTTGTTCACCCCAGCGAGTCAACCTAAAGGCGGAAATTTCGGGTTATAAAACAGGTAGTCACTTTGTGTAACACACACAATACTTGCAAGTTAATTAAAATGTGACAACTGTATCTCCCACAATTTTGGTAATATTTATTTTACTTGTAATACTTTCAAATCATATCAATATTTATTTCTACTTATTTTACTGGTTAGTGTGGCCCAATGAATGTTAAACTTTGTTGACACAAAAGTATTAAGCATATATATCTAACAATCTCAAACTAGTTGTTTTATTAACTATTTGGAAATTGCATATCTAATAATACTTTAATGTTTTCGTACATGTTTATATTTTTCAACAGCATATTCGCTCGCCTGTTGAATCACTACATAATCAATATTTAAGGTGTTGATTCATGCGTGTCAAGTCATTCATTCAGTCTCCTTGTCCGTTATCTTTGAAATATATTTATACCTGAATATTTCTACGTAAATCCATCTAAGTAAACAAATGTATCAGCTGTTACCAACCACAAATATAAAAGTTATTAGATCATTGTCGTTGTACTTGAAAAGAAATTTGCCTGTTTGAATGAATGATATAATATAAATTTACTAAAATGAATAACCCACAATTAATTTGGCAATGAAGCTAGCACTAATTCTCTAATTAATTTATTGCCACAATAAACAAGCTATCCAAAAGGATCTACAGAATCTATGCAGTTCACAATTCCAACACGGTTCGTTAAAAACTGTTATCCATACCGACACTTGGTATATTTAATACACATGGCCCCAAATGCAAATTAATTTGGCACTCACTTGAAATATAAGGATGCTATATAATGTATAACACGAATCGATTAATATTTACTTATTCACGTAAAAAAGGAATCTAGAAAGTTGGCAGTTTAAGTCTGTTATAATGTATCTATAGAGGACTGTCGGAAATACTAGAAAAATGCTTTTTGGGATTATTTCAAATCGGCTGCAAACGTCTACCCAAAAAGTGACTATCTATCTGGAAACTTCTAGTTATGTTTGCCAGATCTTTCTAATAAGAATCTCTATAGAAGGAGCATTTGCGAGAATATAGCTGCCAGTGATATATTCAAATTACACAACAGAAATCAAAGATATTCTTTAATTATATGAACATAAGCTCAGAGAAGAATTTTGTTTTAAAAAACTACAAAAGACGCATGTAATATGTCTAAATTATAGATAAATGCCGAATTTATAAATGAATTAAACAGTAACGAAAATGTCCAATTATCACTCGACACAAATGTTATTCACTGCGTCGAAAATCTAACAATAAGAGGGTCATCTCAAAGTCTAAGTTGGAGACAAATATTCGACTCAACAAACACATTCTAATCGGATATTCTAAAATTAGTGACAGGGCGTCAAGCTACAATTTCTATCTGAAACTCTTTAAACCACTTCAATTATTAGATTTTGAACCTAAATTTTTATGATACACCGTTCAATTTGAGATAACCCCTGTACCCGTGTGCTTGTCGGGTGAGATGTTATTATGTAATCAAATAACGTTCCGACCCGTTTCAGCTTGTGTCAAAAGCCTGTAAGTTTTTACACATTTTAACTGTAAATATATGTTTCTGGCGGTATTCCAGTGATTGAATTTTATTATTAACATATATTCGCAAAATTTATGTTTAACAAGTTTCACTGTTAAACAAAGTAGGTGTAATAAGTTGGTCGGTAGTAAGAATAAACATCCCGCGAGAATGTGTATTAGTTGTCAAATAATTACAGTCTGTTGATATCTCAAGATGGGGAAGCTCCACTGTGTATATTGTGCTTTGCTAATTGACGTCGATTGGAAATTCCGTTCAAGATTAAAGATGTTATTGATGGGCCGACCCTCAGAAAGGGAAATCTCTAAGATAAAGAACATCCTTCCCCCATGGTATCAGTCACCTTCACTAATTACTACATACATTAAGATGCTATTGACAAACCTTTACATCATGATTAGAGATGATATTTAAAAACCTGTACAACATTATTAAAGATGATATTTACAAATATTTAATACAGATTAAAGATGATATTTACAAATATTTAATACAGATTAAAGATGAAATTTACAAATATTTAATAATATTTACAAATATTAACAAACATTTATAAATATTTACAACGGATTAAATATGATATTTAAAAAAATAAATATCTATTAAAGATGATATTTACAAAATAATAAATATTTGTAAAGGTAATAAATAGCTTATGTTCACCCAGTGGATCTGCGGTAATTGGTCCAAGAATCATGCAAATACACTGTACAGATCAAGATCACGCTGTCGACTATAAAAAAACTATAATAATAAAAAATAGAAAATGTTTTAGCTCCATGAAAGTAATAGACCTTTAGTTCATTACTCCACAACACCGTGTCTATCCACTTCATCAGATCGTCAGCTTTAATATCAGCTATCAGACGTCATTCTATCTTGTATATTCTTTTGACGAAACTTTTCGTAACGCCAGTAAAAATGATAATTTTTGATTTTTTTGTCTTCATATATTGGGGGTGATCAAACCATGATTTTTCGGCGGTAATTGGTCCAAGAAACATGCAAATACACTGTACAGATCAAGATCACACTGTGGACTATAAAAAATTTTTTTTAGAATGTTTTAGTTGCATGAAAGTAATAGACATTTAGTTCATTGCTGCACAACACCGTGTCTATCCACATCATCAGATCGTCAGCTTTAATATCAGCTATCAGACGTCATTCTATCTTGTATATTCTTTTTACGAAACTTTTCGTAACGCCAGTAGAAATAGAGTCAGTGGCTCTGTAGCTCATCAGGCTTTATACATTGAAAATGTCAAATTCAAGATGAGAGGTACAACAACCCTATTGGCCCGGAAGTATGCACACAACGTCTCATCTCTCTAGACCTTTTGGAACTGGAGAAGAAGATGAAAATAGGTTTTTAAGGATGTGACCCCTGAGACCCCATTTAGGGCCACGGGGTTACGAAATCTACAATTAAGAATGCCCATTGGCCCGGAAGTATGCACACAACGTCTCATCTCCCTAGACCTTTTGGAACTGGAGAAGAAGATGAAAATAGGTTTTTAAGGATGTGACCCCTGAGACCCCATTTAGGATCACGGGGTCACGAAATCTACAATTAAGAATGCCCATTGGCCCGGAAGTATGCACACAACGTCTCATCTCCCTAGACCTTTTGGAACTGGAGAAGAAGATGAAAATAGGTTTTTAAGGATGTGACCCCTGAGACCCCATTAAGGGCCACGGGGTCACGAAATCTACAATTAAGAATGCCCATTGGCCCGGAAGTACATGTATGCACACAACGTCTCATCTCTCTAGACCTTTTGGAACTGGAGAAGAAGATGAAAATAGGTTTTTAAGGATGTGACCCCTGAGACCCCATTTAGGGCCACGGGGTCATGAAATCTACAATTAAGAATGCCCATTGGCCCGGAAGTATGCACACAACGTCTCATCTCTCTAGACCTTTTGGAACTGGAGAAGAAGATGAAAATAGGTTTTTAAGGATGTGACCCCTGAGACCCCATTTAGGGCCACGGGGTCATGAAATCTACAATTAAGAATGCCCATTGGCCCGGAAGTATGCACACAACGTCTCATCTCTCTAGACCTTTTGGAACTGGAGAAGAAGATGAAAATAGGTTCTTAAGGTTGTGACCCCTGTGACCCCAAATGGGGTCACAGGGTCACGAAATCTACAATTTAAAATCCCCATTGGCCCGGAAGTATGCACACAACGTCTCATCTCCCTAGACCTTTTGGAACTGGAGAAGAAGATGAAAATAGGTTTTTAAGGTTTTGACCCCTGAGACCCCATTTAGGGCCACGGGGTCACGAAATCTACAATTAAGAATGCCCATTGGCCCGGAAGTATGCACACAACGTCTCATCTCCCTAGACCTTTCGGAACTGGAGAAGAAGATGAAAATAGGTTTTTAAGGATGTGACCCCTGAGACCCCATTTAGGGCCACGGGGTCACGAAATCTACAATTAAGAATGCCCATTGGCCCGGAAGTATGCACACAACGTCTCATCTCCCTAGACCTTTTGGAACTGGAGAAGAAGATGAAAATAGGTTTTTAAGGATGTGACCCCTGAGACCCCATTTAGGGCCACGGGGTCACGAAATCTACAATTAGGAATGCCCATTGGCCCGGAAGTATGCACACAACGTCTCATCTCCCTAGACCTTTTGGAACTGGAGAAGAAGATGAAAATAGGTTTTTAAGGATGTGACCCCTGAGACCCCATTTAGGATCACGGGGTCACGAAATCTACAATTAAGAATGCCCATTGGCCCGGAAGTATGCACACAACGTCTCATCTCTCTAGACCTTTTGGAACTGGAGAAGAAGATGAAAATAGGTTTTTAAGGATGTGACCCCTGAGACCCCATTTTGGGCCACGGGGTCACGAAATCTACAATTAAGAATGCCCATTGGCCCGGAAGTGTGCACACAACGTCTCATCTCTCTAGACCTTTTGGAACTGGAGAAGAAGATGAAAATAGGTTTTTAAGGATGTGACCCCTGAGACCCCATTTAGGGCCACGGGGTCATGAAATCTACAATTAAGAATGCCCATTGGCCCGGAAGTATGCACACAACATCTCATCTCTCTAGACCTTTTGGAACTGGAGAAGAAGATGAAAATAGGTTCTTAAGGTTGTGACCCCTGTGACCCCAAATGGGGTCACAGGGTCACGAAATCTACAATTTAAAATCCCCATTGGCCAAGGAGTATGGGAACAACTTTTCAGCTCTTTAGACCTTTTGGAACTGGAGAAGAAGATGAAAATAGGTTTTTAAGGATGTGACCCCTGTGACCCCATTTGGGGTCATGGGGTCACGAAATCTAAAATTTAGAATCCCCATTGGCCAAGGAGTATGCACACAACTTTTCAGCTCTCTAGACCTTTTGGAACTGGAGAAGAAGATGAACATAGGTTTTTAAGGATGTGACTACTATGACCCCATTTGGAGTCACTGGGTCACAAAATCTACAATTTAGAATCCCCATTGGCCAAGGAGTCTGCACATAAAATGTCAGCTCTGTGGAGTCATTGGTTCTGGAGAAGAAGTCGAAAAAGCGAAAAGTTTATGGACGGACGGACGCCATGCCATGCCATAAGCCCATCGAGCTTTTCAGGCCTAATGAGCTAGAAATAATAATTTTTTTAAATTTTTTATCTCCAAATTTTGATGATTTTTCGACGGTAATTGGTCCAAGAAACATGCAAATACACTGTACAGATCAAGATCACGCTGTGGACTATAACAAATTATATAAAGAAATAGAAAATGTTTTAGTTGCATGAAAGTAATAGACATTTAGATCATTACTGCACAACACCGTGTCTATCCACATCATCAGATCGTCAGCTTTAATATCATCTATCAGACGTCATTCTATCTTGTATATTCTTTTTACGAAACTTTTTGTAACACCAGTAAAAATTATAATTTTTTGAATTTTTTTGTCTCTATATATTTGGGCTGCTCAAACCATGATTGTTGGGCGGTAATTGGTCCAAGAAACATGCAAACTGAGCGAGAGTCTGTTTGATTATGTTAGTCTCGACATATACATGAGGCTGGATGACGCTACAGACGAGGCTAAAATTCTGACATACCTGGGGGCAATTACTTCGGTTGTGCAGGACATGGCTCTTGATAGCTGGGCTGGGTTTATGAGCATTATTACAAAACACGTCAGTTCATGGAACTTATATAGCCAGCATATAACAAACTTTAATGCTGTGTACATATTGCCCAGTAACCACTTGTCGTTATGCATTGGTATTATGTGTGTTCTATTCTTTTCTTTAAATGCAATTGAATTTTGTATATTTGGATAAACATATATACTGTTCTTAATTGTAACTGGATGTACAACTCTCCAAATCATTGGTGGAAATAAAGAACATTCATTCATTCATTCATTATTGTCGGGGAGAAGGGGAGTCACTTGTAATGTCCAGGTACAGAAGGGAGGTACAGATAGTGTCGGGGAGAAGGGGAGGCACATGTAATGTCCTGGTACAGAGGGGAGGTACAGATATTGTCGGAGAGAAGGGGAGGCAAATGCAATGTCCTGGTACGGAATGGAGGTACAAATATTGTCGAGGAAAAGGAGTGGTACATGCAATGTCCTTCTACAGAAGGGAGGTACAGATATTATCGAGGAGAAGGGGAGGCACCTGCAATGTCCTGGTACAGAAGGGAGGTACAGATATTGTCGGGGAGAAGAGGAGGCACATGTAATGTCCTGGTACAGAAGGTGGGTACAGATATTGTCGGGGAGAAGGGGAGGCACATGTATTGTCCTCGTTACAGAAGGGAGAACAGATACTGTCGGGGAGAAGGGGACGCATGCAATGTCCTGGTACAGAAGGGAGGTACAAATATTGTCGGGGAGAAGAGAAGGCACATGCAATGCCCTGGTACAGAAGGGAGGTATACGTATTGTCGGGCAGAAGGGGAGACACGTGCAATGTCCTGGTACAGAAGGGAGGTACAGATATTGTCGAGGAGAAG
Source organism: Gibbula magus (assembly GCA_936450465.1). Taxonomy (NCBI): domain Eukaryota; kingdom Metazoa; phylum Mollusca; class Gastropoda; order Trochida; family Trochidae; genus Gibbula; species Gibbula magus. Next base: position 61,729,136 of record OW388302.1, read on the forward strand.
AGGAGGCACATGCAATGCCCTGGTACAGAAGGGAGGTACAGACATTGTCGGGGAGAAGGAGAGGCACATGCAATGTCCTTGTACAGAAGGGAGATACAGATATTGTCGGGGAAAAGGCGGGGGGCACATGCAATGTCCTGGTACAGAAGAGAGGTACAGATATTGTCGGGAATAAGGGGAGGTACATGCAATGTCCTTCTACAGAAGGGAGGTACAGATATTGTCGAGGAGAAGGGGAGGCACCTGCAATGTCCTGGTACAGAAGGGAGGTACAGATATTGTCGGGGAGAAGAGGAGGCACATGTAATGTCCTGGTACAGAAGGTGGGTACAGATATTGTCGAGGAGAAGGGAAGGCACATGCAATCTCCTGGTACAGAAGGGAGGTAGAGATATTGTCGGGGAGAAGGGGAGGCACATGCAATATCCTGGTACAGAAGGGAGGTACAGATAGTGTCGAGGAGAAGGGGAGGCACATGCAATGTCCTGATACAGAAGGGAGGTACAAATATTGTCGTGGAGAAGAGGAGGCACATGCAATGCCCTGGTACAGAAGGGAGTTACAGATATTGTCGAGAAGAAGGGGAGGCTTTTGCAATGTCCTGGTACAGAACGGAGGTACAGATATTGTCGGGGAGAAGGGGAGGCACATGCAATGTCCTGCTAAGAAGGGAGGTACAGATATTGTCGGGGAGAAGGGGAGTCACCTGTAATGTCCTGGTACAGAGGTCAAGTACAGATATTGTCCAGGAGAAGGGGAAACATGCAATGTCTAGGTCCAGATGGGAGGTACAGATATTGTCGGGGAGAAGAGGAGGCACATGCAATCTCCTGGAACAGAGGGGAGGTACAGATATTGTCGGGGAGGTACAGATATTGTCGGGGAGAAGGGGACGCATGCAATGTCCTGGTACAGAAGGGAGGTACAAATATTGTCGGGGAGAAGAGAAGGCACATGCAATGTCCTGGTACAGAAGGGAGGTAAGGTATTGTCGAGGAGAAGGGGACGCATGCAATGTCCTGGTACAGAAGGGAGGTACAGATATTGTCGGGGAGAAGGGGAGGCACATGTAATGTCCTGGTACAGAGGTGAGGTACAGATATTGTCGGGGAGAAGAGGAGGCACATGCAATGTCCTGGTACAGAAGGGAGGTACAGATATTGTCGAGGAAAAGGGGGGGGGGAGGGGGGGGCACATGCAATGTCCTGGTACAGAAGGGAGGTACAGATAGTGTCGGGGAGAAGGGGAGGCACATGTAATTTCCTGGTACAGAGGGGAGGTACAGATATTGTCGAGGAAAGGGGGGGGGGGGGGGGGGGGGGCGGGGTCACATGCAATGTCCTAGTACAGAAGGGAGGTACAGATAGTGTCGGGGAGAAGGGGAGGCACATGTCATGTCCTGGTACAGAGGGGAGGTAGAGATAGTGTCGGGGAGAGGGTGGGGGGGGGGGGGGGGGGGGTGGGGGGGGGGGGGGGGGGGGGGGGAACATGTAATGTCCTGGTACAGAGGGGAGGTAGAGATAGTGTCGGGGAGAAGAGGAGGCACATGCAATGTCCTGGTACAGAAGGGAGGTACAGATATTGTCGAGGAGAAGAGGAGGCACATGTATTGTCCTGGTACAGAGGGGAGGAACAGATATTGTCGGGGAGAAGGGGAGGCACATGCAATGTCCTGGTACAGAAGGGAGAACAGATATTGTCGGGGAGAAGGGGACGCATGCAATGTCCTGGTACAGAGGGGAGGTAGAGATAGTGTCGGGGAGAAGAGGAGGCACATGCAATGTACTGGTACAGAAGGGAGGTACAGATATTGTTGAGGAGAAGAGGAGGCACATGTATTGTCCTGGTACAGAAGGGAGGTACACGTATTGTCGGGCAGAAGGGGAGACACGTGCAATGTCCTGGTACAGAAGGGAGGTACAGATTGTGTCGGGGAGAAGAGGAGGCACATGCAATGTACTGGTACAGAAGGGAGGTACAGATATTGTTGAGGAGAAGAGGAGGCACATGCAATGCCCTGGTACAGAAGGGAGGTACACGTATTGTCGGGCAGAAGGGGAGACACGTGCAATGTCCTGGTACAGAAGGGAGGTACAGATTGTGTCGGGGAGAAGAGGAGGCACATGCAATGTCCTGGTACTGAAGGGAGGTACAGACATTGTCGGGGAGAAGGAGAGGCACATGCAATGTCCTGGTACAGAAGGGAGAACAGATATTGTCTGGGAGAAGGGGAGGCACATGCAATGTCCTGGTACAGAGGGGAGGTAGAGATAGTGTCGGGGAGAAGAGGAGGCACATGCAATGTCCTGGTACTGAAGGGAGGTACAGACATTGTCGAGGAGAAGGGAAGGCACATGCAATGTCCTGGTACAGAAGGGAGAACAGATATTGTCGGGAATAAGGGGAGGTACATGCAATGTCCTTCTACAGAAGGGAGGTACAGATATTGTCGAGGAAAAGGGGAGGCACATGCAATGTCCTGGTACAGAAGGGAGAACAGATATTGTCGGGGAGAAGGGGACGCATGCAATGTCCTGGTACAGAAGGGAGGTACAAATATTGTCGGGGAGAAGAGAAGGCACATGCAATGCCCTGGTACAGAAGGGAGGTACACGTATTGTCGGGCAGAAGGGGAGACACGTGCAATGTCCTGGTACAGAAGGGAGGTACAGATATTGTCGGGGAGAAGAGGAGGCACATGCAATGCCCTGGTACAGAAGGGAGGTACAGACATTGTCGGGGAGAAGGAGAGGCACATGCAATGTCCTGGTACAAAGGGAGAACAGATATTGTCGGGGAGAAGGGGAGGTACATGCAATGTCCTGGTACAGAAGGGAGAACAGATATTGTCGGGGAGAAGGGGACGCATGCAATGTCCTGGTACAGAAGGGAGAACAGATATTGTCGAGGAGAAGGGGGCACATGCAATGTCTAGGTACAGAAGGGAGGTACACGTATTGTCGGGCAGAAGAGGTGGAGACACGTGCAATGTCCTGGTACAGAAGGGAGGTACAGATATTGTCGAGGAGAAGAGGAGGCACATGCAATGTCCTGGTACAGAAGGGAGGTACAGGTATTGTCGGGGAGAAGGGGAGGCACATGCAATGTCCTGGTACAGAAGGGAGGTACAGATATTGTCGGGGAGAAGGGAAGGCACATGCAATGTCCTGGTAGAGAAGGGAGGTACAAATATTGTCGGGGAGAAGGGGAGGCACATGCAATGCCCTGGTAGAGAAGGGAGGTACAGATATTGTCGAGGAGAAGAGGAGGCACATGCAATGCCCTGGTACAGAAGGGAGGTACAGATATTGTCGGGGAGAAGGGAAGGCACATGCAATGTCCTGGTACAGAAGGGAGGTACAAATATTGTCGGGGAGAAGGGGAGGCACATGCAATGTCCTGGTAGAGAAGGGAGGTACAGATATTGTCGAGGAGAAGAGGAGGCACATGCAATGCCCTGGTACAGAAGGGAGGTTCAGATATTGTCGGGGAGAAGGGGAGGCACATGCAATGTCCTGGTACAGAAGGGAGGTACAGATATTGTCGGGGAGAAGGGAAGGCACATGCAATGTCCTGGTAGAGAAGGGAGGTACAAATATTGTCGGGGAGAAGGGGAGGCACATGTATTGTCCTGGTACAGAAAGGAGGTACATATATTGTCGAGGAGAATGGGAGGCACATGCAATGTCCTGGTACAGAAGGTAGAACAGATATTGTCGGGGAGAAGGGGACGCATGCAATGTCCTGGTACAGAAGGGAGGTACAAATATTGTCGGGGAGAAGAGAAGGCACATGCAATGCCCTGGTACAGAAGGGAGGTACACGTATTGTCGGGCAGAAGGGGAGACACGTGCAATGTCCTGGTACAGAAGGGAGGTACAGATATTGTCGGGGAGAAGAGGAGGCACATGCAATGCCCTGGTACAGAAGGGAGGTACAGACATTGTCGGGGAGAAGGAGAGGCACATGCAATGTCCTGGTACAGAAGGGAGAACAGATATTGTCGGGGAGAAGGGGACGCATGCAATGTCCTGGTACAGAAGGGAGAACAGATATTGTCGAGGAGAAAGGGGGCACATGCAATGTCTAGGTACAGAAGGGAGGTACACGTATTGTCGGGCAGAAGAGGTGGAGACACGTGCAATGTCCTGGTACAGAAGGGAGGTACAGATATTGTCGAGGAGAAGAGGAGGCACATGCAATGTCCTGGTACAGAAGGGAGGTACAGGTATTGTCGGGGAGAAGGGGAGGCACATGCAATGTCCTGGTACAGAAGGGAGGTACAGATATTGTCGGGGAGAAGGGAAGGCACATGCAATGTCCTGGTAGAGAAGGGAGGTACAAATATTGTCGGGGAGAAGGGGAGGCACATGCAATGCCCTGGTAGAGAAGGGAGGTACAGATATTGTCGAGGAGAAGAGGAGGCACATGCAATGCCCTGGTACAGAAGGGAGGTACAGATATTGTCGGGGAGAAGGGAAGGCACATGCAATGTCCTGGTAGAGAAGGGAGGTACAAATATTGTCGGGGAGAAGGGGAGGCACATGCAATGTCCTGTTAGAGAAGGGAGGTACAGATATTGTCGAGGAGAAGAGGAGGCACATGCAATGCCCTGGTACAGAAGGGAGGTTCAGATATTGTCGGGGAGAAGGGGAGGCACATGCAATGTCCTGGTACAGAAGGGAGGTACAGATATTGTCGGGGAGAAGGGAAGGCACATGCAATGTCCTGGTAGAGAAGGGAGGTACAAATATTGTCGGGGAGAAGGGGAGGCACATGTATTGTCCTGGTACAGAAAGGAGGTACATATATTGTCGAGGAGAAGGGGAGGCACATGCAATGTCCTGGTACAGAAGGGAGAACAGATATTGTCGGGGAGAAGGGGACGCATGCAATGTCCTGGTACAGAAGGGAGGTACAAATATTGTCGGGGAGAAGAGAAGGCACATGCAATGCCCTGGTACAAAAGGGAGGTACACGTATTGTCGGGCAGAAGGGGAGACACGTGCAATGTCATGGTACAGAAGGGAGGTACAGATATTGTCGAGGAGAAGAGGAGGCACATGCAATGCCCTGGTACAGAAGGGAGGTACAGACATTGTCGGGGAGAAGGAGAGGCACATGCAATGTCCTCGTACAGAAGGGAGGTACAGATATTGTCGGGGAAAAGGCGGGGGGCACATGCAATGTCCTGGTACAGAAGAGAGGTACAGATATTGTCGGGAATAAGGGGAGGTACATGCAATGCCCTGGTAGAGAAGGGAGGTACAGATATTGTCGAGGAGAAGAGGAGGCACATGCAATGCCCTGGTACAGAAGGGAGGTACAGATATTGTCGAGGAGAAGAGGAGGCACATGCAATGCCCTGGTACAGAAGGGAGGTACAGATATTGTCGGGGAGAAGGGAAGGCACATGCAATGTCCTGGTAGAGAAGGGAGGTACAAATATTGTCGGGGAGAAGGGGAGGCACATGCAATGTCCTGTTAGAGAAGGGAGGTACAGATATTGTCGAGGAGAAGAGGAGGCACATGCAATGCCCTGGTACAGAAGGGAGGTTCAGATATTGTCGGGGAGAAGGGGAGGCACATGCAATGTCCTGGTACAGAAGGGAGGTACAGATATTGTCGGGGAGAAGGGAAGGCACATGCAATGTCCTGGTAGAGAAGGGAGGTACAAATATTGTCGGGGAGAAGGGGAGGCACATGTATTGTCCTGGTACAGAAAGGAGGTACATATATTGTCGAGGAGAAGGGGAGGCACATGCAATGTCCTGGTACAGAAGGGAGAACAGATATTGTCGGGGAGAAGGGGACGCATGCAATGTCCTGGTACAGAAGGGAGGTACAAATATTGTCGGGGAGAAGAGAAGGCACATGCAATGCCCTGGTACAAAAGGGAGGTACACGTATTGTCGGGCAGAAGGGGAGACACGTGCAATGTCATGGTACAGAAGGGAGGTACAGATATTGTCGAGGAGAAGAGGAGGCACATGCAATGCCCTGGTACAGAAGGGAGGTACAGACATTGTCGGGGAGAAGGAGAGGCACATGCAATGTCCTCGTACAGAAGGGAGGTACAGATATTGTCGAGGAAAAGGGGAGGCACCTGCAATGTCCTGGTACAGAAGGGAGGTACAGATATTGTCGGGGAGAAGGGGAGGCACATGCAATATCCTGGTACAGAAGGGAGGTACAGATAGTGTCGAGGAGAAGGGGAGGCACTTGCAATGTCCTGGTACAGAAGGGAGGTACAAATATTGTCGTGGAGAAGAGGAGGCACATGCAATGCCCTGGTACAGAAGGGAGTTACAGATATTGTCGAGAAGAAGGGGAGGCTTTTGCAATGTCCTGGTACAAAACGGAGGTACAGATATTGTTGGGAAAAGGGGAGGCACATGCAATGTCCTGCTAAGAATGGAGGTACAGGTATTGTTGGGGAGAAGGGGAGGCACATGCAATCTCCTGGTACAGAAGGGAGGTACAGATATTGTCGGGGAGAAGGGGGCACATGCAATGTCTAGGTACAGATGGGAGGTACAGCTATTGTCGGGGAGAACAGGAGGCACATGCAATGTCCTGGTACAGAAGGGAGGTACAGGTATTGTCGAGGAGAAGGGGAGGCACATGCAATGTCCTGGTACAGAAGGGAGGTACAGGTATTGTTGGGGAGAAGGGGAGGCACATGCAATCTCCTGGTACAGAAGGGAGGTACAGGTATTGTCGAGGAGAAGAGAAGGCACATGCAATGTCCTGGTACAGAAGGGAGGTACAGATATTGTCGTTGAGAAGAGGACGCATGCAATGTCCTGGTACAGAAGGGAGGTACAGGTATTGTCGAGGAGAAGGGAAGGCACATGCAATGTCCTGGTACAGAAGGGAGGTACAGATATTGTCGAGGAGAAGGGAAGGCACATGCAATGTCCTGGTACAGAAGGGAGGTACAGATATTGTCGTTGAGAAGAGGACGCATGCAATGTCCTGGTACAGAAGGGAGGTACAGGTATTGTTGGGGAGAAGGGAAGGCACATGCAATCTCCTGGTACAGAAGGGAGGTACAGATATTGTCGGGGAGAAGGGGGCACATGCAATGTCTAGGTACAGATGGGAGGTACAGCTATTGTCGGGGAGAACAGGAGGCACATGCAATGTCCTGGTACAGAAGGGAGGTACAGGTATTGTTGGGGAGAAGGGGAGGCACATGCAATGTCCTGGTACAGAAGGGAGGTACAGATATTGTCGGGGAGAACAGGAGGCACATGCAATGTCCTGGTACAGAAGGGAGGTACAGGTATTGTCGAGGAGAAGGGGAGGCACATGCCATGTCCTGGTACAGAAGGGAGGTACAGATATTGTCGGGGAAAAGGGGAGGCACATGCAATGTCCTTGTACAGAAGGGAGGTACAGATATTGTCGGGGAAAAGGCGGGGGGCACATGCAATGTCCTGGTACAGAAAAGAGGTACAGATATTGTCGGGAATAAGGGGAGGTACATGCAATGTCCTTCTACAGAAGGGAGGTACAGATATTGTCGAGGAGAAGGGGAGGCAGCTGCAATGTCCTGGTACAGAAGTGAGGTACAGATATTGTCGGGGAGAAGAGGAGGCACATGTAATGTCCTGGTACAGAAGGTGGGTACAGATATTGTCGAGGAGAAGGGAAGGCACATGCAATCTCCTGGTACAGAAGGGAGGTACAGATATTGTCGGGGAGAAGGGGAGGCACATGCAATATCCTGGTACAGAAGGGAGGTACAGGTATTGTCGAGGAGAAGGGGAGGCACATGCAATGTCCTCGTACAGAAGGGAGGTACAGATATTGTCGGGGAAAAGGGCAGGCACATGCAATGTCCTGGTACAGAAGGGAGGTACAGATATTGTCGGGGAGAAGGGGGCACATGCAATGTCTAGGTACAGATGGGAGGTACAGCTATTGTCGGGGAGAACAGGAGGCACATGCAATGTCCTGGTACAGAAGGGAGGTACAGGTATTGTCGAGGAGAAGGGGAGGCACATGCAATGTCCTGGTACAGAAGGGAGGTACAGGTATTGTTGGGGAGAAGGGGAGGCACATGCAATCTCCTGGTACAGAAGGGAGGTACAGATATTGTCGGGGAGAAGGGAAGGCACATGCAATGTCCTGGTACAGAAGGGAGGTACAGATATTGTCGTGGAGAAGAAACGCATGCAATGTCCTGGTACAGAAGGGAGGTACAGGTATTGTCGAGGAGAAGGGAAGGCACATGCAATGTCCTGGTACAGAAGGGAGGTACAGGTATTGTCGAGGAGAAGGGAAGGCACATGCAATGTCCTGGTACAGAAGGGAGGTACAGATATTGTCGAGGAGAAGGGAAGGCACATGCAATGTCCTGGTACAGAAGGGAGGTACAGGTATTGTCGAGGAGAAGGGAAGGCACATGCAATGTCCTGGTACAGAAGGGAGGTACAGATATTGTCGAGGAGAAAGGAAGGCACATGCAATGTCCTGGTACAGAAGGGAGGTACAGATATTGTCGTGGAGAAGAAACGCATGCAATGTCCTGGTACAGAAGGGAGGTACAGGTATTGTTGGGGAGAAGGGGAGGCACATGCAATCTCCTGGTACAGAAGGGAGGTACAGATATTGTCGGGGAGAAGGGGGCACATGCAATGTCTAGGTACAGATGGGAGGTACAGATATTGTCGGGGAGAACAGGAGGCACATGCAATGTCCTGGTACAGAAGGGAGGTACAGGTATTGTCGAGGAGAAGGGGAGGCACATGCAATGTCCTGGTACAGAAGGGAGGTACAGATATTGTCGAGGAGAAGGGAATGCACATGCAAATACTGGTACAGAAGGGAGGTACAGATAGTGTCGAGGAAAAGGGAAGGCACATGCAATATCTTGGTACAGAAGGGAGGTACAGATATTGTCGAGGAGAAGGGAAGGCACATGCAATGTCCTGGTACAGAAGGGAGGTACACATATTGTCGAGGAGAAGGGAAGGCACATGCAATATCCTGGTATATATAAGAAAGTTCTGGGTATATATAATAAATCGTAATTAAAAGGAATCTGACTATCTTTAAAAGGGAAATGTACCCTGCTTAGGATATATAAGAAATCTGACTATCTTTAAACAGAAATGTATCCTGCTTAGGATATATAAGAAATCTGACTATCTTTAAACAGAAATGTACCCTGCTTAAGATATATAAGAAATCTGACTATCTTTAAACAGAAATGTACCCTGCTTAAGATATATAATAAATCTGACTATCTTTAAACAGAAATGTACCCTGCTTAAGATATATAATAAATCTGACTATCTTTAAACAGAAATGTACCCTGCTTAAGATATATAATAAATCTGACTCTCTTTAAACAGAAATGTACCCTGCTTAGGATATATAATAAATCTGACTATCTTTAAACAGAAATGTACCCTGCTTAGGATATATGAGAAATCTGACTATCTTTAAACAGAAATGTACCCTGCTTAGGATATATAAGAAATCTGACTATCTTTAAACAGAAATGTACCCTGCTTAGGATATATAAGAAATCTGACTATCTTTAAAAGGAAATGTACCCTGCTTAGGATATATAAGAAATCTGACTATCTTTAAACAGAAATGTACCCTGCTTAGGATATATAAGAAATCTGACTATCTTTAAAAGGAAATGTACCCTGCTTAGGATATATAAGAAATCTGACTATCTTTAAACAGAAATGTACCCGGCTTAGGATATATAAGAAATCTGACTATCTTTAAACAGAAATGTACCCTGCTTAGGATATATAAGAAATCTGACTATCTTTAAACAGAAATGTACCCTGCTTAGGATATATAAGAAATCTATCTATCTTTAAACAGAAATGTACCCTGCTTAGGATATATAAGAAATCTGACTATCTTTAAAAGGAAATGTATCCTGCTTAGGATATAAAAGAAATCTGACTATCTTTAAACAGAAATGTACCCTGCTTAGGATATATAAGAAATCTGACTATATTTAAACAGAAATGTATCCTGCTTAGGATATATAAGAAATCTGACTATATTTAAACAGAAATGTATCCTGCTTAGGATATATGAGAAATCTGACTATCTTTAAACAGAAATGTACCCTGCTTAGGATATATGAGAAATCTGACTATATTTAAACAGAAATGTACCCTGCTTAGGATATATAAGAAATCTGACTATCTTTAAAAGGAAATGTACTCGGCTTAGGATATATAAGAAATATGACTGAGTTAATATGTTATATTTAGGATACCTTTCGTAATAGAATTCAATTATAAACGCCTACCCCACCTGATAGCGCTAGCTTCTATAAAGCCCGAACTTCACAACCCTAAGAGAGAGAAAAGGGGAAAATTAACGATGGATAGGATACAGTAAAAAAATCCATCGACTAATTTTAAGTTTGCCAGCCCTCGATATATTAACAATAATACTGATACATTTTAAGGGAAATGTGCCCATGCAGCCTTCCATATGTAAGAAATCTGATTGAGATGACATTAGACATTTACTATACTTTTCATAAATTTCAAGTAAACCCTCTTTATAGAGAGAGAAAAGGGGAAACAATTGATATATAAGAGGATGTGATATGGCAGGAGTATCTGGGGAGATATAAGCATTATCACTCAACGTGGCAATTCTGTTGAGTCTCCACTGAGACGGAGAATTCCTTGAACTAACAAAAATAATCGAATCTTAAGAAAATCTAAATGAATTCACGAAGATCCCATTATTTAGCCCAGCTGTGTTTAAAATCACTGTCACTGAAAATGACGCGTTTTATCGATTATTTTAAAAGAGTATAATTTCATATGCTAATGCTGTCCAATGGAAACTTACTCGATTTAAGAAAACGGTTTTGTGGCAAATGTATCACTTCACTGCGCAATCGCAAAAGCGTATGTCTGAAATTAGTTCATCTGAATAATTACATGCACGACAATCTTTATAAAGAAAGGTTAATCCATCTCCAAGATAAATTTGCTATAACCAATATCAACTTAAGAAACAAACCACAGTAACCTGAAACCTGTAATAATAATTTTTGTTTTTGATATATAGATATAACATATTTGATTTTAAAAAAACAGGTTAACTTAAAAAAATTCTCTTCAACTGTCATCTTAATAAATAAACAGAAATAGTCGATTTCAGTGAAAATGATGAACCCATTTCGCGTGCAAATACTACTTCCGGCCTAATTCCGTGTTCCATTTTAACGCGAAATAAACCATCGCATTGTTCTTAATAGTTTTTTTTGTTTTTCCAATATTCTCGAAATCCCGTTAGAAATCCAGCAAGCTCCCATGCTCTCCCATCTCGCCCCGTTATAGCGCGACCTAGAATGAGCCCGTCACTGCCAAGCATTACACTGCTTCTGCGAGCCACCATCTCGCCTCTCTCATCCTTCGCGTGCTCACTACAGCCTACGCTTGTCGCTTTTTCACGTGCAGCACGTGAAACATGAAATAAGTACCGTAATCACAAGCACATATTTGACATTTTTTTCGTTGTGGCATTTTCGCGGGAAAGAAAACTGCTAGAAATGTTGACCTCAAGTAACCAGTGCTCTTACAAGAAGTCCCCATCCCCCCTTGTGTAGCCTGAAGACTTAATCGAGGGAAAATATCCCAGGATACCAAAACCACCCCCGCCACCCATCCACCCTATCAGCACGACCGACTCAAACAATCTTCGGATACAAACAACGCCAGTTTTACTCGTCCAAATTCTTCTACAAACAATATTCAGAGTTCGAGGAGGGGGGAAGTAGAGCAGATGGAACAGCTGGCGCAAGGCTAAAGGCTTAGAAGGTTGTGCTACGGTTGAATAGCCGCAAATTCCTGCCCAGGGAGAGGAAAGGAAGGCCTAATTTGTAGAGGGATTTTGCTACGTTACGTCCTGATGGTAGCGCCCTTATGGCCCCCTGTATAGGAGGCCAACTGCCCGTTGCGGTAGTGATATTACTAATAACACTACTTAAAGGTAGGTCATTCGTTTTTTCTGCCATCCAGCTTCCCCTTGACCTCAATCGGAAAAACAACATGGCTGTCGTCAGAGTATCGCTGGCCAGCATACAATACTCTTACCCCGCGCCTCTGCCCTCTTCACGGTCGTGTCGGCCGTGTAAAGATGTTCCAAAGTAACAATGGACACATGACAGTTCAACACGGGGCCTCTTTCTTACGGCATCTTTCTAAACACCGAGCCGTGAGCTCGACCCTATTTTCGGCCACGGAGCCCGAGTGCCTTGCCCTGTCCGTTAGTTTTGCTGACCGCTTATTCTCGCTTATTAAACCATAAATCAACCTCTAACGTTGCCACGAGGCTGTCCATAACTCTTATTATGTTTCAAGATGGTAGACCATGCTTAACAAGATGACAGCAGTTCGCTGTCAAATGCGTTTGTTTTGATTTTTTTCCGATGTTAACTGTGTTGTAGATATCAGCAAGGTCACTCGCCGAGCTGGTTGGGGCCATACAGCACGAGGTCATAGGTAGTGCTCGTTTGGGCCACGCGCCGGAGAAATAACACACTTATTCTGCCCTTACTTTACATTCATCGACACAAAGTGGCACATTTTTCTCGGCACCGTTCGCCATTGGGCTGATTCTGTTTGAAAACAAATATACCTAAAGGTCGTGGTTGATGCATTGATTTCGTGGACAAAACTGGTTCGTAGAAAAAGATCTTTGGTGATTTCGTAAATACATCGGGTTATCATAATGTACACCAATTTATTATTTCTGTGTAAACATTTTTTTTCTACATAATCCTTCAATTTCAAAAACAAAACAACTGGGATTTCCTGTAAAATGTTCAATATAACTAAAAACATAAATTATACAGATACATTCATCAATGTTGCAGATTGACAACAGTGTTGCCAAACATAATAACATAAGTCAAGTCATTTTTCAACATTGTAATACATAAAAGCTTCAATTATGGCCACACTATGGTCTTTTCATTGAGAAAGATTACATTCCATAACATTTTGCAACAATTTCTCTAAAATGCCAACTATGTTGTCAAGTGTTATGTTTGTCTCACATAAGAAACATTGTAATACATTTTAGTCTTTAACAGAGAAAGTTCATGAATATAATATCCCAAAAGTTCATGTTACAACAATGATTCAAATTATTCATTCTTAAAACAGTATTTCACCTTAATTGATTAAACATTTATAAATTGATTTTTCTTGTGAAAGTTTTATACTACTTTTCCACCTGCTTCAAATATTATCAAATATTAATAATATACGTCAACATTCTAATTTCAACTACAACAAAACTGTTCGCTGAAGTTTATGTTTTTCTAATCGTTCACAAATTGCCATCCTTGTAATTACTGACCATATTTATTGTCTGCAAGCTACTTCTTACTTTGAGACTAATGTTTTCTTACTGAACGCTTTACTTGTTTTAAAACTAAATGCTTCATCGGCAATATTATGAGATTACAAATTGCTTTCCCCAGTGTCCTGTTCTCAAGTGCATTGCAAGTGATGGGGTCACGTGCATATTATCAATCCACAGTATAATGTCAATAGGAGGGTTCTAACTATGTATTTTTTGTGGAAATGAAATTCAAGAGGATATTGCCGTTTACACATATATGCTATTAAAGGTGCATCCATTGTGTTTCATAAAATTTTATTTGGTTTTAACACGTTCCAATACACCATATGTGCTGTTTACAATACAAACAAATTCACTCAGCTTGCATATTCATCCCCAATCGCCAAATATATCATAATTACCAGTTTCTAATTAATATCGAGTAACCATATTATGCATGTGCAGAAACCGAAAGTGCACGTCCTTTTTACATGCACAGTAGTTATATGACCTATTGAACATTATCAACCCAAATGAGTAATTTTGTCTGGTTTAAATAAGATTCCAAAATTACGTTTGACTCAGTGGCGCGCGCCACACGTGGTGCATTGTCCGGTTTTCGATCAGAATTCGATACTTTTACCTTCATATCGTCAATATACTAAGTCGAGTATCATCAAAATGGTAGTTTTCGGTAACAGTTGGTACTTCTCGATAAAATAAGACCATTTATAACGTTTGGCATATTTGACCCCCAACAACACAATGGATGTACCTTTAATACATTATTAAACACAGTCAAAATGAATGATACTAATGAAGGTAATATTTGAACACAAACAAATTGAAAAAGATATTAATGATGTTAATATTTTGATGACTTTATATTTCACAAATTGATAAAGACAAGCGCACATTTGTTGAAAAATAAAAACAATGAGAACTGAAAAATTCATCGGACGCTGCGTATTAGGAAAACTTCGCTATGCATAACATAACAGGATGTTGTTTGTTAGTTTTATGATATGTTATATGTTACTATATGAATATTCTATTAGTGTATATGTTTTATTATTTAAAAGTTGTAAAATTAGGTAAAATGTAGCGTATTTTCATTTCACATAATGCCAATTTACAAAGATGGTGGCTGCTTCTGACAGATCAATGACGGATCTTTCCCTTTAATAACAACCTACATGATTGGAAGTAGAAAAGGAATCTGTTGTTAGAGGCTAATTCACTGCCTCTGACTGTGGAGGCTGCTTGTGCTTTGTTATCAGCACAGTCCTTCTGTGTGGAGGTGTTGTTATCAGCCGCTCATTCTTTTATATCGGACATATCTGTACGGATACTACTCTATATTCATCCTGTATGTTCACTTTGTGATACAAATGTTAAAAGTTTGGTTATTATCAAATACTTATTTTTTATATCAATTTTGCCAGTATCCCCTACTGAAAATTGCTCTATATTCATCCTGTATGTTCACTTTGTGACACAAAATATGTTATTATCCAATACTTTGTTCATTATTATAACATGTACCTACTCATCAAATATAATACTAATATTATTGCAAAAATCAATGTTCTGGGCAACACAAATCTTGAATGTTTACAATTGTAAACTGCCACTAATTTTAAGATATTTATTTCAAGTTCTCTTCTTCAAGTCGCCCATTATCTATACAGATTTTGCTCTAGTTTCATCATAATGTTAGTATTCATATTGTGACTATTGATGTGGTATAAATTAAGTTGTCAAACACACTTGACACGTATTCAGTTCACTCCTATCTGATACATCTAGAGGATATTTGACATTTCAGAATTTGTTCAATCTAATAAATAGAACAATTGACATATCTCGTTAGAATACCATGAATACCATCTCATATGATTTCTACTTCACGAGATGAGATAAACATGGTATTCGACAAGAAATGTTAATTGTTCTATTAGATTGTACAAATTCTGCATATTTCATAAATGAAGTTAATTTTGTAAATGGAGCATGCATGTCCACCTTGCTTTAACACATTTATTTTGTGACGTCATTCTATTGTTACGATGACGTCATATGATTGAAAGTGTTATTTCACTGAGTAGAATAACATGTTATTTCAGTAAGTGAAAATACGGATTTTATTTTAACCGATAAACGTCGTATTTCACCACTGACAATCTAATAAATCATGTTTTTATTTCAGATTGTCGGGTTGTCAATGCAGATGTTGCTCTGTATTCACCGTTTAGAATTATAAAAGTTTGAAATGTTTGCAAATGCTTCTCTAAAAATCGCTGTTTTTAAAAAAAATTTATTTCAGTCTTGCTTATAACAGTGTATGAAATTTGTTGCAAAAGTAGCCAACACAAAAGTAATATTTTTTCCATTTTAATGGCAACATTAAATAATAAATACCAACCTCGTGTCCAAAAGCATCCAGGTTACAGGTTGTATTTTGGACTCGTTTCATACACTGCTTATAATTCATATATTTATTGTTATTTAGCCCTCTTTATTTACATGTAGTGATATGGATTTGTTTGTTATTATCAAGTAACTTCTTTCATTGTTTATCCACAGGTCATGTATACAGATATTGCCCCATATTCATCCAGGAGAATTATTGCAGTGCATACAATACTGTGTTCATTGCAGGGGTTTCATTAATAGCCAGGTACAGGGGAAACTTTCCCACTTGTGCGAATGTAATTACCCGGCTAAGAAAACTCAAATTCATTATATTTCAATCTTAACACACTGCTTGACAGCCAGCTTCTCCCTGCCTGTAAACGTCTTACACCCTGTTATCTTATAAATTAATGAAACCCCCGTTCATTGTAACATTAATGTTGTAATAACAGTAGTTTGGCAGAAGTATGAATGTGCTGTTGTGTAACACTTTGTATTAATTGTTGTCCATAACACCAACTTTCTATACAGATACAGCATCTTTTCTGTTTACATTGTTGTACATTGTTTAAACCCACACCCTTAATTTGCTGATGTTAGTCCAGAAAAATGACACTTGTGCATCTGGAGTTACAAGTTGCATTTTGTTTCAGAAACGCCACTGTCAATGACACCACTTCCTAGTTAACCCATGACACTTCCCCCATGTCACGGTCATCACTGTTAGTCTTTACAAAATGACACTCAACACATCATACAGATTATGTTTACACGTCATCTCCCAGTGCACTCCAATCAAACTAAACAGCATTTGTCATATTAATTTCCCTCCATATCATGTTAATAACAGTTAATCTACAGGGAAAGACTCTAGTCGCATCATCGAGCTGCAATGTACACAGTTCTGTTGCATTATTTGTGGACTCCATTATAAAATAAAAGGACAGTTGTTTTTTTCTCCATTAATCCAAACACAAGGACTCTACATGTAGTATTGTGTTACAGTGTACTGGTTATGTTTACGCTGTAACACCCAATGCAGTCAAATGTTTACAAATTCACCCGGCAATTTCATTCACAGATTTTATGCAGGCCTCTTGATTGGCTGTGAGTTTTGTTTGTTTACATCCAGTGTTAAGTGCACGCTGCACTGGCAGAGTAATAGCTGAATGGCCGGCTCTGCAGTGAATAAGGAAATGATGTAACTGAGGGGCTTGACCTCGTATCCGTGCAGTTTATGAATGGGCCTGTGAAATTAGCAACTCCTCTGCTTATTTAATGGGTAATTAGCGACATAATTCTTGTGTCGGATGAAATTGGCGTTATTAAATCAAATCTAACTTGAAATTAGCCATTTTTATCAAATGTTAGTTGAAATTAGTGATATTAATCAAATTAATTAATTACATACAAATTATTGATATTAAAACTCTTTTGACTCCAAATTGGCAAGCCGTGTGAAACGTGAAACTTCTGATTCTTATTTTTGATAACTGAAATTTATTATTTTAATGCTGATGGTAACGTGATATTTTTGCTTTTAATTACTGTGTAGATACAATTTAGTGATATCCATTTGTTATTAAATTTATAATTGACTCTTCTTTTCTGTTCCCCATCATTCAACCTGAATTACCATGCATACAGACATGCATGGTTTCGGGTAGCACTTAGGGTTGCTTCGAAAGTACAATTCCGTCAGGATATTAATGAACATGTTCATAAAGCAGACAAGTCTACCGATAATTATGTTGATTTTAGTGCTCTTAATTTCCCTGTGAACAAGAGTCTCAACCATCCATGATACAATACATTACAATTATTACTACTAAGCTTTGACCCCAAATAAGGGCCTCACAGGCCATGACCAAAAAACCTATTTTCATCTTTTCTAAAATAAAAAAAAATTGGACTCTTTAGCCAGTGAGGATTCTAAATTGTAGATTTGGTTTCCCTGCGTGTGACCCCAAATGTGAGTCTCACACGCCATGATGGAAAACTACTTCTCCTGAACTAAAAGACCTCAAGGCTGAAAGGACTGACTCTTTAGCCAAAGGGGATTATAAATTGTTGTTTGTAAGTTGTTAAAGGCGCTGTAGCACGTTTTTTGCAAAATTTATTTTTTCAAATTTCTCATTTATAATGATAGTTTATGTCATTTAAATTAACTTTAGAGGGTAAAACATCTTATTACACAAACAAATTATCTGTAGTTGTAAAAACGATGTTGCGTAAAAAGCAAAAATTGCATGGCGGCCATTTTATTGTGAACACAATTTATTATTTTGTATTACAAAAACGATTCCCATGGCTTAACCAAAACATGTACACTCATTTTAAACTTTATTTTCCGAGGAGAAAAGGATGTTTTACTATTGGTGAAATTATTTTTCAAATACATTTCAGCAACTTATTTGAGCGAAAAAACGTGCTACAGCGCCTTTAACCCTCTTGACAAGTAAAGTCTAATGAGCAAATGATTATTGTATAGTTAATATACATTGTGTAGTAATATTGCTTGCTTGTTTCCATTGGACGTGAGAGCATAATAATTCGGATATGATATTACAATGTAAGTGCTGCTGATGCAATGGTGTATGTCCTGTTTTTGTTTTCTATTTTCGTGTAGGGGGCGGGATAGCGCAGTGGTTAGCGCGTTCGGCTTCGGATCAAGAGGTCCGGGGTTCGAATCCCGCCAGGGGCACGTCAACTTTGTCTGCAGTAGAGAACTGTTCTACACGCAGTAAGGTTTGGGTGCAATGCTACACTGAATTTCAGAGTAGTACCACCCATGGTTCGCTAGTTCCAGCCGTTGCTCGCAGGTTTCACCGTAATGCATAGCCACATGGCGTTGCGGGCTTTCTCCCTGCCGTAATACTAGCAGCCGCAATATAAGTGAAATACTCTTGAAAGCGGCGTTAAACCCCAACTCACCTCACCTCACCTATTTTCGTGTAGTTTAGCTGGATATAAATCAGTGTGCACTGAATAAAATTCTAATTCAATAACATTGTTGTGACATATGTATCAGAATGAATATAGCAAACCACTCTCCTGTTAATATAAATGGTATTAAATGGGATGGCGTGTAGTATTCTCTATATCCTCTGATCAGGATATTATAATCTCCCCAATCCACACCTATCCATTAAATAACTTAAACCAGGAAGTTGCCAGCTATCTGTTTTGACTATTCATGAAATGTTTTTAGTTAAAAATGTGTTATATTTCTTTTGAAATTTATTTATTCATAGACCAGCTGTTGAAACATATATTTATCATCCAACCGATTAGATTCTGGAAGCACTTTTTTGCTTTAAAAATATTTGTTTCTATAGAACCAATGTTTTAGATGCTCATAAAGAAATTTAAGCACATTTTTACGGTATTTAAGACAGGAAAATAATGGTGTTAAGTCCAGATTTAATGAGTTACAGTGGTATTCAAGTGTTATAAATATATATATAATGAAAATCGCTAGGCAATAGGATATTTATTTCAATGTATTCACTTCAATTTATTTCAATGTGATATGACTGATATCACTTATCTCTCATTTGGTATGATATAAGTTTCCCCTATCACAAGATGAGTATACATATATAGAACATCATACTTGTGCATTTGGATTGTTCGTATTGAACAAGAAGATGTCACGGAAGCGGAGTAACAAGAAGTTCAAAGAACGAGTTGTTCCTCCGTTTCCATGACACAGCTTCAGGTCCTACCATTGTGTGAGTGATGTCCTACCATTGTGTGAGTGATGTCCTAACATTGTGTGAGTGATTGATGTCCTACCATTGTGTGAGTGATGTCCTACCATTGTATGAATGATGTCCTACCATTGTGTGAGTGATGTCCTACCATTGTGTGAGTGATGTCCTACCATTGTGTGAGTGATGTCCTACCATTGTGTGAGTGATTGATGTCCTACCATTGTGTGAGTGATGTCCTACCATTGTGTGAGTGATGTCCTACCATTGTGTGAGTGATGTCCTCCCATT
Source organism: Gibbula magus (assembly GCA_936450465.1). Classification (NCBI taxonomy): domain Eukaryota; kingdom Metazoa; phylum Mollusca; class Gastropoda; order Trochida; family Trochidae; genus Gibbula; species Gibbula magus. Next base: position 61,748,911 of record OW388302.1, read on the forward strand.
GTGTGAGTGATGTCCTACCATTGTGTGAGTGGTGTCCTACCAATCTGTGAGTGATGTCCTACCATTGTGTGAGTGATGTCCTACCATTGTGTGAGTGATGTCCTCCTATTGTGTGAGTGATGTCCTACCATTGTGTGAGTGATGTCCTCCCATTGTGTGAGTGATGTCCTACCATTGTGTGAGTGGTGTCCTACCAATCTGTGAGTGATGTCCTACCATTGTGTGAGTGATGTCCTGCCATTGTGTGAGTGATGTCCTCCCATTGTGTGAGTGATGTCCTACCATTGTGTGAGTGGTGTCCTACCATTGTGTGAGTGATGTCCTACCATTGTGTGAGTGATGTCCTACCGTTGTGTGAGTGATGTCCTACCGTTGTGTGAGTGATGTCCTACCATTGTGTGAGTGATGTCCTACCATTGTGTGAGTGATGTCCTCCCATTGTGTGAGTGATGTCCTCCCATTGTGTGAGTGATGTCCTACCATTGTGTGAGTGATGTCCTACCATTGTGTGAGTGATGTCCTACCATTGTGTGAGTGATGTCCTACCATTGTGTGAGTGATGTCCTACCATTGTGTGAGTGATGTCCTACCATTTACGGAGGGATACCATATATTTATTGTATCCTAATGTTTTTGTTGTCATTATCGTTCTGTGTAATAAATAGGGTTAAAAGTGGACAAACTAATGTCTATTTGGTTTGCTTTTTTAGACTTTTATTGGAATAACTTCTTTCTTTCTCTTAAAGCCTGAATAATATTCCAAAACTTAATGACTTTAAAAATGATATGTTTATTTCAACGGATGTTAACTAGTTTCAAATTGCATATTCAGAGGAAAAAAATCTGAGTTTTAGATATGATTATTTGACATATGTGAATAGTTGAAGAGGGGGCGGGATAGCGCGTTTGCCTTCGGCAACCTTGTCTGCTGTGAAGAAATGTTCTACATGCAGTAAGTTTTGGGTGCAATGCTTCACTGAATTTCAGCGCAGTACAACTTATGGTTTGCTAGTTCCAGCCAAGGCCCCATCTCACCTCACCTTTCCTGAAGAGTAGTTTAGAGACAATGATTATGTGAAATCAAGTACAGTTACAGCCATTGTTTCTGCACTCACAGGCTTCACTGCAATATGTAGATAGCCTGGCATTGCAGGCTTCTTGAAAAAGGTGTTGAATGTTAACATCTTTCTCCTCATCCCTGCTTGCTACCCTTGCTTGCATGTACAAGGAAATATAGTAGCCTAAGAAAAACAACTTCTTTATTGTGAACAGTCATGATGTCTACGCTTACTCCTTCATCAGGTGGAATGTGCAATTATAATAAGCTTGTTTTGGTTAGTTCCATTCACTCTCATTGGCCTTCCTGAGTTCCTCACAGAAACTGCACTTATGTGAACTAGTTGAAGGTTGAATTTATTCATACTGTCCACTTGGTACCTGGAGAAGCAGGTTGATCATTCTCAAGTCAGTCTGTAGCGAGTGGGTTAACCCTATAACAGCAGGAAACTCTCAAGTGCCTTGGTGCGATGTTGTCTAACCACGATTCCGTTGCATGAAACCCTAAGGTGACCTTAAAGGTACATCCATTGTGTTGTTAGGGGTCAAATATGCTAAACGTTATAAATGGTCTTACTTTATCGAGAAGTACCAACTGTTACCGAAAACTACCATTTTGATGATACTCGACTTAGTAAATTGACGATATGAAGGTAAAAGTGTCGATTTCTGATCGAAAACCGGACAATGCACCGCGTGTGGCACGCGTCAATGAGTCAAACGTAATTTTGGAATCTTATTTAAACCAGATAAAATAAAACATTTGGGTTGATAATGTTTAATAGGTCATATAACTACTGTGCGTGTAAATAGGACATGCACTTTCGGTTTCTGCACATGCATAATGATGTTACTCGAGTTTAATTGGAAACTAGTAATTATGATATATTTGGCGATTGGGGATGAATATGCAAGCTTAGTGAATTTGTTTGTATTGTAAACAGCACATATGGTGTGTTCGAACGTATTAAAGCCAAATCAAATTTTATGAAACACAATGGATGCACCTTTAAGTCACTAAGGTAGCCTTAGTGCAATGTTAAAAGATGGCACTCAGGTTAAATTGGGTTTGTCTTAGGCAAAGACCGCCAGGCCACTTGCTTTACTGGGAGAGCCTATAATTAGCCTGTGACCAATTTCAAATTATTTCCCTTGTTAATTGACTTGCAACGCCAAAGAGACTGGTTTAATAATAAGGAGAGATGGGACCCAGAAATCAAACTCACGGTAACATTTTGCGACAACAGTGTATACTTCTGAATTAGTCTCAAAATATGAATGTTATGTTTTTAAGAACAGAGGCTTATCAGAACACGGAAATGGCTTTAATTTACCGTAACGCCTTTTTAACGGTCATTTTACGACATGCTACAGGATATTGCCGTCACCTATGTTCGCGGTGTTACTAGGTGTATTATTCCAATAATTATTACATTCATATCTCAAGCTAGTGATGAATTTGAATGGCCTTTTATGATTAACTGATATGTGTTCTTCCAAATTGCTCTCTTGTATTCATAGTTTATTAATTAATAATTACACGATAGGTCGTAAAGGTTACACTCAATTCTATCAAAATTGCTGTGACAACTGGCTTTTACGTTGAAGTAGGTAAATTGAAAAATTACATGGTCCTATTATTATTTTATTTTTCTTCGTTTCCATAGAAAGTGTTGAATTTGGACGTTGTTCATAAACAAGTTCGTTTCCGGAGCATAGCTCCAAAACTCTTCCTGAAACTTTGAAACTATGTATTACCCACAAACTGAAGGGAAAGCTTTTGATATATTCAGATTTCTGAAATGTTTTTTTTTGTTTCTATAGAAACGTGTTGGATTTGAACACCCGTTCAGAGATAGGTCTTCCTCTTGAACCCTTCATCCAAAACCCTTCATCATACCTGAAACTCGCCATGTGTATTGCCCACTAACTGAAGTAGTAGATATACAATTATCTGTCAAAGATGTGTTTTACAAATTATGTGGGACTTGTGGGATATGTCATCTTCTGATGACTCTTGTAGGCAATATCTAAAATATTTGTCAGTGAAAAATTCATGTTGAATATGTGAAAAACGATGATAAAAATTTAGTTTTTCTTCAAAAAGTGCTTAATTTAATATAATAATCGAGTCATTGATTTTCACAATATAAAAATGCTTTACATCCCTGTAAGATATTAGAATGTACCTCAAAGGATAGAGAGCTTATAAATTGAGAGCGCATGCTTCGTTTAGGTGGGCCAAGTCGGTTCAAAATAACCTAATTTTCACCCAACAGTATTTTTTATTAATGATGATAACTCTTTAAACCCCAAATTTTCTTTCATTTTTGGAAAGTGGACTTTTTATTTTGAAGACATTTACAAATTCAAAAATATATTATTTCGTTGTCCCGTCTCCACTTAAGTCATTCAACAAGAAAACTGTTACATGACTCAAACTGTATGGCTAAGAGATAAGATGGTGTCCATAGTTTGTTATGGAAGTTTTTTTAAAAATGATTTTCTTTCTATTTTGTTAAGAGAATTATTGAAAGTTTCAGACATTAATTGGCAATTAATAAGGCCCTTCCTTCTCCCTCTCACTTTTTATCTATTTTGAAGTTTTTGTCTTACATCTTAGTGATATGTGGCTTGTTATCAAGATTTAAGACATTAATTTGAGTGAAATAAAAGTTTCTGTAGATAATCCTTTGCCTGTCAATGAAAAAGATATTCAAAAGCGAGTTTCTTGTCAATGAAAAATATTCCAAAGCAATTTTCAAAGAGTTTCAAAGATTTGTTAACGAGGTTTGATTCCAGAAACTTGGCAAGTTTGTACGGTTAAGCAACAATTGATTCACCAGTTTCAGCGAAAGGAACAAAGTGTTGGCTGGCAAATATTGTATGTCCAAGCCAGTTGCAAATAATCTAAACCGCAAAAGGATAAATAATTTTAGCAATTTTAAAGATTTAGAAATGATTTGTTAGCGAGGAGAACAGTCAGCACATCGACCCGGACATAAGGCTGCAATTCTTATTTACCCATCATGCATCTTGTCACGATCACGATATTAACCCTTCTTCTGCCTGTTTCAGCACATCGACCCGGACATAAGGGTGCAATTCTTATTTACCTATCATGCATCTTGTCACAATCACGATATTAACCCTTCTTCTGCCCGTTTCAGCACATCAACCCGGACATAAGGGTGCAATTCTTATTAACCTATCATGCATCTTGTCACGATCACGATATTAACCCTTCTTCTGCCCGTTTCAGCTCATGGCGAGGAGAGCAGCCAGCACATCGACCCGGACATAAGGGTGCAATTCTTATTTAACATCATGCATCTTGTCACGATCAAGATATTAACCCTTCTTCTGCCCGTTTCAGCACATGGCGAGGAGAGCAGCCAGCACATCGACCCGGACATAAGGGTGCACTACCCCGGGGAGCTGCTTGTTACGCAGAAGAATGCCCCCCTCCTCCTGAACTGCTCCTCCACCAGAGGGGGCGTCGCCAACTTCAACTACACCTGGCTGAAGGATAATGAACCTGCGGCCGACGCCAACCACAAAATCAGACTTTTTCAAAACGGGTCCCTCTATATTAATAAGTTCAGGAGGCGGAAGAGGAAGACCGATGAAGGGGTCTACACGTGCATCATCAAGAACGCTGTGGGCAGCTTCATCGCGAAACACGTGCGGGTGCAAGTTGCTAGTGAGTAGTAAAACCTTCGGTGGTCACTTGTTTCATTTCAGTGTTTTGTCAAAGTGTTATGTCAGGTTTTACTGTCATACATAGCCCCATTGGTGTGTAGGCCTTCCTCCCTGCTATGATGGCAGGTACCACGATTTTCTCTTCTGAAACATACAACATTTTAATGTCTCATTTAATGAAGCCACAAAAGAACTAAATTCTTGATAGATTCTGTAGTTATATATTTAGATATTGATAGATTCTGTAGTTATATATATAGATATTGATAGATTTTGTAGTAATATATAGTTATTGATAGATTCTGTAGTTATATATATATAGATATTGATAGATTTTGTAGATATGTAGATAGTTTAAGTTAAAAAAATGTTAATGAGTCTCTGTTGCTTTAAAAAATAAAATTAGACTTTCTCCCCAAAAAGTTCAATGCATAACTTCTATTATTAAAAAAACACATTTGTGTATTCAAAAAGAAAGTAGTCATTTTAAGAATATCAGTCAGTGTCAACTGGAAGTTTGCCAATTCTTTATCTCCATTGGCTTTACATTTAATAGTTTATTTTTTGAAGGTCATCTTTCTATTACAAAGCTTTTGCTTCTTCTTTGGCATTTGCAAAGTAAAGATCTTTAGAAAATAATTTGTAATCTTATATGAAACATTTATATAGAATCTTTGGACTGGTTTTAAATGAAAATAAACTGAGCCATAATGATATGTTTTATGTGTTTTAATGAGCGTCCCATTGAATATGTTTGATAACGTCTGTAAAATGAGATATTTTTAAAGTAGGTGTTATGATGAAGAGAAAAACAGACAGAAACAAGTGTTATAGCGAAGTATCTCCAGGTTACATGAACAACAATAAATGACGTTTTCTATTGAATAGTATAACGCATTATAATGAGGTACCCTTTTCAAGTGAGGGGCCAAGTTCAATTAACATGAACCAATTCATGGTGAGGTCTTGACAAGTGGAACTTTAAAGAATTAAGAAAGGGCACCTGTTAAGAACAAGCACAGAGCGTTATAATGAGGGAACTATTTGGAACAGGAGTGTAAAAATGAGGTCACTGACCAAAGCTTAGAGGAAAACAACTGGGCAAGATGCCAGCTTTCCCATGATGCCCTGCTCTGTTTGAGGTCATCTAGGGTCACTGAGCTAGTGGTCAGTGCTGATTAGCCAATCAGAAGAGAGGAATGTGACCTCAAGGTTATCTGGATGCTACTGCGTATTTAGTGTTTCAGGGAGGTGATCTTTGAGTCAGTTGACCTCTGACCTCTACAGCAAGTGGTGGCTATCTCAGTGACCAAAATATAGGCCGTAATAGGATACATTTCAGCTACCAATGTATCAACAGTGACACATGATGTAAACTAAAACTTTGTCATGCTTTCAGAACATGTTCCCTACCACAGATTCACCAACAGTTAAAATATCATGTATTAGCTCCATAGACATCGATGTGATATTTTCTCAAGTCGTTCTTTCAGCGTGATGTGGCTTTATTGTATTTAAAAATTTCAATACTGTAGAATCCGCTGTAGTATGATTGCTGTATACAGTACTGACTGAAAAGTTGAATGCTTCTAAACATTTCTTCAGTATAACTGCCACATATATATATGTACCGGTATATATATCTCCAGAGAATTAAATAAGCTTGAAAACATACCAGCCCAAAGTTTTCTGTCAGTTTAAATTTCAAATTCACATTATGTTCAACTAAAAGAGGTGATTTTCGAAGCCTCTACCAAACTGGAGAATTTGAACAGTTTAAATGAGGAATATAAATTTATGATGATTTTGTTGCCATTTCGTTTGAAGAGTGGCCAGTGACTTGTTCCTAATTATTCTGATTGTAAAAGTTTCTTATCTCTCAGACTAATTGGGCATCAATTAAGTGGCTTTTTAAAAAAAAAGATTTAAATGAATGCATATAATAGCATTTGTGTTGAATAATGTACTAGGTCAGTTGTAATTTGAGTTTGGTTTATCTTATGATGTATTTCAAATTGATGAGTCGCCGCTAATGGCTGCAATATTGCCCAAGTGGCGTTAAACAATAACTCACTCACTCAAATTGATGATTTTATAAATTTTAGTTCAGAAAAAATTAGAAATTTACAATCAAATAGTTGATATTTAGAAATATGAACCCTTCCATGTTTCTGTAGACCAATTTTCAAATTGCATTCGATCTTTTTAGGTAAAAAAATCAATGTAAGATGAAATTAAGTTACTCATTAAATAATTATTACATTGGATACAAATATATTGCTATCTGGATGGCCATGGAAAGGTATTTAGTTTAATAGGCTAAGGTTCAATATTTGTCTTTTTAATTTTGTTGAAAACAATACCCGGTATATAAATACGGTATGTATTTAGCTCTTCAGTTGCTTGAGGGGGCAGGATAGATAGATAAAGGGCTCAATAAAAACATTACAAAGTTTTTTCAAAACTGTGCCTCTTAAAATAAAATATATTGTTGCAGAGAAATATAATGCCAATCAGTGCAATAAGGTATCCTCTGAGAAAAATTGCCTTTGTTTGGTTGTTCTTTGGGGAAAATTGACATTTAACTGAAGTAGATATTTCATGAATATTTGAACTTAACTTCTTGTGCCTGGGATTTTTTAAAACAGACATCTTTCAGTGAATCGAAGGCAATCTTCTTTGTTTCTTCCCCATCTGCATTCATTAATAATTACTAGTACTTGGTCATATTCATTGGCTAGAATGGGGTCAAGAAATTCCTATCGTCTATTTATACCGTTATGGGTTGGAAAATCAATAGGAGCCGACTCCCAAGCAGATATGCTGTACAGAGCTGCAGAATCTTCCTAGCTAGCTCCTGCTTGTAGCTCTCCACTGGAATATAGGTGTCGCAGAAAGTAGGGGGGGGGGAGGCTTGTTTATAGAAGGAAGTGTTGTACGTGTACACTTATGATATAAATGACAGATTGTGTTGGATCAGGGTGGTAATTAATGTAGTGTAGGGCTCTGGAACGGAATAAATAGAGAATCTCACCCAAGTGTCTTCTGATATCAAATATATCAACACGAGTTCAAAGTTACACAATATTTTTACTATTATCAACAAGTGGTGATATATTTCATATCAGAAGACACGAGGGTGAGATTCTATTTTTATCATCCAAAATCCTTATTATGTTTAAGTGAAAATAGAGTACATCTCTGAGCACATCTCTGCCATTTGACTTCCAGTGCGATGAGGTCATAGCATTGTGACGTCATCATGTTTATGACATCATAGCACTGTGATGTCATTAGCATTGTGACAAGATTCTATTTTTATCATCCAAAATCCTTCTTATTATGTTTAAGTGAAAATAGAGTACATCTCTGAGCACATCTATGCCATTTGACTTCCAGTGTGATGAGGTCATAGCATTGTGATGTCATCATGTTTATGACATCATAGCACTGTGATGTCATTAGCATTGTGACGTCATCTTGTTTATGACATAGCACTGTGATGTCATTACTCAATGTGATGCATTGTGATGTGATGTAGTTGACGGTGACAGGGCATTGTGCAAAATCTACTGCCAAAAAGATATCTCCTAGGAGATATCGCTTGATCTCACACAAGCGATATCTCCCGTGGAACACACTTTTGGATGATAAGGAAAATATATACACACACTACTGTAAAGGTTGTAGGGTGGGATAGAAAAGTGGTTGCCATGTGGCCAGCATGTCGTTGTGGGCTTTCTCCCTGCAATAATACTAGCACCCTGTGATACAAGTCAAATACTCTTGAAAGCAGCGTCAACCACAACTCACCTCACCTTATACCGGTAGGTGTAGGTTCCATGATTATTGTTACTGCAACTTTTCACCCCAGCTGCAGTCATTTATCATGTTGAGCAATGAATTGTCAAATAGAAAACATACATGGTGTATAGGGGATTCTCAATATTTATGCATGCATACGACCCATGACCTTTCGAAACGAAAACGAGGCTAAGGCCGCTTCTTATTTCCTGGTTCGCGTAATGGCTGCATATCGGCAGTGCGTGCCGCTTGTGTTTCGGTTTCTATCGACTGGAACTGAATGAATAGGTTTGTTTATATCGTATTTCACCGATGCAAGATTAAAAAAAAAGCGTTTTTGACAATAAAATATGACAAATGGTAATGGTAATTGTTTCAGGTTTAGCGGCAAACAACGTTTGTTTTGGATAGTTTTACTCGTGGCACGTTCAAGAGTTTTGGTTTTGTTTTGGTTTTGTCATCGGCCCGTAAACGGGATGATTTGAATTTCTTTTTTGGCTAATAATGTCCATTTTTCGTAATCATTCGGCAAAATAAACCTCCATTGAATTTATAATAATCCCTAAGTTGGGAACCTGTAATTAGTGGATCAATGACCGACGGCAGTAACTAAACCTCTTGAAGGTGCTGCCCCACTTCCATCCCCAAAATGAACACAGTATTAGGCCTAATTGAAAGCAAAGTGCAACTAGACCTATATATTTAAATTCTTTTCGACCTAATGATCAGAATATTTTCAAGAAAATTAGACATCCAAATAAATCATAAATATTCATTTAAATCAGGAACTAATATTTATTATAAAACTAAAAATATATATTTATTAATCTATGATCATAATATTGTCAGTCATTTCCATGCATTTCCATCAGTAGAGTCTACTAAAATTATTTACACATGTACTGCAGGACACATTAAATCATAACTATCATTTTTTTTATGACCAGAAATATCTTAAACAATTTAAAAAAAAAAAAAGACTTGAGTTATAAGCTACAATTAAAAATAAGTTGATCTTTATAATTTATAGGTACTATTTGATAATTTATTCATGCAGGACTTTGGGAGCAAAATTTAAAGCAGGCCAAACATTAAATAAGAAAATTATTATTTTAACCACTTACATGTAGATATAGTTATTACCCAACAAAATAGAAATGAAAAATAAATTAATTGAGGTTAATGTTTGGAAGTAACAAGTATATGTCATACTGGAAAATGATTGAAATATATTATGAAATGTACATGGATGTTTCAATACTCAAGCATACATGATAGATTGTGCTTGAGGAGGTGATGGTCAGGTTTGAGAAATATATTTGTATTGTATGGTTAAACTACAAATGATACATGGACATGATTAGAAGTAGAAATGCACATTATTTAATCTTTTGTGTCAGAGATGCAAAAGCCCACCAAGGTCTTAGTTGGAGTAAAATTAAAAGCAGGACAAAACTAATATAAGGAAATTAATTATTTGCTAATTACTAATATTAAACCATAAACTTAGATATAGTCATCACCAAACAATAACCAACAAAAAAGAAATTTAAATTAAATGTATTTGAGGTTAATGTTTGAGAGTAACAAGTACATGTCATCCTGAATAATGATGAAATGTAATGTGAAATGCACATGTATATGCATGTTTCAGTACACAATATATAAATGATAGATTATGCTCAAGGAGGTGGTGGTCATGTTTGAGAAATATATGTATATCCCTTTTTTAAATACAAATAAAATTTAAATTTATTTAAATGTATATTATTTTAATTTTATTTATTAACATTTTTAAAACTTTTAAAAGATACACAATCCCACTGAATGCTTTCTATTCTGATTTAGTATTCTAGAATAATTCATAAAGTAAAAAAGGGACCCTGATTGCAAATAGGTAGGTGGGTACATACTACATAGGGTATTCAAATCTTCATGCTATGTATGACATGTGGTATAATATCACATTAGCACTGGGAGATTGTTTCTTTATTTTGAAATGAATAGAATTCAGTAAATAAATTAAATTCATGTAATATAAAGTAAGCATGCAATATTTAAAAAAAATAATTTTCAACTTTGAAGTACAAGGAATATAAAATTACTCTCCTAAATTTTGAATTAGTCTCACTCCTTTTAGTTAATGTTTGTTTTAATTACAACCACAAAACTACAACTACAAAATTTATTACCACAGATCATAAGCTACAACTGTTTTTCAACTATTTATTTCCTGGTTTGTAAAGGGTTCCATCATTCATTTAATTAATTTTGTGTACTGTTGTCAGCTTCTTAAATAAAATAAATAGTATGTTTGTAGGTAGAAATCCTTTTCTTATGAAATATTTTTTTAAACATCTGTTTAATTTTCAAAGCTTATTCACATATCTACATGTGCTCACAAATTAGAATCCTCATCACATTGATAACATTGATTACTGACTGATCATTGATAACTTTCCTCAAACCATTAATTAAATAAAGCCATAATAAATTTATTGCTAAATATGTTTATGTATTTCTTACATATAAATAAGAACACTATGTTCATTGTTTAATTTGTTTACATTTTGCTCATGTAGACATTCAAATGACTTACTAAAAAAAATATTGTTTAAAACTAGAACAGATTATATATATTTGATTGAATTATAATATATACTTTACTGTTTCAACTTCAAATAACCTGTACTAATTGGACCGTAATTGAACTATATCCAAATGAACAATTTGAATCAATTTACACTCCAAATCCATTTTTTTAAAAACAAGAATTTGGTTCGTTTACAGTGAGTTGCACTGAATGACCCCTTTGCAGTTCGTAGGCATGTCACAAGAGCTGACCGTTTAGCCGAATGATGGCTAAGATTTGAACAGTTTCTTCCCACCCAGTGACTATATACAATGATTTCTTGGCATGCATGGGTAGGGTGTAAATTTTCATTTGTATTTGTTCAAATTAGAGCACTGAAACAACAACGAGTTTGACAGATTTCCAGTTCAAAATGACGGTAAATACAACGAGGAAATCCTGCCGTAAATTATTCGAAAAACATCGCCTTGCATGTAAAATAGTATCCTGGGCGGTGGTAATTGAAGATAATCGACAGATGCATCGATCTTGAAAGTTTTACCAGTGATTTTATCATTATTTTTAATAAAAGTAAGTGTTATTTAGAAGAGCTACCGACTTGTCAATGCTATGTGAATGGTACTTCCGGGTTTGGAAGCGGCCTTAGCCTCGTTTTCGATTTAGCGCACGCGGTTCCATATGCCTCATAAATATTCATGAGGCAATATTAAGAATCCCCTATAGTTCACCACATCTGTGGCTCAACCTGCCTTGTTGAATGGATCCAAATTAGTTCTATCAGAATGAATCCTTGTTTATTTAGAAGTTGGTAATGATAATGGTCCAATTATGTAGCACCTCTCAATGTTGCTGAGACTTTCCATATTCAAAGCAACTGTTTAGCTCTTTAGACTATGTATTCAGCGGCGTCTGTACATCACATTTCTTGTTTACGCTATATTTCATGAAGTGTTGCATCCAAAGTCGGCCTACATTTTGGGAAGACGCAGACACCAGTCAATTTTGGTGAACTTGGCCTTATTTTCAAGGTGACCACGACACTTAGACCACTTTTTGAACTCTTGTTAACGTGATATCTCATGAAACAATCCATCCAAAGTCTTCAAATTAGGTGTTAGCCTACATTGAGGGATGACACAATCACCAGCACATTTTGGTGACCTTGATCTTATTTTCAAGGTCACCACAACACTTTGACAACATTTGAACTCTTGTCAACACGATATATCATGAACCAAAGCACCCAAAGTCTTAAAGGATAGATGAAATGACATATGGTCAAAATCGGATTCATTGAAATGGGATATCAATTTGACAATTGTTTCGATTTTAAATATCTGAAATCGGTCCATAAATTACTTAAATACGGCTTTTTTTAGAAACGCCTAATTTAGCACCGGCGACCAGAATGAAAGTCTGCGGGGGTGTGGCCCCTGAAGGGATGACTTCTGTGACGTCACTGGAGTAACCTGATTTTCGGTGATAGTCATAATTCAACGTAATTTCGCAACATTTGATTGTTAATTTCACTAACAAATCTTCGATCAAACAACTTAAATTTTCCATATATCTAATGTTTAGATATCCAACTAAGTAATTCCGCAGATGACAATTACATAATTATTGCATAAACATGCGTTTTTGGCAATTTAACACACCTCATAAATTCATCTAGCGGCAGTGATAATCATCATTAATAAATTAACGAGGCTGCACGGAGAGTGTCGGTCGCCGGTCACAGACGACCCATGGTCTGTGGTTAATCAGTCACGCCTCAATGTTTCTTCTCAAAATGTTTCCCGGTAAATAAATCGCGGTATTGTTAAAATGGGTAAATTAAAAACATCTTAATAATCAATTGCAAGTGTATATTGTCTCGATTTTATGCTCAATTGATTCCGATATACAATATCCGTAGAGATACTCATTTGTCATTCTTGAGAAAAATGCATTTCACCAGATCTTTAAAATTTGCTGATCATCATGGCACTTTTTACCAGTAATGCAATATATAAAGTAGCTCATTTTGACCCAATGATGTGTCGTACTAACTCAATGTTACCGGCGGGGGACATTGCCATGTTAGTGGCAAACACTATTCCCTTGCCCATTGCTTCAGGGCCATTAACTGAAAACTTGCAGGTTTCACCACATGCTCTCTCTCTCTCTCTCACTCACTGTGACATCATAAGTCAATTCGCTGTGTCAGACCATTGTTTTATGACGTCAAATTTTATCATCCAAAACTTGGTTCCACAGGAGATATTGCTTGTATGAGATCAAGCGATATCTCCTAGAAGATATCGTTTTGATAGTAGATTTTGAACAATGCCCCGTTGTCGTTAGCTACATGACATCACAATGATTTTGTATCATCAAGCAATGACATCACAATGCTATGATGTCATAATCATGACGACGTCACAATGCTATGACATCACAGCACTGGAAGCCAAATGGCAGTTTTGTGTTCAGACATGTTCATTTTTCATTCAAAACTAATGAAGAATGATTTTGGATGATAAATAGAATCTCACCCTCGTGTCTTCTGATATCAAATATATCAACACTCGTTGATAAAGGTAATTTTTTTTAACCTTTTTCAACTCGTGTTGATATATTTGATATCAGAAGACACTTGGGTGAGATTCTCTATGTATCAGTCACTGGTGGCAGTGAAAATATAAGTTATTTTCACTCTAGCTTGATAGACAGTTTATTTCACTGATGAATTCCGGTTTCATTGCTCGTCATGTAATAAATATAAATATTGCACTTTGCTGAATTTTGTAACTTGAAATTCCGATTGATATTCTTGGTCAAGTTTGAAAGTCAGTTCCGAATTATTTTTTTTTACCAAAATTATTATGCTTGAATCTGTATTTGAACTAAGCTACAATGCTCAAATGAGTATGGCATGGGTATGTGAGCTGTGCTCACTTTTTAGCCCACTCGTTTGCAATACAGTGGGATATCGTCGTCGCCCCGTCTGTCTGTCAGAACTCGAAAACCGCACATAATATCTTCCTGAAACTTTCCATGTGTATTACCCACCAACTGAAGTGGTGCCTTTTCATTTTTCTGAAAATTCAAAAAGTAAATTGTGTAGGATTTGGACTTTGTTCAGAGAGGTCTGCTTCTGGAGCAGAACTCCAAAACCCTTCATCATACCTGAAACTTACGCTCGTAGCATGTGTATTGCCCACTAACTGAAGTAGTAGATATACAATTATCTCTCGAAGATGTGTTTTACAAATTATGTGGGACCAGTGGGATATGTCATCTTCTGATGACTCTTGTTTCATTTAAAATTCCTGACACTATTTGAAAGCTCCACTCCTAATGAGATGTTAATGCGACGAGGACTAGTGCAGTATTAGCAAGATGGTTTCGTTCATTTCCTCGTAAGGTTTCTTTGAAATAATCAATAAAGTACGATGCAACTGGAAATAGTTGCGATGTGTGGGAGAGCGTGAGCCCTAGTGCATACTGAGAGATGGAATATTCTATCAGTTGATGGCATGAAAGATTCACTTATCTGATGTTGTGAAACTGTTTTATCATTTAATGGAGTGAATTAAAGTACACGGTTTTATGGATATTCAAATTCTTTATGAGGAGAATGTAACCGTTCTGTATATATTTTTATCAGGCATTATTTTGTGAAATAGTTTGTCATTTGATGTCGTAAGATATCATTTGATTTCTTGAAAAAAAATTCTTATTTGATATGTTGAAATAGTTATTTGATGTCTTGAAATAGTTTTCGTAATTGATGTCGTGAAGTAGGTTCAGCGTAGTACCACCCCTGGTTCGCTAGTTCCAGCCGATGCTCTCAGGTTTCACCACAATGCATAGCCACATGGCGTTGCGGGCTTTCTCCCTGCCATAATACTAGCAGCCACAATATAAGTGAAATACTCTTGAAAGCGGCGTTAAACCCCAAATCACCTCACCTCACCTCGTGAAGTAGGTTATTATTCCAACCTTAGAAGAATGTTGTCATTTGCAATTGTGAGAAATTCATGCTTTTCATTACATGTGATCCTGCTTTTCTCAGGTGGTATTTTATTATGTCTTTATTTATTGTATTCATGAAGTTAAGAAAAACAACCTTATTTTATGAAGATAAGTTTACATATAACTTAATTCTGTTCCCAGTACCATACGTCCATGGTTTGTACATTCCAGTCACAGCTCTCAGGTTTCAGCAGCAATACAGAGACAATGTAATTCCTCACTGCAATGCAAGTAAAAAACATCATGAAATCACCATGACAACCTAAATCTGTTCAACGTAGGGAATATAATTCAATAAAACACTATGTGTTGAGAGACTATAACTGTTACTGTATATTAAGGGTTCGGTCAATTTGTGCAAAATCCTTCAAAGTTCTCACCTAACAGGGCACTCAAGTCATTTCTTCCCATGTATCCTCTGTTACCAATCTCATTAAATTCAGATCATTGATTCGTTCCCTGGGCTTATTTGCTTATTTGGGATGTCACTCATCTATGATCTGACGGAATCCCATAGAGATCTGTGTCTACAGGAATTTAAAATCTTACCAACCAGTCATGCTTTCAAATTTCTGAAAGTAACTGAGAAGTTCAAACATAGTTTTTCTCAGCAACGTTGCAAAGAGAATACCTTAACAGAAATTGCAGAAGTCGTCCGAATGTTTGCAATATTGCACTGCACATGCAGCCCTTGATAGGTAATACCTATATGAGCAGAAACTCTGATTTACCATGGCTACAAGCGAATCTGACACATCAAACTGTCGCACAAATATTATGTGTGCAATGCCAATTTTCATTTATTCAGAGGGAAACTCAATAAGCCAAAATGTCCGAGAAAGCTAATATCTGATTGGTCAGAAAATAGTTGGCCCTAACAGCCCCCACCCCAAGATGTTACTCAAGTCATTTCTTCCAGCCTGCACACTCTGTAGCTGTGGGATTCAACCCCACACTGTAGATGTGGGATTTGACCACACACACTGTAGATGTGGGATTCAACCCCACACTCTGTTGATGTGGGATTTTCAACCCAACATACTGTAGCTGTGGTATTCGACCCCACACTCTGTAGATGTGGGATTCGACCCAACATACTGTAGCTGTGGGATTCGACCCAACACACTGTAGATGTGGGATTCCACCTCACACACTGTAGCTGTAGCTGTGGGATTCAAACCCACACTCTTTAGATGTGGGATTTGACCGCACGCTCTGTAGCTGTGGGATTTGACTGCACGCATTGTAGATGTGGGATTTCGACCCAACATACTGTAGCTGTGGTAATCGACCCCACACTCTGTAGATGTGGGATTTCGACCCAACATACTGTAACTGTGGTATTCGACCCCACACTCTGTAGATGTGGGATTTGGCCGCACGCATTGTAGATGTGGGATTTCCACCCAACATACTGTAGCTGTGGTATTCGACCCCACACTCTGTAGATGTGGGATTCGACCCAACATACTGTTGCTGTGGGATTCCACCCAACACTCTTTAGATTTGGGATTCGACCGCACACTCTGTAGCTGTGGGATTCGACCGCACGCATTGTAGATGTCGGATTCGACCTAACATACTGTAGCTGTGAGATCCCAACACACTGTAGATGTGAGATTCCACCTCACACACTGTAGCTGTAGCTGTGGGATTCCACCCCACACTCTGTAGCTGTGGGATTCGACCGCACGCATTGTAGATGTGGGATTCGACCGCACGCATTGTAGATGTGGGATTCGACCCCACACTCTTTAGATTTGGGATTTGACCGCACACTCCGTAGCTGTGGGATTCGACCACACGCATTGTAGCTGTGGGATTCGACCGCACACTCTGTAGCTGTGGGATTCGACCGCACGCATTGTAGATGTGGGATTCGACCCCACACTCTTTAGATTTGGGATTTGACCGCACACTCCGTAGCTGTGGCATTCGACCACACGCATTGTAGATGTGGGATTCGACCCAACATACTGTAGCTGTGGGATTCGACCCCATATTCTTTAGATGAGGGATTCGAGCGCACACTCTTACATGTAGGATTCCACCCCACACTCTTTAGATGTGGGATTCCACCCCACACTCTATGGCTGAGAGATTCGACCCCACACTCTATAGCTCAGAGATTCAATCCCACACTCTATAGCTCAGAGATTCGACCCCATGCTCTATAGCTCAGAGATTCGACCCCTCGTACTGCAGCTTGCTGAGAGAAATGCTCCTGCCATAGAATGAATGTCTGTGTAGATTAATCCTGGAGACTGTTGGTAAGTCACTGCCACAGTTTGGTGTCCGTCTGTCCGTCCATACAGTGAATCAATAGTTGATACAACTAGCGCTGCTCTCCTGGGCCGACCTACCGGCCACAGTTTGTCCTACATCTGTCACGTGGGATTCGACCGCACGCATTGTAGATGTGGGATTCGACCCCACACTCTTTAGATTTGGGATTTGACCGCACACTCCGTAGCTGTGGCATTCGACCACACGCATTGTAGATGTGGGATTCGACCCAACATACTGTAGCTGTGGGATTCGACCCCATATTCTTTAGATGAGGGATTCGAGCGCACACTCTTACATGTAGGATTCCACCCCACACTCTTTAGATGTGGGATTCCACCCCACACTCTATGGCTGAGAGATTCGACCCCACACTCTATAGCTCAGAGATTCAATCCCACACTCTATAGCTCAGAGATTCGACCCCATGCTCTATAGCTCAGAGATTCGACCCCTCGTACTGCAGCTTGCTGAGAGAAATGCTCCTGCCATAGAATGAATGTCTGTGTAGATTAATCCTGGAGACTGTTGGTAAGTCACTGCCACAGTTTGGTGTCCGTCTGTCCGTCCATACAGTGAATCAATAGTTGATACAACTAGCGCTGCTCTCCTGGGCCGACCTACCGGCCACAGTTTGTCCTACATCTGTCACGCTCCTCGTGTTTCTGACATTGAGGCTCGGCCCAGAGTGAATTAATTCATTTTAGTCGTAAGAATTTTAGTGGTTTGACTGTTGATATTTCTTGAAATGATCCATAAGCTTGTGCTTAATCTGTCACTGTTTGTTCCTTGTTGACATTGAAATTGGCTTGAAATAGTCAAATCGGATTATTTTAAGTGGTGCCTGAATTCATATCTCTCTCTCTCTCTCTCTCTCTCTCTCTCTCTCTCTCTCTCTCTCTCTCTCTCTCTCTCTCTCTCTCTCTCTCTCTCTCTCTCTCTCTCTCTCTCTCTCTCTCTCTCTTCATCTTTCACTCCCTCAAGCGAGCAGTTACTATACGACTAACTCCCTTCATTCTTTCCTCTGTCTACTTCTCTCTTTCATCTCATCCATTTTAGAGTTCATTTCCATCTTGCACCTAGTCATGCCCCAAGACTGTGTAAAAATATAAGAGCCTTTACAGTGTAGGTATTTGTTTAGCAAGTCTAGATAAACTGAATATACATATGGAACTGAAAGCTTAAAGAAATACAATCACAGTGACAGATCCACGAATTTTGAAAGGGGGGTCCACCAATTGAAAAGGGGGGGGGGGGGGGGGGCAAACTTTTTTCCCCATACCCACCCCGCCTAGATCCGCCACTGCAATCATAACGATGCAGATACAGTAATTATTTACATTCCATATACTATATATCAGTCTGTCTTCAAATCTGGGAATGGGATAACACAGCATTCAGCTTAGGATCAAGAAAAGTCTGTGTTTGAAACTCGTCAGGGGTACTCAACTTTCTATACAGTGGAGCTCTGGTCTATGCTACACTGAATTTCAGCTCAGTACCACCCATACAGTTTGCCAACATAAGCAGGTATCACCACTATGCATAGCCAGACTTGTGTTGCAGGCTTTCTCTTTGCAATAATACTAGCAGTAGTGAAATAAGCAGTCCTGCTCCATGACTGTGTAAAAATAGGAGCCTTTGATACAGTCTAGATCTTTATTCAAGTCTAGATAAACTATGGAACTGGCAGTATTGAAAATACATAATCATAAGGATGAAGATACAGAAATTTTAAAAGTTCCATAGACTATATTTTAGTATATAGAGATGAGATAAGTAAACTTCTACTAATCCTCCACCATGCCCCTCCTGCTTTCCGTGAGAAATTACTATACAACTCAACTCCTTCCACTATCTGCCTCTCCTTCGTTCACCACATCCATCACAGTTCATTTCCATCCAGTCATCACATCTTCTGCCCTCTCCCCCCCCCCCCCCCCACACACACACACACATATACACACAAAAACTCCACCCCACCTAAAAAAAAAAACAATAGAGTAATCACTAGCCAACCCTATCCCCACCCACGTTTCCCCACTGACAGATCTCATTTCGACCCACCATCATCCTCTCTCTCCCCCCCCCCCCCCCCAAAGTGAGGGAGAGAGCAAGCAATCTAGCTCGCCCTATTCCTGCCTTCTCTAACCCATCTTGACCTAGATTTTTTCTGGAAGGGAGAACAAAGGCATCTCCTCTGCTGCAGGCAGGCTGAAAGTAGTGCTAGTGGTCACATGACTGCATCATCGACCAATAGGAAGAGGGCAGTGCCTGAGAGATCAATGGGACGGAGAGATAAGGATGTTTTCGTGTAGTGTCCAAACTGAGGGCAAGCTCTTGTATCCCGGCGCTTTTGTGAGGAGGGACTATTTTTTCTCTGGTGACATTTAACCCCTAACGACCTCTGACCTTGTCCGTGTCCAGGCAGTGTTGCCTCTGTTTGGCTTCTGCTCTCCACCTTGTAAACAGGTCGCAGATGAATAACCCCGGAGATTTTGAATATTATATTATCCTCACTATTATTTATTTGTTGTTTTTTTGACGAGCGCTGACTCTCTATGTTGCTTGAATAGGAGGCTTAGTAGATTTATGACTCGTATTTTGTGCTAAAAGTAGAAGCTTTTTGGCTACCTGAGAAATATCTTCAGATGTTTTTCATTCTCTTCACTTGTACATTATTTATTTATGATGGTTTGTATTTCAGGAGTTATTCTCGTAATTTATGGGGAAAAAATTATGATTTTGAAGTATGTTTGATAGATAAAGTTTATCCTTCAGGCTTATCAACCACAGATATGAATATGAAATAATAATTTTCTTTTTCTAAGGACGAAGAGGCAAAGGGAATTAGTTACCGAGATTTTAATAAATTATTCATCAACTTCTTGATTTCATGGTTTAGGAAAAGATACGCCAGATTGAAACAATTGATCTACTATTATCGACAAGTAAACAGGAGGTTGGCAGTACTGTAAGGTAAACCTTGATTAAATATGCTATAGACATGCTCTCAATTCTCACATTATTCCTCGACGCATGTTCAGAACGAAGCTGGGGATACAGTATTCGGCAGTGTACGTCAACTCGTATACATAAAATGGCATACAAAATACATCCCATGGCAACATTTTGTACATTTGTCTTTTAGAAAGTTACTAAGTTGAAGTGAATTTGGGGAAGGAGGAGACATCTGTTTTTACGAGCAAAAACACCTTATAGTTTTAATCATTAATGCTAAGACTGATTATTCAACTTATGTGGGGCCGGGGGGATAAGCCATCCCTCTGATGACTCGTGTCAGTTTTAGGTATACATTTGATAAGGGCGGCGTTAAACCCCAACTCACCACACCTCACCTTACATTTGATATTTTTACATGACAAGCTAGAGACGGGGGAAAACGTGAAAAGGCTGGCATTGGGACCGGAAGGATATGAATTCTTCATGTCTACAAACCGTGTAGACATGCTGTTAAATGACTTCTAGGTCTCGTCACAGACTTATTTCAGGCCATTTATATGCGTCTTTTTATCATGGCATTATATACAGTGTTTAGTAACAATAAAAATACTTTACTCTGTTGTTCCGTAAATACCGTTACTAATTCTAGGAATGTCCTTTCATACGTAACTGCTTGATGCATTTTACCTCAAAACATATTATAATGTTACTTAATGTAGGTGCAGAGCACCCATCAATCATATAAATGTAGTGTTGTGTGCTTATATTGTTTTTACGAGTTGATATTTCTTGCATAACCATGAGGTCAACTTGCAAGTGTCTTACATACTTTTGATGGGGAAGCACTTGTACACTCCGACAAAAAAAAATAAAATAAAAATCTAAATCTATAAATAATATATAAATAAAAAATATATGAATAAATATATAAATAAATAAAAATAAAGATATAAATAAAAAATATTAAATAATATATAAACTACTATATAAAAATAAATATGAATGTGTGGTTTTTTGGGGGTTTTTTTGGGAGGGGAAGGGGGGATATGTAATAAGTTGAAAGTAATAAATCTCTAATTTATAGACTTGTAAGCAGCTGATTGAACTGTTCATTGTTGCGTCATTATATAACGTCATTTGACCGTTACACTTCACCGACTCTTGGTGAGGAGCTAATACTACTGGTACATGAAATTTGTACGTAGTGAGACTGACTGGGTACATAAGGGAATATTTATCGACCTTCAGCCAATCAAAAATCCGTATTTAACTATGAGTACAGATAAGGGAGTTTGGGAAGGGATTATTTGGTCATTTTGATATTTATACCCCGGCTACGGCGTAGTCAGGGCTATAAATAGGGGTGTCTCTCCGTGTGTGCGTCTGTACGTGCATCGGTCTGCCTAAAATCGTTTCCAGGAAAATCAAATTTGGCATGGAAGTAACTTGATTGGTGCTGTTGTGCCTTTTAGGGTCTCAACTCCAAGGTCCAAATAAATAATTTTTGAAATGTTGACAACTAAAAAATGGTATGATTTACAGTTTTTCAAGAGCATATCTAAAAAAATTATGAGCTGGAAACTTCAAATTTGGATGTTACTTATATGGTGCTGGTGTGCCTGCAACGCGTAACGGGGGACTATGTATTTAGTGGTGTCCCTCCGTCCGTATGTACGTCACATTTCTTGTTTACACGATTTCTCATGAAGCGTTTCGTCCAAAGTCTTCAAATTTGGTGTCAGCCTATATTGTGGGATGACGCAGACACCAGTCGATTTTGGTGACCGTGACTTTATTTTCAAGGTCACCACGACACTTTGACCTTTTTTTTTAAGTCTTTATTTGTTTAAACTCAACAGTTCAAATAATTTTTTTAATATTTTGATTAAAACTATCATTGTTATTCATTAATATGATAGACTAGATTATGTTTTCCAATTTATCGATACTGTCTGAAGGTGGTCAAACTACGGGCCGGAGTATATGAGCTGTGCTCACCTTTGCCTTGTTTAATATTGAGTGTTGATTGTCTAAGATAATATCTTATTTTTGTATAATATTATATTGTATTTTTATATACAAGATAATTTCATGTCCAGTTCTCTAGACCAGCGCAATAAATTCATGAAATCAGCTTGCTATACATAACATTGCCAACCACTTTTTGCTTGAAATAAATGTGTGATATTCACTAGATGTTGAAGAAGACATAAAAAGATCTTTGATTTCATAAACCACATGAACAACGAGTTATAGGCATTTATAGACACTAAAACATTAATGTTATTGGAGATGTGGAACATATCTATATATAACATCTATCTAGCCTGGTTTCCCATGACATGAATTATATCAGCTTCAGGGCTTGAGTTCAGGTGGGGGCGGGATAGCGCAGTGTTTAGCGCGTTCGGCTTCGGATCAAGAGGTCCGGGGTTCAAATCCCGCCAGGGGCACGGCAACTTTGTCTGCAGTAGAGAACTGTTCTACACTCACCTTGGATGCAATGCTACACTGAATTTCAGCGTAGTACCACCCATGGTTCGCTAGTTCCAGCCGATGCTCGCAGGTTTCACCGCAAGGCATAGCCACATGGCATGCGGGCTTTCTCCCTGCCATAATACTAGCAGCCGCGATATAAGTGAAATACTCTTGAAAGCGGCGTTAAACCCCAACTCACTCACTCACTCCAATGTGGAGAAATTCCTAATGGAAAGCACTGACTGGGCAGTGGGAACTAATTGCATACATCATAACCAAATATTGCAAATATACCAATTCAGCTGCGAGCTAGAGGATCCGAATATTCTGCCACAGGGGCTCAAAATGATAATATATAATAACGCAATGTAAGGGTTAATATCAATCGATAAGAGTTATAGTTGATATCTTACAAAAAAAAGTGAAACCAACGTAAAACTTGAAGAAATGTAAAATTTTATCGCAGACAAAGGGTTAATAATTTCGATCCAATTTCCAACCCTCGGTATGCTCTACAGCTGAGTGCCTTCATCACTAGGGGTGTAACAATACATCGAACTATCGATGCATCGCAATAGTTGGCTTGGCAATAGTACTATATTGATAGTATATACAAAAACACTATCGCTATCGCAACAGTAAGGTTAACTATTGATACCATCAAAACTATTAAATTTCCCTTAATGCACAAGCCTCACTGCTTTGATTCAAGATTTTTCATTTTAGAATGTCAAAAGGGAATAACTAGAGATAGGAAATAGCAATCTAACAAAAAGTCTTTTCATTTATGATTTCTTTACTGATTTTGGTTCCATAGTCCTTACATCAATTAAACATTTCTACTAAAACCTATAAGAAATTTAACTGATTATTGCGTATTTGTACAAAAAACACTATCGCAATAGTTATTGCAATAGAGAGTGACAATAGTCTATCGCTATCGCAATAGTAAGTGGCATAGAGGATATCTGTCTTTCCTTGACAAATACCATGTTTATCTCATTGAGTGAGGTAGTAAAGTAGATATTTCACGATTAACTTTTCTACCTCACGAGATGAGATAAACATGGTATTTGTCAAGGAAAAACAGATATTCTATTTATTATATCATTTTTTCTTTGTTTTACGTTGAGTTGGAGTGATTTCAACGGCAAACGTACAGCATTCGCAAGCTGACAATATGACGTCATAACATTGTCCCGATGACGTCACGCGAGTGGTGATAAAGTTTATCGTCACTCAGTAGAGTGGTGATAAAGGTTATCACCACTGTAGCTTGATAGAGGGTTTATTTCACTGATAGAACCGAGTATCTCACTCCAAATTATGTAATAAAATAGACTATCGCTATCGCAATAGTCTCTTAGGGTCAATAGTCACCCCTATTCATCACACAGTTGTACCATCATAAGGATTTGACATTTCTCACTAAAAGCATTGTATGAAATAAGCCTGAAATCCCGAATCTATTATTTTGTCAATTTTCAAGGTAAAATGAAAGAAAACTTGAAAAAAGTAACACGCCCAGATCAATCATGGCCAGGATATACGAGCTTGTATAACATCAGATTAGTCCTTAGTGTCGTCCCTTGGCACACTTACACTTGATTTAGCAATTCAATCTATGATAACCTATGTATTTATGTAACTCTATAATGTTCTCATGGAATAGGACCCTGGATTTTTACAGCTTGTCCTTAAAAAGTGACGGAAAATCGATGATTATCAATGTTTAAGTTAATCAAATCATAGAAATAAGCCGATCGACTAGATCTGAAGATATATATTGTTGTCAATACGTGTTACTTACTTCCTATTAGTGACAAGTTACAAATGAAATTTATCCAAGGGGGTGGGAAAGTTAAAATTTTGCATGTAAAATTTATTGTCCCCCCAGGTCTCTCTCTCCTCCCCACCCCCCCTTTTCAAAATTCCTTGATCGTCCCAGTAGGCTGAATATGACTTGAATAGTTCTTGTACAGGGTTTTAATTAAAAGGTTCTAACAGGGTATTTTTTGTGGAAACGACATTTGGGAGGATATTCCTGTTTACACATATATGTTATTAATACATGATTAAAACACAGTGAAATTGAAAGATACTAATGAAGATAACATTTTGATGACTTTATATTTCACAACTTGATAAACACAAGCGCACATTTGTTGAAAAATAAAACAATGAGAACTGAAGCCATTCATCGGCGCTGCGAGTCCGGAAAACTTCGCTACAGCATAACAGCAACTTGTACATAATAGTTTTATTACATGTTATGTGTCTCTATGTGAATACTCTATCAGTGTGTCTTTAGTTACCAAAAAGTTGCAAAATTGGGTACAATATAGTGTGTTTTCATTTCACGTGATGCAAATTATCCAAGATGGCGACAGGACCCTCCCTTTAAAGACAAAATGTCTTAAAATCTTCCTAATCTCTCCTTCATATTTTCAGAGAGTACTGGGGACGAAAGTAGTATTATACCATAGTAGACTAAAATAGAATTAAAGGGGCAGTAGCACGTTTTTTCGCTGAAATAAGTCGATAAAATGTATTTGAATAATAATGTCACCAAAAGTAAAACACCCTTCTCTCTTTGGAAAATAAAGTTTAAAATGAGTATACATGTTTCGGTAAAGCCATGGGAAACGTTTTTGTAATACAAAATAATAAATTGTGTTCACAATAAAATGGCCGCCATGCAATTTTTGCTTTATACTCAACATAGTTTTTACCACTACAGATAATTGGTTTGTGTAATAAGATGTTTTACCCTCTAAAGTTAGTTTAAATGACATAAACTATCATTATAAATAGAAATTTTAAAAATAAATTTTGCAAAAAAACGTGCTACTGCCCCTTTAAAGCGTACAGAACTGTTTTTGTTCTTGTACAGGTTGAAAGTAAAGACAAACTTCCTGAAATCTTTGTCATCTCTTTCATATTTACAAAGAGTACGGGGAGTCGAGATGCATCAAGCTAAATCTTATTTCAATGGTATTTTTTTTCAAGGTACGGAACAACTTGCTCATGTGGATTAAGTCTGAATACAAAGTGGGATTATCTCACAATGGGACTATTTTCTAAGAGAAAAGAGGAATGTAACAGAGAACTATTTAGAGAACTATTACTGTAGTAATTTGAGACTGGCTAATTATGAACATAAAAATAACTTTGTTGAAATGTCATTCCACTGGCACTATTTTATAAGAGTACAGAACTATTTTTTCATATCACTGGATGCAAGTACAAAATCCAAATCCAAAGTAAGAATTTATCACAGTGGAACTATTTTCTAAGAACTATTTACACATGTAACCCAGATCTTTCCGGGTTATGTGTTCTCGGTAAAAAATATCAACGTGAAAATAAATAATAAAAATAATAATATAGACTTATAACAGTGGCTCTATTTTTCCCGAAAACGGAACTATTTGTGCATGTGACGACGCTAGCATGTTTTTGTTTAGCTGGGGAGGCAGTGACGTTGCACATAGTACCAATATTGATCGACTGTCGACTTGCAGAGCTAGCGAATGCATAGAGATTTTCGTTTCGTTTCTCTCCTCCTCCTCCTCCTTCTCCTTCTCCGCTGTATAAAGTGGACCAGCAAATCTGAATTCAGCTCCTGAGGTCTTCTCCATTAATTAACGTTAGCTGTACCTGGATGCTGTGTCCACTCTTCGGGAAGTCTTGGAAAATAGCTGTTTTCTGAGCTTCTCTATTCATTGTAAACTTTGTCAGTTTGTTAATTAATCCGTTATTTCTACCATTTTGTTCGGAATGTTGGAGATTATTATCGCTTAAATTTTCTTGTTTGAATATCTTGCATCCCAGGAATGATTTAGTCGACAGTTTGTCGGTCAATCCATCTCCCTATGCTTCCTCCAGCCAGTTTCACTCCTACCTGCATTCAAACAGTCAATCACACTAAAACTATCTCAAGCATGAAACATCAAAAGTCAAATGTTTATCAAACTTGACACACAAACACTCCTGTGCATCATACATAATGAAACATTTCATTCTATCATGCATCCGCCCAGTTTCACTCAAATGAACATTATTTACTTTAAAGCATTTATTTGAACATTCATCACACTCAAACTATCTAAGTACGACATGTTAAAAGTTTATTTATCAAACTTGACGTGCAAACACTCCAGTGCACGCATACGGAATGAAATTTCATTCTATCTTGCATCCATCCAGTTTCACTCAAATGAACATTATTTACTTTCATACCTTCATTTGATAATTCATTATGCTTAACTAGCTCAAACATGAAAGATTTACAAATTAATGCAGATGTTAACGAAGTTAACACGAATGCATGCCATCACTGTTGTGCATACCTATATATTAAAACCATTCATTCATTCAGCCTTCAACATTCAGACAATGAGCATTAGCTATTAAAATGTTCATTTTGTTAATTCATCACACTAAAACTAGCTCAAACATGAAAGATTAACGCTCCAACATTTTTATCGAACTTGACACACAAAGCGCACAACAACTCTTGTGCGTACATATTCATTCATTCATTCATTCATTCCTCCATTCATTCATTCTCTCCACAGTTTGGGTTGTGTCAATTGCAGGTTTTATCGTTCTCCTCTTCACAGTTGTCAATTACGATGCACTCAGGTCGCTGATGTGTGAAATTCTTTGATTTGAAGAGTCGGAGTGCATGCTTCGATGGCCCCCTTTGTACGATGTTTATGTAATGGAGAAACTCTGAGCAGCCGACTCCTTTCCTCCCCGCGATTTCCTCTTATTGATCGAGGCAGAAAATAGGTCATCGCTGTCAAAATGGCTTCGCTGGAATCGTAGAGCTGGAGTGGTTGAAACTGTATCGCCTGGTGAAAGGAATAAACAATGCTTTTGCGGACCGTTCCTTGTTTACCCTGATGTGGTTGCTGAAAAAATTCTTTGATTATAAAGAGATGATACATTTTGAAACTAATTTGTTTGTGATGGTTTGGCAGCAACAAAGTACATGTGGGTTTTTTTTGTGTTACAAGCTGAGTAAAGGTTAATATATTTTCCTAACAATGGTTTGAAGATTAGGAAATATAGATATAATGGTGATATAGATGAGGTGGTTACAACGCTAAGTAAAGGGAAAATCTTTTCACTGTACTTGTCATAACCCTTTGATAGACCACATGTCACACGGATAAAAAATCTTTTCAATGTACTTGTCAAAACCCTTTGATAGACCACATGTCACACGGATAAAAAATCTTTTCACTGTACTTGTCAAAACCCTTTGATAGACCACATGTCACACGGATAAAAAAAATCTTTTCACTGTACTTGTCAAAACCCTTTGTGATAGACCACATGTAACACGGATAAAAAATCTTTTCACTGTACTTGTCAAATTCCTTTGATAGACCACATGTCACATGGATAAAAAATCTTTTCAATGTACTTGTCAAAATCCTTTGATAGACCTCATGTCAAACGAAAAAAAACATCTTTTCAATGTACTTGTCAAAACCCTTTGATAGACCTCATGTCAAACGAATAAAAAAATCTTTTCACTGTACTTGTCAAAACCCTTTGATAGACCACATGTCACACGGATAAAAAAATCTTTTCAATGTACTTGTCAAAATCTCTGCTGATCAATGTAAAATCAATGTACTTTAATTCTTTACAATTAACTTTTACTGAATGTAAAATTAGCTTAATTATCGATTGTTGGACCTCGATTTTTGTCGAGGCGAAATGGTCGTGTGGTAAGCTGTTGGTACGGTCAGTGCTGGCGATAGTTGCCTTTCTCTGAGGGGTGTGGTAGAATCCCGCATAAGACTGCCCGAAAAAGTACACGAATTTGTAATATTGAAGGTAGTGTTATCCCAAATGTAACCTAGTTATATTTTGTCCACTTTCTAAATGGCATGTATTTCTAATTCAATGTACTTTGCTGAGACCTCATGCCACACAGATAAAAATGCTTTTCAATTTACTTGTCAAAATCTTTGCTGAGGCCTCAAGACACTACCGGTATAATAAAGATTCCAGTCTGCTATTTTGTCATTGACATTGAGTCGACAGTTGACAAGAGCCGGTTTTAATACCACATGATTCTAGATTAGTTTAGAGTGGTAATAACATTATTATGATTTTTCTTGTATTGATTTGCGCTTCTATATTTTGTATTGCAACAGATGTTGTTCCCCTTGTAAACATACTAACACAACCAAAAACACATAAAATGTTTAAACCGCCTGCCTTTATGCCTTTATTACTATTTACTGTAACACATATAGAAAGGAAGAAAAAAAAATTGTTGATGCTCATTTAAAAATAATTCTAATTAATTTTTTTTATTCTTTTCAGGTGTCGACAAAAACTTTCTCAGGCAGCCACAGTCTCAGGTAGCTTATGTCGGGGGTTCCGCCCGCTTCGAATGCGCCATCAAAGCTTTTCCTTCTGCCAAGTTCGTCTGGCAGAAGGACCAAAACTCTCTACCTCAAGATGAGAATAAGTAAGTACACAAAATAACTGGTATGATTTATCACTGAGGGAAAACATATCAAGGTTCATATTTATAATGTGATGACTCGGTGCAACATACCCCTCAACCAAAACTCTCGATCTTAAGATGAGAATAAGTAAGTACACAAAATAACTGGTATGATTTATCACTGAGGGAAAACATATCAAGGTTCATATTTATAATGTGATGACTCGGTGCAACATACCCCTCAACCAAAACTCTCGATCTTAAGATGAGAATAAGTAAGTACACGAAATAACTGGGGTAAG
Organism: Gibbula magus; assembly: GCA_936450465.1. Taxonomy (NCBI): domain Eukaryota; kingdom Metazoa; phylum Mollusca; class Gastropoda; order Trochida; family Trochidae; genus Gibbula; species Gibbula magus. The sequence continues at coordinate 61,778,594 of OW388302.1, forward strand.
TTGTAAGTTTGGGTAGGAATTTGGGGAAATCTATTGAGATGTCTCATGGACTAACTGTCAATTAAATATTCTACTGCTAAAGTGAACAATTCTTAACATTATCTTTCTTATTTTGAAAAAGCATTTAATAGAAAGTTTCAGCATTGGATAACATAAAAAATGTTAAAGTTTGAAAGATCAACATCTATATACCTATCATTATCCGTTTCAGATATACACATTTAACCACAGGGGTTTTACATATAACACAACGTACAGTTGGAAGATACGGGTCAATATCTATATACCTTTTTCTATCTGTTTCAGATATACACATTTAACCACAGGGGTTTTACATATACACAACATACAGTTGGAAGATACGGGTCAATATCTATATACCTTTTTCTATCTGTTTCAGATATACACATTTAACCACAGGGGTTTTACATATACACAACGTACAGTTGGAAGATACGGGTCAATATCGATGCATCAGTTGGTACGGAGAGCTCCATACGCTGCGCTCATTTGCGAACAGCGACATCTGGAGGGAGAGCCTAGAGGCTACCCTCACTGTCAAACCAGGTGTGTATAAATACTTATCTTCACTTTTACCACCCCAAACTGATCATCCTCGGTTACCCATGGTTTTATATATGCTCCGTTACCCTCCACTATATCACCCATGGGAAACCTTATCAGGGGAATCTGTTCTCAAATTACCCGCCCTTGGCCAGCGTGACGAAGTCAGTAACCAAAGAAAATGCTCAATGGGATAAGACGGAAATGGTCAAGGTAGATAACCGTTGATGGATGGCTAACACAATGACAATGCTTTGAAATGAAATGATATGAATTGTCATTGGCTCGCAGGTCCAAGCTGCGTAGCAGTTTGATTGGCTCGCGCCGGCCAAGGGCGGGTAATTTGAGTACAGATTCTCCTGATAAGGTTTCCCATGGGTGATATAGTGGAGAGTAACGGAGTATATATAAAACCATGGATAACCGAGGATGCAAACTGATGGAAATGTTGTAAATTTGTCACTAAGAATGGCAAATATTTGTTCAGCAGTTTGAGTGTTGAATTTCACATCCCAATGGATGAAAAAGGCACAACTGAACAGCAGCATCTATGAATAGGGCACACTTACACATCCCATCCATGAAAAACTTTAATCATATCCTAGATTATAACTATTTCCAGTGTACAAGTTTGAAATGTTGAAACTATTTGAATTTTTAGTGTAACTTGCATAAAATGTGAAAAGCAAATTTTGACATATACTTTGTTCTTGTTAAACAGTTTAATGTCAATTATCATCTAAGATTTTCTCAAATATTTCTCGATCTTTGTTCAAGGGAGGTAACCTATTTGAATTTTTAGTGTAACTTGCATGAAAAGTTAAAAGCAAGTTTTGACATATACTTTGTTCTTGTAAAACAGTTTAATGTCAATTATCATCCAAGATTTCTCAAATATTACTCAATCTTTGTTCAAGGGAGGTAACCTATTTGAATTTTTAATGTAACTTGCATGAAAAGTTAAAAGCAAGTTTTGACATATACTTTGTTCTTGTAAAACAGTTAAATGTCAATTATCATCCAAGATTTCTCAAATATTACTCAATCTTTGTTCAAGGGAGGTAACCTATTTGAATTTTTAGTGTAACTTGCATGAAAAGTTAAAAGCAAGTTTTGACATATACTTTGTTCTTGTAAAACAGTTTAATGTCAATTATCATCCAAGATTTCTCAAATATTACTCAATCTTGTTCAAGGGAGGTAACCTATTTGAATTTTTAATGTAACTTGCATGAAAAGTTAAAAGCAAGTTTTGACATATATTTTGTTCTTGTAAAACAGTTTAATGTCAATTATCATCTAAGATTTTTTCAAATATTACTCAATCTTTGTTCAAGGGAGGTAACCTATTTGAATTTTTAATGTAACTTGCATGAAAAGTTAAAAGCAAGTTTTGACATATATTTTGTTCTTGTAAAACAGTTTAATGTCAATTATCATCTAAGATTTTCTCAAATATTTCTCAATCTTTGTTCAAGGGAGGTAACCTATTTGCCTTGGAAGACATTGACGTCCTCTTATGGGGAACCTGCGTCTTAACATTAAACATTAACTTGATTTGGTTGACATTTTGAAACTTTAACAAATGGAAATAATCAATGTTTTAGATCATGATTATCTTCCGAAATTTAAATATTTTAATCTTAATATTTAAAAAAAAGGAATTTGTTGGACTGATTCTGATTCAGGGGAGATAATCCACATGTGTCTGTCCACCTGTTGTAAATAAAATCTGTTTAGTATTACTTAAAAGAAATGCGTAAAAGGAGCTTAGAGATGAGCAAGTGCTGACAAGAAACTTTGGCAATGTGTAAATTTATATACAAACTTTTTAAAAAAGATATTGCCACTCTGGAACTGTTAAATCTGCAAACACATTTGAAACAAAATAAATAACCTTAATCTTTTCAATATTTAAAAAAATTTTGAAAAAAATGATAGCATGGTTTGCAAGTCAAGTAAGTGTTACACTATCAGCCCTATGTATGTAGCATCTGATTCAGTGGCACAACAACAACAGCAACAAAGCGCTCTGACATTTCTAAACAAACACAACATCAATGTGGACCCAATAATTCCCATTAGCAACCAAATTGGCCTCATCTATCAACACATGCAGTATATAAACATCACATCTTGTGGTTCAGATTTAATATCTATTATTATATATTATAAATTGATAATTTGTACGAGTGACTCTTTAGGAGATTTGATTCAAACATATTTATTCAATTGAAAGGATTGGGTACAAGTTATCCAACTTAGTGAAACCCTCTCCTAGTGAAACCCTCTTAGTGTGAAAAGAGAAACCAACTTAGTGAAACCCTCTTTAGGACATCCTATGCACGCATCGGGCCATATATGCACTTTTAGAAAATGCATACTGACCCTTGCGACAACTCGAAGGGATTTCTGAGACAGGGTCAGCGCCACCTATTGTCCAAAGAGTTATGTCCCCTCTATTGACCAATCAAATCAGTCGTTACCAACCCAATCGTTCCAAGAGTTGATATTTGCACAGACGGCTTTACAAACTGCTTATAATATTTTGAGATTTTTCATCTCGGATGTTAAGCTCATTTGCATAATCTAAGTTTCAAAACGAATTTTAACTTCAATGGGAAAATTAAAAAGAGAGCTATTATCAGATCTTGAATCACTTTGTGATTTAGTTTTATCACTAATTAATCAAGCGTAATCAGCGTAGTACGGGTAATTCAAATTAAAAGAAACGTTCACCCAACGTATCTGTATGAGATTTGTAAACGCGCATTTGATTGGTCTAAACCATAGCTCAATAGTCGTGTTACTTCCTCTCTCAGAAATCCCTTTGAGTTGTCGCAACGGTCAGTACGCATTTTCTAAAAGTGCATATATGGCCCGATGCGTGCGGAAGATGTCTATAGGAGAGAACTAAGTAAACTCACAATGACAACACAATTGCTGTTTTTCGCAAACTTGAGGAGTATGATAATGACTTGACATCTCCATTACCGATAGTTAACGTGACACTTGACACATCAAACACGCCCAATGTGAATGTGATTGCCCATATCCAACATAGTGAAACCCTCTTTAGGAGAGCGTTATGTACAACTCACAATGGTGAACTTGAAGAGTATGATAATGACTTGACATCTCCATGTTTGATTAGTTAACTTGACACTTGACAAATCAAACACGCCCAATGTGAATGTGATTGCCCATAGAGACTTAAAAATATTTAGAACTCTGATTACACAAAGTAACAAAAATGATGTGTCCTTTTTTCAGCGGTCGCGAGTCGAGCGAGTGTCGTACTACAGGGTCACACCAACGTGACCATCATCAAAGGGGAGACTGCCATCTTAGAATGTCTCGTGGACGGGTCACCGATGCCAACCGTCACTTGGTCAAGATTGGGTGAGTTTCGGTTGAATTTGTTGAATTTATTTCATATTTTCAAATTTGCCATTTATGATAAAAGTTTATACAGTTCATCTTTTCTTAAGAGGGTAGAAAATCCCATTACATGACCCAATTATCCTTCGTCGTAGAAAACAGGGTCGGGTATTTACTGACAACTACCATATTAGTGTGAACACCTTTAATAAGTCCAGGATGGGAAATGGATCTGTGTTGCTTAACCGAACCATAGCTAATCCTTTTAGAAGTCTGTTTATGGATTGAGGACGATTGTTTTGCCATTGGTAATATTTCTTTTCCATTTTGTGAGATCTCTTAGTGTTCATTAGTAAACGTGCTACAGGCCCTGTAACCTCAAGACAGGGGCGGATCTAGAGGGGGGTGCAGGGGTGCGCACCCCCCCTTTTTCATTTGACATTTTCAAAAATGACCATTGAAACGAACCTCAAAACAGTGGTGCACCCCCCCTTTTTACCACAGAGACCGTACAATTACACCGTATATTCGCAATAAAAATTGTTGATGAGCATCAAACCACCCCGAGAGCATTTGAATTGAATACTCCTTTACTCTGTAGCCGTTATGATTGTAGATGCCAAGCCGCTGGACGGAGTGAGTTACCAAGGCAACACTAATCTGAGGATCAAGAAGGTCGACTTGAAGCACGCGGGGGTGTACGTGTGCACGGCTACCAGTCCAGATTTCAACCCAGTCAAGAGTCACGTCACTCTCACCGTCAACAGTACGTAACATGTTTCTATCTTTGTATCAAGATGATAATTTAGACTCGACGGCTACCGGGGAACTGTGTGCACAGCTCTGCCTCCGGATTCTCTCAAGAGTGGAGTGGAGTGGTGGAGAGTTATTGACGAAACATGAGGTTAAATAGATTATAGGGATGTACGTCCTGTTAATGTAGGACACGTGGTGAAAAATCATTGAGTAGTTCCCGGGACAATACTTTATTCACTTGAGTGAGAAGACGAGCCTCCATGTCCGGCCAGTCTCGCTTACACTCATTACGCATGCATCTCCACGCAAAACCGTTTACATCACTCAGACATCCATATGTAAACACCAGAAAGATGAGAAGGCCTTTTCAAAGTTTACAGTTGATTTAGTGACATTTTATCAGACTCATGATGATCTAGCCACTTGTGCCGCTATGAAAATATTTGCAATATTTTCTGTAAAGGCCATATGTAGCCCAAGATATTTAAACTGAATTCACAAAAACCCTGACATATGCAGAAAGCATTGCGTAAAATATCTCTGTCTCTGTATGTAACACAGTAGTCTCCCCTGGACCAGTGCTCGGTCATCATTAAATCTGGGATATGTTTATAGAGGGCTGTGCTAACAGAGTTTCCTCCCTTCTGCAGGTGTTCCAGTCATCACAAAGGCGCCGGTCTCCCAACGATGGCCGCGGGCGAGGACAGTTATCCTGGACTGTGAAGCTGAGGCTCACCCGGAGGCAACGATACGCTGGTACCGCGCTGGCCAGGAAATCATCAAGGTCCAGCCTTTTGATGTGAGTTACCTCCCTTTGTACTGACTTTTCGAATTTCACTTCATCAGTATTTGGTGATTTATCATTGTATGAAAAGATTCAAAAGAAAGCAATGAATTGGTTGCCAAATTTTTCAAGAAACATCGAAAGCAAAAAAAATTGTTCCCCGTTTAAACGAGCCCTCTACAAATTTGACCTCCGACTCCTTTCATATATCAACTCTTTACTAAGGTTAACCTTTCCTCTCAATCTTTGAGTGATTTATGATCATCACCTTAGCGCTTCGTGACACGAGGCCCAGCGTATTTACGTGTGCATGTTGTGTCTCCAGTTCAAGGCCACGTCGCTGGTGATCTACAACGTGGAGATGGAGCATGCTGGGTACTACCAGTGTGTCGCCGAGAACAGCTTCGGCTGGACCAGCGCCATCTCCAAACTTGCCATTTGGGAAAACAGTGAGTTGTCTCCCCTTTATACATTAAATAGATCACCTGCCCTAAAAGATCTAATTTGCATATGATATTGCATTGCGTTCTGAGCCATCTGCTTGTATTTCTCTCTCTTAATAACCTTCCAGCAGCTTAAAATTATTTTAAAGATCTTCTGGCTAAACATTATGAAATGTTCTATAAATTTTGGGCAGCAATGACTAACAAATTGTTGACATGAGCCCTGCTAATTTCTGTTTTAACACAAAGGGAATGGTTTTTGTAGTTGTATATTCTCCATGTATAGAAAATCTGATAGCTTTTCGTAAAAAGTGATGTTTACTGATTATCACCTATTTGTTCATGAAACGTTGTTGTGACATTTCTGTTTTGAGTTCTTCTTGAACTTCTTGAGAACTTCAAGATCTGATTTCTCATCCTGCCAGGGCTTCTGTAAATTTGTCTCTTGATGATAACTTTTCAACAGGCAGTAGTAGTTTCATCTGATAGTCCTTGCAAATGACAGTTAAAAACAAGCACCTGTTTTTTATAGACGGGTCCCCCCAGCCACCGACTGGTCTGAAGGCGACTGCACTCTCGGACACAAAGGTGTTTATTCAGTGGAACAAGTCGAAGCTCACCAAGGACCTGCCTATCATCACATACGTTGTTACCCTCATACCCGAACGTGGTAAGACTCTTCACAACTCTTCTTCCTCATATTTGTCGTCTAAAATACCAAAGTCTTGAAATTTAGAAAATACACAAAGATCTACTTTCAAGAATAACCTGACTAGACAGTGTCGCCACATTTAGAACGCTACGTCATTAGACAAAACATGATGTTGTTTATAATTTCACTTCTTCATGACAAAGTGAGACTTTGTCCCAGTGCATTATATGAAAAATATAACACCAAATATGATTCCCCTCATGGGTGATAAATATAACCAAACCTAATTTGACCTGTTCGCTGTATGTTTGAGCAAATATTCAACTGTAAATATGGATAGAAATTTTTTTTAAATACCACAAGCTAACCACTTTGGCCTCTCTCCAGCAGAAGGGAGTGAACTTCTAAGTGACTTCGTGGGCGGCACAGAGGACATCCTCAACAAGACCGTTGAAGGACTGAAACCCTTCACCAAGTACAAGGTGTACGTCATGGCCTTCAACAAGAAGGGAGCCAGTCCCAAGTCCAAGCAGGTCCTCGTCCAGACCAAGGAAAACAGTGAGTAACATCACTTACTAGATTTTCAATGGTGAGATACAGCATTTATCGGTTAAAATAAAATCAGTATTTTCACTGAGTGAAATAACACTTTCAATCGTATCACATCATCGTAACAATAGGATGACGTCATAAAATGACTGTGGTAGACCAAGGCGATCATGGATGACCCAGTCATAAACTTAACGTCATTTACGAACTATGCATAATTTGTTCAATCTTATAAATAGAACATTGACATTTCCCGTTGAATACCATGTATATCTCATCTTGTGAAGTAGATACGCTAATTTACACTCATTGCTGCACCATATTCATATGATTCGATGAGATAAACATTGTATTCGACGAAAAATGTAAAATATCCTCTATTTCTTTGACCCTCAAGGTGCTACAGGACATCGTTTAGTATTCTCTACTTCATTAACTCTCAAGGTGCTATATTCTATATCACCCGTTTAAACCCCCATGACGGAACATTCAGTCTCCCAAGCTGGTGCCAGATTTTGCCTTTGGCTAGCCAAAGTTACCAGACAGCTAATCTGGTACTGTGTAACCTACCAGGAGTCCCTAGGCAGTGTCTCATCGGTAAAGATCAGCTATGAGAAAAACTAAATCCCCTTTCTGGGGTTCGCTTGATGGGATATACGAATATACTATTTCCATCAACTAACCAAGTATCCGCAAATTGAGTATTAAGAGATATTAGACGTTGGTTAAGATGAAGGAGAAGTGAGTTCTGTGGATCTACATGGAGACATCGCACTCCTGCAATGGAGAAGTTGTGAATCCATAAAACCCGCTTCTCCCTCAATGAGTTTCTTCTTTATGACACAAGTTGTAGAAATGAAGGACAACCAAGATCTGTCAACTTCTTTTTTGCAATCAGTGGATGAATCCATTGCAATTGAGAAGTTGACTATCTTTAGGTCATGGTAATCCTTAAACGGGGGGTATCGTCCGACACTATATCATTGTGGCTTTTTGTCCTGGACTTCGGTTGTCGATCCACAAAGAAATTGATCGTAACTTTACAAGACTTTACAGTTCATCCCAGCTAGAAGGCCAGAAAAACTTGCGCCAACTCACATCCATATCTCAATCCCATCTATTAACTGTTTGACGTTGAAACTGCCGCAGCCTCATGGAAGTTGTAATATTTTTGGTTTGTCTTTAATTTGTGATTGAAATTGACAAAATGACATTTTCGAGCTCGCTGGTTTCAAGCTTATCTTATCACTGAAATTTGACAGTTGCTGCTACTCTCTTGGCAAATTCATCTACAAGGCTTGACACTCTGTATTTAGCCCTGGGTCCCTATTCCCGAAAGGATTTCCATTGCTAGGATATCCTAAGGTCTAAAATAGGTTTCCTTTAGCACATAAGTTCATTAGATGTAACAAACAAAAGGAAAATACTTGACATATATTGTCACATTGTGTTACAGTTCCCCTTGGAGCCCCAGAGATCACCCTGACGCCGACAGGTATGAAGCAGATCCGCGTGGAGTGGAAGAAGATGCCCCCGACTGTTAGTCAGGGGGAGATAACCCAGTACAAGATCTACTACCGCATGAAGTCAGCCAACCCCCATCACAGCGGCGAGCACGTCAACACCGTCGACGGATCCAAGACCTTCTACAACATCAAGGGTATGTAGTTGTATTGTATGGTCATTTTGAAAGAGAGGAAGTTCCAACTAAGGATACTTGAAGCAATAATCTTGTCAGAAATGTTCCATTGTTCACTAATTGAAAAGGGTTAAAGGGACACCGCGTCGATGATAAATATGAGATTGTTTATTAACGAGTCTACGAACGGGACATAGGCAGATCATGTGGAGGTTTGGTCTCGCTACACGACAGTCATAGCTTTCGCCTGCACATTTGCGCTCGTTTCTGGATTGTTATTCATTTATTAAAGGGATAACAGGTCGATGATAAATATGAGATCAGATGTAAATAACTATGCTGATTAACGTGTCTGATAAAGAGTCACAGACAATAGATTTTAGACAATTGATTTACTAAGTAATAAAAACTACTGCATGACGACAGTGAAGCGAAGCGTAACTTGTTAGCAGACACGTTGATCAGCATAGGGAGATAAAAGTGATCTCATTTTATCCTCGACGCAGTGTCCCTTTAAACCTCCTGAATGAAATCCCCCCTCCCCCACGATCCACCACTGATTCTCATGATGAAAGGAAGTAGAACATTTGGGTCTGTTCATTAAATTTCTGTTGAAACATTACGATCTGAACAGGTCTCAGTTTGAGAGTGAGTTTGACTTTGATGTTCTCGAGAGTTGAGCCCTGACTTTGTGAGTAATCAACGTATGAATGAGATAAGTGATTTGTGCAGTAAATTTAACCAATGTAAAGTTGCATGATCAAAGGGAGATAACTTTTGTCCTTTCACCTTGATGGTGTACATCTCTAACAAGTAGCAAAGAATTATCATGATAGAACTTTTAATCGAGAGTATAGTTGTCCGCAAATGTGCTCTAAGAACACTAAAGATGTACATACTTCCTCCAATAAGTGCATCTAGCCAGTGGCACGGCAACTTTGTCTGCAGTAGAGAACTGTTCAACACACAGTAAGGTTTGGGTGCAATGCTACACTGAATTTCAGCGTAGTACCACCCATGGTTCGCTAGTTCAAGCCGCTGCTCACAGGTTTCACTGAATGCATAGTCACATGGTGTTGCAGGCTTTCTCCCTGCCATAATGATAGCAGCCATGATATAAGTGAAATATTCTTGAAAGCGGCGTTAAACCCCAACTCACCTCACCTCACCTCCAATAAGTGCCCCGTTACCTGCACATATTCTGAGACCAGAGACTTATTGGAGACAGAGTGCTTGTGGTATTTATTTGAAAACTCTTATTTTGAACATTCGGTACACCCGTTTAGACTCAGCACCAACTTGTCTCTGCACAAAGCAACCTTTACTAAGGTTAACCTTAACTCCCATTCTTTAACATTGTACTAAGGTAACCTAAGTGACTTACGATCATTTTAGTGCTTTGTGAAAGGAGACCATTTTTTTTCTATATTGGGCCTATATTGTGACAATTTGTCTGATGTGTGTGTTGCAGACGTGGAACCAAACCGAGTGTACGAGGTTCGTGTTCTGGCCGGCACCAAGAAGGGGTTTCCTACTCTGTCTGAAGATCGGTGGCCTTGGGTCCTCCTCCCGACACCTAAAATGTCCTCAACATGTATGTATTCTTTTCATTGAAGGTTCATCAAATTTTGTCTTCTAAATATTTTTTGTTCTGTTCAAAAGTTCTTTACATACATTCAGATCAACTTGAGTCATTCACGATTTTTACACAATTGGTAAGAAGACATGGACTAGGATAGCTGAATTTTATCTTTCATATCAAAATACAGTGGAAACCGCCTAAGTAAAGACTGTTTAACTAAAAAACAACTGATAAGTAAACACTTTTCTTTGGTCCCGGCAAACTCCTTCAGTAATTATCACTATTTGAGTTTGGTTAACTAAAATCGGATAAGTAAAATAAACCTCTTAAGTAAACACCTTCTCACGGTCCCTGGAAGTAAATTACTTAATAAATGAAACCGGATAACTATAATACCAATCACAACATGATCATTGTTTCATTTTTCAGTTCCAGTTCCAAGCCTCGACGTCAACCGTCTGAATGCTTCCACTGTGAAGGTGAAGTGGGAGGTCGACGACCCTGAGGTCAAGATCACAACCTATGACATCGTCCTGCGTAATCTTCACACCAGCATCGTTGTAGATCGCCTGAGCGTGTCCCCTTCGACGAGCCAGAATACCTTCTACAACCTCGGTGCGTTGGCCAACACTTCGTAATAGTGTTATTGATGCAAATTGTGCTCAAAGTCAAGGGCATACATATTTATAAGCACTGAGGGTTCATTTTAAAGCTGTAAGGTTCGATTTGATGATGATGGAATTGCAATTTTACATGTATTCAAAGGGCTAATTTTCTAGAATGGCCGTCAAAGAGGCTATTTTTCTGTTATGTATAACATTTGCTTCTTGTAAGACTGCCTTACGTGATTATTCACATTCCTCATGAAACATAGAAGTCATTTAAATCATAGATGCACATATCAAAGTGTTGCCAAGCAACCATTTTCGTTGTCTGTGACATCATTGGAAAGGACCATCAAACTTGCTTGAAGTCACATTACTTCACAAAATGTGTTAATGAAATGAATAATGAATAAATCATTACATTTCAAAGTGTGCCATTTAACTTTTAAGTGCGACTGTACCTGCGAAAATTTGTGTATATTTTCACCTCTTTTCATGTAAGTCATATGACACACTTGCTCGGGTAATAATCTCTATATCTTATACATAATCATGATCTCTATGGTGGGTGTTAGTTGGATGATAAGTAGTTGATTCCACTGAGAGAATTCATCAGGAATCTATGTCTCTCAATTCAGATAACGGGACCCAGTATGAAGTGACGATAGAGGCCAAGGGAGACAGTGGAGAGTCGTCAGGCGTGGTAGGCGAAGAGTTCCGCACAGTGGAGACAAGTCCCACCTTCCCCGCGGAGTCGCTTCGAGCGAAGACCATCAACCCGACCACCCTCCTCCTGACTTGGATTGAACCCGACCAGCCCCACCACATCAAGTTCTACAACATCTGCTACAACCTCGTCAACACCAACAAGAAGACCTGCATCCCTAGGTGAGAGCTAGAAATATTAGCATGGACATACTCTTTAGTCTGTGTGGGCGAGATCACAGTTGTTTGTTAACGAGATGTGACTCGTGCCTGAATTGGGAAATGCTAATACTAAGGCACTCTTGTGTCATATACGTAGTATGACATAGACACTCGTATAATATTCTCTTTTATTACCCATATGGGTGAAAATAACCGAGTTAATATTATTGATATGAGCACATGGGCACATATCACGTTTGCTTAGCAACCATCTGTGACGTCATAAAACGATTGTTCGTGACGTCACTGTAGCTTGCCGTCGCAAGAGAAGTGGGTAATTTATTGGCTAATTTTATGCGAATCAAATTGAATAAACTGGGTAATAAAGAAGTTATTACACTCGAAAGGGTATCATATGATTTTTACGAAACTCGTGCAAATTTATGTATAACCCTCACTCTCTATCGGGAAATACAAAAATTTACACTCGTTTCGTAAAAGTCATGACACATAGACACTCGTATAATATTCTCTTATCTCTCCTCATTTGCAGCCTGATGTCAAGCATCAAGGTGCCGGGACTGACTCCGTTTGCAAGCTACAGTTTCACAGTGCGGACCCACTTCATGAACAAAGACGTCCAGACCAGCAAACCCTTCATCACTCGCACTGAGGAGGATGGTGAGTCTCAACAATATTGATGTCGATATATCATTACGCAGTTCATTATGGGAAATTTAAGTTATTAAAAACTGCACTCTTCACTGTAATGAGTTCAATACCAGTGTTAATTACCAAACACTCTTTACTGTTATTAGAAAAGGGAAACTATTCGATATATGTGGTTTACATTGATAGACCCAGCGAAGTAAGTGTCATTTTACATAAATTTGGGTTAAATATCGAAGTGAGCAGAAAGGTTTTGATTGCAGTGAAAAAGAAACATTTTTTGGTGTGACCTAAACTATAGTTATTAATTGCAAATCATAACCATAATATGAAAATTAACGACAATACAAGTTTAGCAACTAATGTTTGGTATTTTAAGAAAGAAAGTCAAACATCAAACATCAAACCTCTAACCTCCCACATCATTTTACCCAGTGCCAAGTGCCCCGACCAACATCACGTACATCGTGGTGTCACCAGGGACTGTGGAGCTGCACTGGAAACCGCCAGCGTCTCCAAACGGAGTGATCACGTCCTACATCATCTTCTACAACAACAACGAGAAGCTGCCAGACACTATGTGGAGAAACCTCACTCAGACAGGTACGTCTCAACACTTACCTGCAGGATTGATCACACAGTTCTTATCAACGGTAATTCTCTGTGATTGGCCATTTAGGTCATTTTGAGCCCTCCGGTAAGAAACAAAGAACCCTTCTTATCAAAGGTAATAAACTGTCATTGGCCATTTGCTGCAGATAATTCAGAACCCTCTGGTAAGAAACAAGGAAGTCGTTACATCAACCCTTGATGGCCTGTTTATATCAAGAAGTAGAGGCTCTACTTAAAGATGAGGGATTCAGCAATGATGCAACCTTAGGCAGAGGCCAGGGGGGAAATTATGTGTACCGTAGTCACAATGGGGATCTCCCTTTAAAATGTGTTTGCAATGTCATGGCTGTTCTGTTCGAAGGACATTTAGAAGTGACACACTAAGTGTTGTCCAAAACATCTTGTAAGGAGAAGTTTAACTGAAAGATGTGACTGATATATAATAATATATACATGTATGTATGTATGTATGTATGTACAGGGGAATTCACGCGGGCCACTGTTCAAGAACTGACCGCCGCCTCCTACTACTTCAAACTGAGCGCATGCACTCAGGCAGGTCAAGGTCGTCAGTCTCCGATCGTCATCGTGTATCCGATGAAGAACTGCAATGGTCAGGTTCAACATGACGAGTGTGACACAACCACGGCGTCACTCGGAACAGGTAAGAAAAGGACATTATTATCAAACATATCAGGTTGGGAGATGAACTGGGGTTTCAGTTCAAGGGTACTTATGGGTATATGACAGCAGCTGTGAATAATACAGGGAGAAAGGCCACAGTACCATTGTGGCTATGATTTGGGGTGAAGCTTTCGAACATCAGCTGTAACTGACACATTGCATTGACTTTGAAAGTATTTCACCCAAAACTATTTACATGTAGTTCAACATTCACATTACACCCGATGAAGGAGTGAGAATGTACTCTGAAACGTCGTGTATTTCACATTAAAGAAGTTGTTATCCAGAAAATCTTCCTGTTCTTATGTAGTTGAACAGTTCTCCACAGCATAGAGAGTTGCCTGGCAAGAGTTGACCGTTTGATTTGAAGCGAACATGCTAATTGTTGTGAAGGAGTCCTGTCCTTATTCGAACACTACCTGCAGTAATGCAGATCCTTAAACAATGTATTTGCTCTTTGTTTGACTTTGTTAACATTTTCCAACACACAAACACAAATCCTTCTAAATGTGGATGTTTCTCGAACTTCTACAGGTTCGCCGTCTCCGCAGCTCGGCATCATCGTGGGCGTGACCATCGGCATCGTCTGCATCCTCATCTGTCTCATCGTCATCATATTTCGCAACAGGTTTGTGACGAATGCAATCTTTCTTCTGTGCTTGTTTTGACAGTAACTCTTCCATACATGCATGTACGTGATTATCGCTCTCTAAATCAAGAAACAAAAAACAATCAACAAAAAGTAGCAGCTAATCACGATATTACTTGTAACTTGCAGATGTTTCAAGCCACGGGAAGAGGTTCCCCGTTGTCACCATGGCAACGGACACATTCCCGGCTATGGCAATGGACACGCAGTGAATGTGGCAAACATGAACCGCAATTCCATGTCGCTGCCAAGCGCGGACTTTGATGCCATGACGCCCATGTTAACAATGCCGGAGAATGCAGACTCGGATTCTAAGGTGAGATTGATAATCGGAAGGTTTATAGTAATCTTTCTTGAATCTCTTTGTTTTTCAAAAATGGTAAATTTACTCTATAAAACTCTATAAACCTTAGCCAAATGATAAAACTTCTGCAATTATTTAGTCATTCTTTGAATGGTTTGATGATACCGTTAGCATCCGCCTTTTAAATAGTGTTGAGTTACAATTCTTTAAAGAGATTGTTCATGTTCAAAGAGCATAGATATCTCAAAACAATTCAATCGAGGTTGCCTTCTTTAAAAACTCGGGGAGTATTGACTGTAATGACCTCTCTAAAGCAAGGACAAGAGGTCAGTATTAACTGATTGAACTAAAGTAATCCAAAAGATATTTCAAAATGGAATGACTGTAGTCTTCTGTTGATAGTGGTTGCAATGTCAAATATCCTCTATATATTCTGTGTGACATTTGATGATTGATCCATTTAGGGTGGAGGCACGTTGATAGTGACCCCTAACGGTGTGCGTGTCAATGGATTGAACCACAGCTTCCAGAATGGACATCTGCCCAACGGTCACGCCACTCGTGTGGAGGACGAAGCTCAGCTCAATGACAGCGGGAGCTCAGAGGTCAGTGTGTCTTTGTTTTGTTATATACAGGTGATTATATAAGTAGATGGCCAGATTTTATTCTCCGGAATCCGAGGGGGATTGGTGAGAAGTTGTAATTGTGGATCACTGAGATGCATGTCTGCTTTGGTGACCTTGACCTTGTTTTCAAGGTCATCATGACCCTTTTTTACCAGTAGAGCAAAACTAGTGGTTGGGGTATTGCCATGTTTGTGGCAAACACTTGTTCTATATTGGTATAAATTTTTGGGTATCAGTTTTGACTTGTAAGAATCTTTATTAAGGATGACCATCAAAGGCAGTTATAAGTCAGAGTATCAATTTCTGTCAAATAAACTTTTCCATTTAAATCCAGACATTCTCCATTTGGGGGAGCATAGGTTTACATGAAACTGCAACATTCATGTTTAAGTATGATATAACGTGTAAGGATCAAAGCTGTTGTTCATACCCCACATTTTGTTACAGGAGCATCGCAGTCTGATAGCAGCTATGTTAGCAGCGTCAACCGAGTTCAGCCCCGGACCAGGTGGGAGCGAGATGTCTCCACTCACTGGAGCTTCTCTCGAGGAGATCCACGGAAACCTCGAGGACGGGAGCCACCCAGCAGCACCCGCGGCTAACGGGGAGGCAGCCATGTTGAAAGTGACCCAGCAGGAAGGTGGAGGCGTGACCTCTGACCCAGGGTCAAACTCTCGAGCGGGAGCAGCAGCAGCAGCAGCAGCAGCAGCATCAACAAACCCTTCTCTCAGGAACACTGGCAACGGTGGCAGTGCTGCCCCAAGCTCTACCTCATCCGCCAAGCCACGCAGCAAACCAGCCTCGAGGCGGGACAAAGGTCAAGGTCACGTGGACCGACCCCCAACACCTCCTCCTCCCCTCCCTTGCAGCAGCCCGTGCAGCAATGTCTGCTCTACTCAGGAAAGTCCGGTTGCCCCCGGCAAACATGTAGACAGTCGTCCCGCAGAGACGGGTCAAGGGCAGTTACCTCATTTGTATGTGCGCAATGCCGGGACGTTGTCGAGTGTCGACTCCCCTGACTCAGTGGTGTAGAAGGAAGCGACGAGTCGTGTTCCGCTGACTGATTGATCAATTGACCTCATTCATAAAGTGACCCCTGACCTTCGACCCGACCAGTTCATGTTCTGCTACCTCTACTCACACAAAATCGGACAGGCTGGCGGGTTGAGGGCTGGGCCCAAACATGATATTCTATCTTCCTCCGATGCGGGTATTATATACACATACTTTTTTTACTTCTCCTTTTAAGAGCGATCAAGCGGCAAACAGATGATACCTCATTTTTAACAACCAACACTTTTTGGACTGTCTCTAAGGAAATGCAGATCATCTCTCCAAATTTGATTTTTGTATGGCTTTTCTTTAGCAGTCTCCATGGTGATGCGTTTCTGCAAGGGAAAAACAATATCTGACAGCGACACGGGTGGGACTGCTGTGAATAGGGTAACTCGTCTGTGGCCATGACACCCTGTGGCCATGGAAATATGTGGTGTTGCTAAGCTCAGGTCAACTGTTGCCATGGAAACTGGAGACAAGGCTTCAACTTTTGCGATGCTTGAGGGCTCTGATCTTCAGGCAGCAGCTCTTCCTACCTCGAGAGAAACCAGTGTTCCAGAGTATCGATGTGCTTCGAACTGGGCACATCTTCCTTCCTTCACACGTAACTAACAGGTAGCTCCTGGCCTGGGGCCTCCAAAACATTATTCACTCGTACTGCTGTATGGGCGGCCGCCGGCTATCACACCAGATCAGAGGCAGCTAGAACTGACCGGTGATGGACCGACTGACCGACCAACCGGGAATCGACCAGGATTTACCGGGATCAACCCTTGTTGCTCCGCCATAGCTGCAGTGAAAGAAAAAGGATGGCCCACCAGGCCTTGGCAGCTCATGTTGAGACTCCCATAGCTAGAGTGTATTCCATTTTTTCTATATGACAGTATTTTACTAAACAAAATCATGTTACTATCAGCTAGGTAAGTTAGACGTCGCTGCGAGTACTCTCGTTGGTGGCTCGTTGGTGGTGGGAGGGTCACAGGCTCTCCCGTCTCTAGGTTATGTCATCCATGTTTTGTGTGTTGTGTCGTCCCACACACGGACAACGGCACTTTTTTTGTGTATGATGTCACTTCCTATTTGGAACTGGTACTACTTTTTGTGTATGGTGTCATGACTTCCTGTGTGGAAGTTTTACTGTTTATGTGTATGATGTCACTTCCTTCAGTGGGACGATGTTAGTTACCTCATAAGTATCTACCTCACTTCTGCAGTGGCGGCGGCGGCGGAATACGGCACCATCTAGAAAGAAGGGCGGACTACCAGAAGAGGCGGTCAGTGGGTGCTATGTCTTAATCTCGTTTTAACTCAGGGAGTAACTAAGTCACTATAAAGCACGAGCCTTAGACAGGCATCCACGCTATTTGTTGCCGTATTCTCCGCAAAGCGTCATCCCCATGGCAACCAGCAGTCGATCGACTGATCTGGAAATATACCTCGTTGACTTCAACCACGATCATTTTCAACATCACCTCAACAACTCGCGTCCCCAACAAGAGTTGTTGAGCACTGGAAAAAGAGACTGGTCGGGTCTTGCGAATATACCTCAGGAGGGGCATGAACATATTGCCATGGTAACTGTAATGTCATGTCATACCAATCTATTTCAGTGTAGCATTTTGTTGTTGTCACGGGAACTCGCCACAGGAGGAGGAAAAGGGGTGTGGTCTTCGGACGCGGGAGGGAGGGATGGGGGTTGTGTGTTTGTACGTACATCTACCTCAAATTATCTTGATTATATATATACACACAGTTGCGGGTTACACAACAAATCCACAAGCAAAGGTAAACCACTCGGAGTAATCCTCAGAATTTGGTTTTCGACATCTCACTGTGGATTCATGTGATGGGTTCTGGGTCGACTTCAGAGGGGTCAAAGGTCATAATTGATACCAGCATGCAAGACTATCCACTGCTGTTGTCAAGATATATATATATATATATATATATATATATATATATACATATACACACATACGTGTATCACTTCAAACTGAACTGACGATGATGCATTTTTTTATTTCATTTCTGAAATTCAGATAAAATTTTAAACATGTGTTTACATTTATATACCTCGGGTTCAAACCCCTGTGCTCCCCAAAATCGACGAATGGTATTCCAGATATTATTTAGTGGACGAGTCTATTTTTTGTTTTTGGGGATTGCAGGATGTGTGTGGCAGGAATTGTTTGTTTATTCATTAATTTATGACTCATGTTTAGTTGTTTTCTCTCCCTACCTCCTCCCTCCTGTGGCATACATTGTACATAGACTTTTCACTCCACGTGACTACTTCTTGTAAACGGACGGACGAACGGACAGACAGACAGATATAACCATGTAGCGGAATGGATCATCATTGCAGCTGCCGAATAATTTGGTTTCGATCCTTGGAGCTAAAACTGTTTTCAACCCGAGAGGCAAGACATTTTGGAACCACAACATTTTTATTTGGGGCACCAAGCCATCATTTTAAACTTTATAATTATCACATTTACGGTATTATGGAAATGAGCACTGCTGATGTTTTGAAATGTAAAAATCCTTGTGTTTTGACAAATCCATGGTTTAAGAGCCTTGATAATTTGGGTTGAAATTGTAGGCAAAGGCAGTGGCAACATGAATCCTTTCACTACATAAAGTTAGCTTTAGTTTCAAAGATGATTCTGTGCAAGGGAGGCAACTCTGGATTTATTTGGGAGACATTGAAGCTTGTAAGTTAAATTTTTTCCCCAACTTTTTGGGATGCAATTTCTTTTGAGTCTCCCTTTTGTCCGGTCCAATCATGTATTAATTAAGTCAGGATCCAGGGTCAAATCGCAAAAAAAACATTGTTTTAAGAGTCTCCAGGTTCTAATTGTTCTTATTATCTTGTCTGGAATATTGTTCACATGTTTATTTTATAAGCTAAGAACAAACTGTGTGTTAATAATTGTAAAGATGTTTAATATGTCACTGATAACAACCATAGATGTGCCGTTATCTCCACCCATGGCCATTACCTTACAAAATATTAAACAATTAGGGAAAAAACCCAATCCTAAGGTTTTAAATAACCCTGAATTCAATTTCAAATGTCAATTCTGTATGGACAGTTTCTAATAAGGTTTTGTCAAATTCATATTGATTATTTTACTTTGGGCTTGTCTCCCTTTGCTTATGTAACCCCGTTTTGGAGAGAGTTGCCTCCCTTCTTGATTGTCTTGTAATACCGGTGAAGACGGCAAAGAGTCGGGTTCTTGTTAAGTTGTGAGGAGGTTCTCTACCAGTTTACATAGTATAAATATAATGCTCTAAAAGGCAGTTGGCTACATTGTGTCGTAAGTGGAGGCAACCATAGCCTATGGTTTATGCAACCTGCTTGCGTAAAAACAGTTGATGGGTAGGTAGGTATGTATGTATAAAGCTAAGAGCCCCCGGCATGTTGTACTTTGGTGTACTGTCTAGCCATGCAATACAGGTCTCTATTTGGTGTATATTTTACACATGAACAGTCTTGTGCAGAAGTTTAATGGTCCTGTGTTTTAGCATAGCTACGTGCAGGTAACATTGGCAAGTGCTGTTCCATGCAGGTTACGTTGATCTGTGCAAAATTTTGTTGTCTGGTTATGTTGACCTGTGCTGTTATGTACAAGTTACGTTGACTTGTGCTGTTACGTGCAAGTTACGTTGATTTGTGCTGTTATGTACAAGTTACATTGACCTGTGCAGTTACATAAGGTTACGTTGACCTGTGCTATTACGTACAAGATACGTTGACTTGTGTTATTACGTACAGGTTACGCTGACTTGTGCTGTTACGTACAAGTTAAGTTGTCATGTGCTATTACGTACAAGTTACGTTGACCTGTGTTGTTACATACAGGTTACGTTGACCTGTACTGTTACGTACAGGTTACGTTGACCTGTGCTATTACATACAAGTTACGTTGACCTGTGCCGTTACGTACAGGTTACGTTGAACTGTGCTGTTACGTACAGGTTACGTTGAACTGTGCGAAATGTTGTCGTCTCCAACGCTCTCTGCATTTGCAGTGTGCATTCTCTTAGTTGAGTAGTAAAGTTGGCAACTCACCTTCTCTTCAGGGATAAAATCAGGTTTGATTTTCAAATAATGTTTATCTACGCAAAATGGCTTAAACCGTGCAGGAACATCTTCCCCCAAATCTGCAGCAAGAATTTTTTTCCAACAGGTTATCTCAGGTTAACGGACAACTTGGTCATTTTCAATGTTAAGCTTTGTTGAACTGTATTTTTGGAACCGTGGCAAATTACAGCTTTTGTACTCGCCCAGTTCAACTCTTTAAGGTTCCGACTGTTTTAAACAAGGTTTTAGCTGCTTTTAACTTGAGACTAGGGTCCTCCACTTAATATTGTTTTAAGATGAACTTTATGAAGAGGGGCAGTAGCACGTTTTTTGCAAATTTTATTTTTTTAAATTTCCCATTTAGAATAATGGTTTATGTCATTTATACTTACTTTAGAGGGTACAACATCTTATTACACAAACCAATTATCCGTAGTGGTAATACCGGTATTGTGTATAAAGCAAAAATTGAATGGCGGACATTTTATTGTGAACACATTTTATTATTTCGAATGACAAAAAACGATTGCTATGTCTTTACGGAACCATGTACACTCATTTATAACTTGATTTTCCGAAGAGAGAATGGTGTTTTACTGTTGGTGACATTATTTTTCAAATACATTTTATCGACTTATTTGAGGGAAAAAAACGTGCTACTTCCCCTTAAAGATGAACTTTATGAAGAGTGCTGTTACTTCATTGTGTTGTAGTGAATATGGATGGGATGCTGCCTCTTTTAACGGGCATTATTTTGAATATTTAATGTAATTGTTAAATAAGAAGATTTTTAAGTGCTATATGTTATGACTAAGGGCAGCCAAAAAGGGTCTTGACGGGTGTTGAAAAAGTTGTTATTTTGTTTTATTTGAAAAAAGCATTTATTTGCAGTTGTTACTAGTTTCTGTTCTGTCTCTGACATATTTGTGAAAATTGATATTTTTGTCATAAATTTGATATTTTTATCAGTTGAAATGACTCCGGTGATGTTTGATATTTGAAGATTATCTAATTTTACGGCCCTCAAGACCCTTGTAGATTTAGATGGATAGCCTAATATTTTTACCTTCTGTGTTTTCCCCTCTGTGTACCTATTACAATATGAAATTTACACAAATATCAACGGGTTCTTTACAGTATTACAGACTTTTTAAAGTGACTTGCCCAGTGTTTGTTAAATGAATCTTTTTATTATTGTGGACACACATTCTGTGTGTGTTAGCTCACTTTAGCAGAATAACTCCAATCTGACCTTGAGCTATGAGTGTTGGAGATCTGGTGCCATGGCTGATGAATTAAGTCTCCCTGTCTTAACGAGCTGCTGGAAATGAGTTATAAAATATCTTTTGTCAGAACATCCACCAAGTAACAAGTTGAAAATTATTAAACTGGTTCTTGTAACAGGTTTTTCACTTCACTGTTAACATGAATTTCGATATTAAATATTGTTGCACGACTTTGGTCCATGTCCAAAAAGTTATATAATAGTAACAAAGGGGGAAAAAAAGCTGTGATGTCATTTTGATGCAAGAACTTTCTAAAAGATACTCTGTCAAACAAATTCGTCTTTGTCTAAATTACAAATCTGTATTCATCCATATTTCTGATCGCTTATGATTTGGTAAATATTTATTTAAAAATATTTAATGACTACTTCATTGACAGAAGAGGATAAACTTCACAGGTGAAAGAGACAGCAATACAGGTGTAAGCCATGCCACCAGATCTTGACTGTATCATAAAGGTCCGTTTCAATCAGACTGAAAGTAATATGACAGTGTTACTATGGCTTGACAAAGCTAAACTACATATTTACAATGTGCCATAAATTTTTATGTAAAGCACCTTCTTTAAAAGAGGTGTTAATTGTTCCTTCGTTTTGCTCCTTTGAGATCTGAGTTTAAAAACACAGAGGTTAAGATTTGATCGTTGGTTTTTTTTTATCGAAAAAAGTGCTATACATGTATTTGTGAACAGTTCTACTATATATTGAAGGTATATGTATTGATGTACTATTGATTGCAATTCTTGGTTCACAGGGATAAATAAGGAGGTTGTTCAAGTCGCCTGTCCTAGTGTTGATTTCTGTCCAATAATTGTTGCCCATCAACTCACTGCAGTGTTTACAGCATGTGTCTAAATGTCATTATCAAGCATGTCGGCGTGACCTCGGTCGTGATGACCTCTCTAATGACCTAGGTCAGCATGACATTTGTAGTAACCCAGGTCACGCCGACATTTGTCTGATTTTCTGTATTTATGGTTGGCTTTGTACTACAGGGAACTTCATGATTACACATTTTATATTGCATTTTTCCCCTGAAAATTAATATTTCTAATACTTATTGCCATCGAGAACACTTTTCTTTCTGTGGATTAAAGGCAGTTTATAAGCAATGTCCAATGGGGCCAAATTGCATTGTTCAGGATAACAATTTGTTTTCAAAACTTTCATTTAAAATTTGCTGATTTTAAAGTGAAGTAATATCCAAAATTCTTTCGCATTAAAAGTTAATAATTTCTCCCT
Source organism: Gibbula magus (assembly GCA_936450465.1). Classification (NCBI taxonomy): domain Eukaryota; kingdom Metazoa; phylum Mollusca; class Gastropoda; order Trochida; family Trochidae; genus Gibbula; species Gibbula magus. The sequence continues at coordinate 61,801,630 of OW388302.1, forward strand.
TATGAAAAAAAAAACATCTCTCGCATGAAGAAGCCACGTACTGCAAGGCCAACCACATGTGTTGGTACTGATGATGTAGAATACAAGACAAGCAGTGTCACTGTGTATGGTTACAGCAGCATTTAATCCTGCATAGAGGTCTGCCTTCTCGTGGAGACCGGACTACTGACGTCTACCTCTAATTCATCAACGTGTTTTCCTCTCAGGACCAGTTCACTTCCGGGTTCAAATCTCGTTCAAATCTCGGGTATATAAATCTTGTCGCTGGCCACTTAATGCTCTATCAATGTTAACCTCCGGGTGAAATTATGTCATTTGTATCGTGCTGGGTTATGGACATTTGACACTTTTAATACATGCAGCAGAACTGGTGGGGTTCCAAAGTGGTAAACTTAGGATTGCATGTCTAATATTTAAGAATAAAACATAAATATTGAAGGTATTTATTTCATTGGCATTCTAAAAAGTTGAGGTAATGAAGAATGAAGACAATTTTACAGAAACACACTCTTTATTCTTGTTTGACAAGTTTTTACATTGATTCAAATGTCGTCAAGCAAGGTCACTTGCTTGGCAAAGTAAGAATCTAAGTCGAAACGTCGCTTACAAAAAAATAAAGAAGTTGTTAATCCATAAAATTGTCTGCATTCTTCATTGAATATATTGCATTGGGGAAAAACGTGGATCTTAAAAGTTAGAAAGTTAAGAATATGGTTTATTTAGCAAATATGATATTTATAATTTAAACAAATTAGTTTTCTTCACATCATTTGCATTATTTTTGCTGGTATGATATACATAATATCAAACGGGTATGACGTCATTTTCAGATGTATTCATAAAAATGTGGTCAGAAAACTTAATTGAATTCTTTCAATTTTTAGCATACGAATATCTTAGATGTGCCTAAAGAGCTTATAAAATATCATAATATTAATTGTAAAAAATATTCAACTCACATCGAAGCATTCAAAATAATTATTTGCATTTCTATATGACCTGATCGACTGTGTTTACAAATATATTCAATACAAAGCATTTACACAACTTGGAATATGGAATGACTGGTCTTTGACGATATGAACGGGTACTGTATTAATTGATCCACGAAACTTAGCATTTACGCAACCTTTAATTATGTCTTCTCGAATCTGGTACAACTCATCTGTGACTCTTGAACGGGTATATTTGCTTTGATCCGCTGATTCAGCAACAGTATGAGCCGGGAGCTGGGGCTGGCGTCCTGTTGATATCAAACCAGACGGTAATCCCACAACTACCTCACTTACACATTTACCTCGTCCGCAAGGCTGGGGCCGCTGCACAAGGGCTAATTAAGAAATGGCGACAAATTTATGAACCACACCAATTTGAAATATTTGAGTATTAACTGGATCAGAATAGTAACTCTTAAATACTGCGATATTAATTGTGACTTCGGGTACATCTGGTTGAATGCTGGACATTTTGTACCTTCTTTTTGATCGTCAGCTTTTGAGAAATGTTTCTAAAATTGTTCTGTCAATAAATATATATAAATGAATACCTCTACCTCCTAACATGATTGACATGTGCATAACCTTTGAACCCTGTTTCCGGTGTACTTAAAAGTTTGTGAGCTGATTATTTACAAATATGAACCCCATCTCTTAATATCTCTAATTACATAGCTTAAACTACTAGATATCTCGATATGAAGTTACAGCTTGATTAACTCAAAACCAAATCAATACTTAAGAGACTAAAGATCTAGGCTGTAGATATATTGTAACTTGAATAATACTAGTGTTAGCACGGGATGCAATAGAATATCAAGATTAACAACAACAGACTTCCTAGATAATAACTTATAACTTCAGATTCATAGCCAAATCCTTGTTTATTAATCAAAGTCATAATTTGCTTAAGTTCTCTTTTGTTCAAAGATCAAACTCCCTCGGAAAGATTCGACTCCTAAAGTTGTAACCTGCTACCAAGTGGTATATAAGTTGTAGCCAACAGCCTGGAACCCCCTAGTTCTGCTGCCTATTGTGAATGTCCCGCCCCCTTGACTGTGTCTGCTGCCTGCAGCTGGAGACAGGTTAATGTCTGTTGAGTGCTGGATCTGTGTACAGTATATACCTATACACTTCTTTTAGGGGCAGTTACTACCATTCATGAGTGTACATTCACGCACAGCAGCTGCGGTTAGATAACCATTCAAGGAACTGCCAGCCATCTACAAAACTTCAAGGCCCTGCCTCACAAAACTTATTTAGCTGTACGACAGGCTTACTGCTAAAACTGTTTTTGCGAATACGGACCCATGAGGGACTTAATAAGGACCGGATTCATGAAACTGGTACAGTAGCTGTAGCCTTTCTTGAGAATTAATGCAGACTTATTGTTACATATGGTTTGTAATATATGGTCCGATTTCACAAAACTGTTGCAGCTGTAAGATGTTCTTTGATTCAAGATGGCCGTGTGTTGTATACGATTATGATTCCGAACCCCGGAGTCATAATACTTTACGTAGCAAGTCTTTTCTTGAAACAGAGCCTTATGACTACATACATTTCATGGATACGGACCCAGGCACCATTTTCACAAACTATGTGTGCATGGGGACAATGACACTTACAACTGTCCTCACACTTACAGGTCTTAGTGAAAGATTTTTTGTGTAAGGATTGTTGTTAGATTAGTACCTCATGTACTCGTTGTTTTAACGACGTCTTTATGAATCTGGTGCCACTGAAGATGGTTTGATGTTGTAGGATTTGGCATGGACAAAGACATTTAATAGTTTTCTTGAAATGACATAATTACATTTCGATCAAAGTGTATATTTATTTTAATTGAATTTGGATTTTGAAATTTAGGTTGATACATTTTGAATTTTTCGTTGGATTTTATCTTTTTACAGGAATTTTAAATTAATGAATTTCATCATGTTTGATTTCAAAATAAATATATTTGTACCAATCGTCCATGTTTAATCTTCCAAACTCGACCTAGAGAGCCAGCCGAAATGCTAAGTTCTGTTCCCTATACGCTACCGAACTTCAGCGTTCCTTTAATCCTTTAATCCTCCTCCCTCGGTTAAATACTCGAGAAGGCTCCAAACCGATCAGCTGATCTGAATTACTGATGCTGTTTTTGATCGATGATTTGAAATAAAATATATAATAAAACTTGACCCATTGTTTGCTTGTGATTATTTGAATGACGCGGATCACTCATTCTCAACTCATGTGCAAAGTGCAAATATGGAAATTGGAAACAGTGGTTGTTAGTTGTATAGTGCAAATTAAGACCATATACGTTGTCCTTGTAGGAATCACACTTATGTTTTTTGACACAAAGTTCAACTTTTTTCTCAGTGGTGTAGAGTTCATTACGTATAACATAACCGTAGTAGAAAATAATGAAAATGGAAAATATTCAAATTGTATTTATTTTCAATCAAGAAAAAATATCATAGATTTTGTGATACATTGTTCAAATCCTGTCTTGTTAACTCAGCTTAACTCATGATCAGCTCGCTGAGCGTCCATCCTTTCGTAAACTTTTCACACTATCGACTTCTCCAGAAAAACTGCTGTACTCATAAAGGTGAAATTTTGTGCTCCGTGCACCCTGGGGATTACATTGTGTACGTTTGGTTCTGACCTGACATAGAAATTCACTCATCTCAACCCTGAACGATAGCATATCATACATAGTCAGTAACTTCAGGATTTACTCGAATTTCCAACTTCAGAGTATAATAAATTTACAAAATATATGATATCATGGTTCAAAACCAGTCTGATTAAAATCGACCTTGTTCCGAGGAATAAAATTTGCAAAATAATATATCTACCGGGATACGAACACGTTCTATAGATTCCTCGCCACAAGGTCTGAGAATAGCCCGTATAGGTGTGTGTTCCGAACCAGTTTAAAGCAGCAAAAGCCCAGTCCAATAGCTGACGTCATCACGTCATATATAGTTTTTAAACGGTCGCTGTTTTGAAAGCATTCGGAACAGACAAAAGCCTAGCAGTTTGGAGTTATCTGCCCCTAGCTTCACCGAAACCTTTTGTTGGACGTCTTGTGATTGGTTTACTGAATTGCGTCAGAACGCCAGTCTACGGGCTGTTACCAGACGGTTTGGCATGGAAACCTCCGAACGATATGAGTTCGTATCCCGGCAGATGCACTGTTTTGCATTTTTTTCCTCGCGGAATACCGTCGGTTTTAATTAGACTGGGTTCAAAACAGTAACATTACAGCTAGTGGACTGATATTTCTAATGCGCAAGCTCGCTTACTTCCGTTTGCAGTTGTGTTCGACAGGATGCTCTCAAGCAGGAATATATATATATATATAAATGAGTCGTTTCTCACAATCTTCTTTAATACGATGAGCTCATTTCGACCAGTATATCGGTCTTTTTAAGTACATATACATACATACATAACCTAATCAAGTCATAATGTACAACACTATTGTCTCTGATCGCCATGATTGTCGACTAAACTTTTGCCTCGTATTGCTATCATTAAGCAGCCATAAGAATTACTTAAATTGAAATATTGACAGTGCTGAGAAGACTGCTGGGCAACTTCATGCGTATCAGTTTTCATATCACAACATATCACTTGCTGACCAGATACATATAAATAGTGACGAGTAAGCAGCCGGTATATAACGCTATCAGAAGCTGAGTACACAACCGAGGTTGAAGGGGGCCTTGCATTTCCTGTTAAATATTACTAAGGACCGGGCCCTTATTAGAGAAAAAACGGTATCGCCTAACGTAGACTCCAAAGAGCAAGATAGTTGACCATACATAAAACTATATTTTTGGGTGTTAAGATATCGCTACATCAGTCAGATCACATTTGCATGAACTACCTTCGTGCGGTCATTTTAATGTGAACACATTAATGTGGCCGCTCGATGGGCCTTGCATTGCTTAATTGAACCATGTACATTCGTTATATTACTCTCTATATATGTGTCATCAAACATACCTTTAAGATACTTCCTCACAACTTAAAGGTGTTAATTTAAAATAAACCGCAGTTAGTTCAACAATTTAGCTGCGTTACGTACATCAGCCAATCTAAATAAATTTAGATCGACATATTTTTAAAATGTTATATTGTCGACTGTACTTACATATATGGAACAGTCGATCTCATTTATTTAGATTGGCACCTGTGTATCTCGGTGCAAATAATATGTCATTTGTGTGGGCTCCAACGCAAAGAAGCAAAATGATAACTGAAACTGACCCGCTGGTCTTAATTCTTTCGGAACTGTTTTTTTCACTTTTCCTTTGTAAAATCTCTAATAGTGGCTTAAAACGTTAGGCAGCAGTGTATACCCACGTTATGCTATTGAGACGATGCTGTCTCATTACATTCATATTGCCAATCGTGTTCCAAAGTTGAAAACTCTCCCTCTTCCGTCATTTCATGGGGTCATTGTTGAAGGGATGACACTAGTCTGTCATCCAGACCCTAGAGCAATTATTAAATGGAACCTTCATAAGCCTTTAGAAATGTTGGCCAGTCTAGTTGCCTCAGCTCTAGCTCTTAAATTAAGTATTGTGCCCAATTGTTATTGCCTATCAAATATTGAAAAATAAAATATCAGTAAAAAAAAAATTCAGGGACTATATGTTGGTCTATGATGGCACCACAGACCATATTGTACTTGCATGTTATTGTACATACTGGAGTACGGGTATTCCTTGTTGATGCACTAGAACCAATGCAACAGATGAAATTTATTTATTTATTTTCACCAAAACTTTCAGGTAGATGAACAGACTACCGGGAAGTAATGATGGCCGAACAAGCTACAAGCAAACAATAAAGCTAAAAAAAATCTTCCAAAATAAAATATGTGATCGTCATCTAGATTCGAACCCGTGTCAAACGTTCTGTTGGACACCACCTACGTTACCAGATCAATTAACATATAGCACGCAACATCGATCGATACACATAAAGAGTTCAGTTTTCAACAACTGCAAATACTTGCGGACACGAAAAGAGGAGAATTGCGTCAGTAGATTCTAGGAGTTATCCAACTTTTCAGTGACAGTGAAAGGTTCAGTAGAACGAAGTATCCACTTGACTAGGCCTCCCCCGATAAACGATATGTAAGTTAAGCTATGCATAGGTAATCGAAAATGAGGCCAACCAAGTCCGTCTATAAATAGACTCGACCTGCTCCTGCTCTGATCGATTGTGAATCAGCTCAGCTGGGAAGCGCTCGTAAAATCTCCAGGCGCGCCATCATCGTACTCTGGTCCACAAGGAGTTCGCCAGGGTTGAAGCTTCAGACCATGCTATTAGGATGCAAGAGGTCTAGAGGACGCCCCCTCCCTCAAGGGTTTGACAACATTTTCAGCTATGGAGATATGTTCTAAATACTGCTAGATTTAAGAGCAATATTAATGTTTTATTGAAATTCAGTACAGTACCACACGTATTTAACTAACCCAGATCAAAGCTTGCAGGTTTTAACAAACGCTTAGCCTCAATATGTTATAGGCTTTCCCCAACAACCCCCAATGCTATACAAGTTATAATGCGTTGTTAACAGAACTTTTCATAGATGTTTTGCATCCCAAATGAGATGTTCTCACCGTTTAATATCTAAAAAAGCATAAACTCTGTCGTGAGGAAATATAACACGACATTGTGAGCGCGTTACGGCGGTATTTATAACTCGTTATCTCCCAGGTTGTTCCCGTTATCAGTGTAACGATATGAGCGAACATCACAAGGCAAGTTTGTCATAAGGTAAGGTATGTCTTTTTATGCTTTTAAAACCGTGTTTATAAAAATTGGCGTTGTAAGTCAAAGTTACAAGTTAATATAAACAGATTTTTAAAATCGAATTCATGATGGGTTGGTCCCCAGGTAGTCGCTTATTGATTACTCGATTCACCATGAAAGGGAGTCTTCCTTTAATTTCATCTCCACTGCCCTAATAACTACTCATATTTTTGTCTAAAATAATAAAATATTGTCATTTAAACCCCTGTCGATATAAGTTATAACCTATAATGGCGGCGCGTTGTCTTGTGCAATGCTAAGTTGCCTGCTGCCAGTGATGTTCAGCAACAATGGGCTCGGCTCGCCTCATAGGTGACCCGCTTTATGGCTAGATAACCTGCGACTTTGAAGAGTTTATTTCTTTGTCCTGCCCCACACAGAGGAATGAGACTTGTGGTGTCATCCTGGGTATTTTATTTGGTTTGAAGTGTGCTTCTGTCCACCCAGCAGCAAATGGGTACCTGGTATGATACGATGGTACTCTGGATATCAACCTTGAGCACCTGACAGGCGATTGCTTGTATATATTATCCCCAGGAAGTGTTCTGTACTCGTTAACAGCGGTAGTATTTCAGCTCTTTTGACATGCCGTATGTGAGGATAAATGCGCTATATAAACTGATTGATAATGATAATAAAATATTTGTATGTTTATTATTATTGTTTCATTAACATACCTATAACACAACTCTACTGTAATAGGAGGGACTCTTTAAACCAATGAAATTGTTCCTAAAACTATATATTAGAAATACTTGCCATTTAGATAGTGAAGAAATATAACACAACCTTCAACAATACAAATTCTTGTACTTTTTCGGGCCGAGTCCCATGCGGGATTCGAACCCACGCCCTCAGAGTAAGGCAACTATCGCCAGCATTGAGTGTACCAACAGCTTACTACCCGAAAAAGTACGGGAATTTGTACTATTGAAGGTAGTGTTGTCCCAAATATAACCATGTTAAAACGAGATATGTTTATTTATTTAGCCAACAAGCAGCACTAGATGAGAGCCAAACACTCCCAACGAACACCCAGCAATTCAAATTTCAGCTTCAAACTTGTGATATGACTGGTTCAGGATAGCTTACTACTCCAAGAAGAAATAGTATAAACGACTCTCACAAACACATTAAGAGTCTTGAAATGTCTGTTCCTCTTAAAAAAAACTGGTGCAAAGTAGCGACCTTGGCAAACACCTTCTACTACAATGACAAATAGCCCAGGGCATGATCAATATACGATCAGATCGATATACAAGCGCGTTAAGCCTATCAATAGACGGACTCTGTTTGCCCAGTCTGTTTATTTTTGTTTACCTAGATATACCTGTAGGTATATTTAGCTTAACTTACCAACAGCGTATTGGGGAGGCCTAGTCTAGTGGATACTTCGTTCAACTGAACCTTTCTTTCTCATGGAAAAGACGTGGAATAACCATAGCAATCCACTGACGCGATTCTCCCTTTTAGTCCGCGCGTGTGTTTAGATCCATGCTGGAACCTTATGTGATTGTTGTTGCTAACACACATATTTAATATCAGTCGAAGTTGAATATACCGTGTCTGTACACTGTCTGGTGTCGGTTCGAATCTGGGTGATGAACATATTTTTGTGGAGGGTGTTTGGTTTCCCGGTTTTTTTTTACGTGTATCGGCCATTATTGATTTAACTGTAAGCTTTTCTATAAGAAAAAAGTTAGAAAGAATGTGATAAAGGATATTAAAACCGAATCTGTTGAGTGAAGTTGACCAGTGTGTCTTCGACTTTGTGAGACCATCAATTGTTTTGTTTTTTTAAGAAGATTTATTATAATTAAGGTTGATGCAATTGTGACTTTTACATGAAAATATCGTGGGCTTGGTGCAGAAAGGTACCAAGTGCATTTTTGGCACATTTTCCCCTTTTAGCTCATCAGGCCTGAAAGGCCCGATGGGCTTATGGCATGGGATGTCGTCCGTCCATCCGTCCGTCTGTCCGTCTGTCTGTCCGTAAACTTTTCTATTTTTCGACTACTTCTCCAGAACCAATGACTCTAGAGAGCTGAACTTTTATGTACAGACTCCTTGGCCAATGGGAATCTAAATTGTAGATTTGGTGACCCTGTGACCCCAAATAAGGGCCCCAGGGGTCATAACCTTAAAAGCTATTTTCATCTTCTTCTCCAGAACCAATGACTCCAGAGATCTGAAATTTTATGTACAGACTCCTTGACTGATGGGAATTCTAAATTGTAGATTAAGTTACCCTGTGACACCAAATAAGGGCCACAGGGGTCACAACCTAAACATCATTTGTCATCATTTCTCCAGTCCCAAAAGCTCTAGAAAGCTGAAATGTTATGTACAGATTCTTTGGCCAATGAGGATTTTAAATTGTAGATTTGGTGATCTTGTGACCCCAAATATGGATCACAGCGGTAATTACTTAAAACAGCTGTGTTAATGAACTGTGAAGATAATGAGATTTTATGTACACTTCATATGTCAGCTTAAGAGTAATACTACATTATGGACATGTTTGATGTAATCAATTTGAAAAAAGAACTATTGAATAGCCTGTGACCTGAATATTGTGACAGGATGCATAGGAAAAAAAATTAAAAAGGGTTAAGAAATGTTTTATTTTACATTAGAAATGTGAACTAAATATAACTGGTGATGAAGTAAGATAAGACTATTAAAACTAGCTACATGAGTTTGTGATACCTCATCTTCTTTTCTAATAAAGAAAAATAAATAAAGATGGGAAAAACAAAATTTAAAATATATAATTTACTGGCTGTGAGTCCAGGGTCTGCATGTTGCATAATTGCAGGTGTTGACCTGGGGAGTGACCCCTCCCTGGCAGAGATGCAAACAGCAGCTAGCTAATACACGGAGGTTTCAGGTTACTTCTCTGCTGTGTTACTGATTTAGTCTTACACTCAGATGCTCAATAGAATTTAATAATTAAATATTGAAAAGGATCGTATGAAACAATGAGCCTATGAAAAACAGGATTTTTAGAAACAAATAGGGGCTCCTTTTCATTATGTAATAAATGTTGATAATTCCAGGATAAAAATAGAAAGTAAAACAATAAACTGCAAAGGTCTACATTATTTATAATGTATATGGATTAATGTGTAACCAATTTTGATAATAAATTTGATGACTGAGCAATGACTTATTATGTGATATCTTAACCTTTTCCTTAGGGATAATTAATAACATGATTCCTGATGAGCTCCAGAGCCAGTGGCTCTATTTTTTTATTTTTAGAAATTATTGATTGCCTCAATTTAATGTTCTTCATGTTGTGTAAAAATTTGGAGACTCTATATCTTCAGTAATAACTGAAATATGTAATTATGTAAAAAGATACCAAGTGAATAACTCAGAAATTTTGTGTGAAGAAAGGAACCAAGTGTCACTTGGTACCTTACAGCACTGTAACTCAAACTTAACAGTGGCAAAATGTTAGTGCAGAAAGGGACCAAGTGCCACTTGGTACCTTACAGCATTGAGTTTCGCAATGAAACAGTGGTGAAATGTCAGTGCAGAATGGGACCAAGTGCCACTTGGTACCTTTCTGCCCCAAGTGATTGAACAAAACGGTGGTACCATTTGCAATAATTAACATAATTTAGAAATTATGGTTGTATTTGCCAGAGACAATAAGGCATGTTATACTTGAAAGCGACCTTCATTTAAAATCCTCGAAGTGATTATATCAACATTTTTCAGTGCAAGAGATATGAACATTGGAAACTAAAAATGCGTTTTTCTCAAAATGACGAAGTATGCACTTGGTACCTATCTGTACCAAATCCTCGATATTTAATTTAATGTTTGTGGATTGTGGTAGGATGGATTTGAATTACTTTGAATAATGCACGTGTCTGTACATTCATACCGTTAATTATGTTGGTTTACATTTTTTTTTCTGAAACAAACTGTTTTTTAAGGCTGGTGAATTATATCTCAAATTTGTCTCGTTCGAATCCAGAATAAGTTTACCACATAATTTCCATTTAGTTTTGGCATAAATCCCCCATTTTGCATGCTGTAATTCTGACGTTCATATCAAACATGTCAGAACCATTATTGTGATCATATATCTGTTTTCAACCGAGCCCCGCTATATAAAAGAACTGGTGAAAAGACGCAACCCTGGCAATCACCTTGCAATGATTTGGTTACAATCGTCAATCACAAGATCGATACGGATCGATACGCTTGGTATCGACCTAGCTCCTCTGTTCCTATAGCACTATGTAGCTTTACCTACCTGTGAGTTACCGGCGGAGGCCCGGTCAAGTGGATACTTCCGGGTCAAATGGATACTTCGTTCTGCTGAACCTTTCACTGAAATGTTGGATAGACTCCTAGATTCTACTGACGCAATTCTCCCTTTTTAGTCCGCCAGCATTTGTTGATTAATTAAAGTGTTTATTGAACCTTTTTTTTATTATCGATTTATGAACGTATTGATAATTATGACGATACTCCTTATTGCTTGTTAGAAAGGGTCTCAGATGTGGTTCGAATCCCGTTTAAATCTTTTTAAAACTTTGTTTTTGTATTCATATGTATCATTGTTTTTTTTATTATACATGTATCTCTATCGACATAACTAAATTTGTTCTATAGTGATACAACTAAACAGCTTAAAACACAGAACCCAACAGCAAACTGAGTCACATTACAGATCGACGTCAGCTTACGATCGATCGATCAATAATCTATTTATAGCCCAGGCTACCCAGCCAAACGGGCAATGCACCACAGTTAGCAGTCTAGCTGTGTATTGGTAAACCTACCTACTATATATCGGCGGAGGCTTAGTCAAGTGGGTACTTCGTTCTTCTGAATCTTTCACCTACATTGAAAAGTTGGGATCTCCCTTGCATCCACTGACGCCATTCTCCGCTTTTGTAGTCCGCAAACATGGGCACCGGGTACCAGTGGGTGTAAAACATCACTCACGGGTGGTTTCACTGTATTGTCTATGAAACAGATAATTGACCAGAACTGTAATATTGTGGTGTACGGTTCCAACCCGTGTGTAGGTGCGGTCTTTTTTTCATTTTTGAAATGAAAGTGTTTTTGAAAGATGTTTCAAATATTTGGCTCTTTAAAATGTTAATGTTATTATATATGTATGAATTAATTTAGCTAATTGGTGTATCTGGGAAAAAGTATAATAAATTAATAATAATAATTGCGTACTTAAATTGCGCCTTTTCCACACCCTAAGGTATGCTCAAAGCGCTGCAATTATTACTCTGAATGAATTGTACTTTCAAGGCTTCGTCAGTACCGTATTTCCTCTAATACAACTCCGGGGTTCTATTTCATTCAGCACCCCCTTATCCCCCGGGTTATATTAGAGACCCGGGTTGTATTGGAGGTCGGGTTATATTTTTTCAGACATGAATTGACGTTTATAATCTTCTTGGGGTGACCTATTGTAAAAGGAGAATTAATTGAACAAGACGGATATTTAAAACGAGTGTTTAACTATTTTATATTGCAACACGGAGTATTCAGTTGTTACGTGAAACCCGGGTTCTAATAGAGACCCGGGATCTAATAGAGACCCGGGTTCTATTGGAGACCCGGGTTGTATTTACCTCAGCACCCCTTACCCCCCGGGTTGTATTGGAGGCCCGGGTTCTATTAGAGGCCCTGGTTGTATTAGAGGAAATACGGTACTTCCCTTATCCAGGTACCCATTCGTACATCTGGGTTGACTTAGTGTTATACTAACGTTTGTGGTTAGTCTTTGTAGGAGATTAATGATATGTGTTAGGAAGTTCGAATCATGAAATAATGATTTTTTGAATTATTTTTTTAAAAGTTTGTCTTTTTTTAAATGTTGAATCAATATGTTCATATATATTAATCTTGATTAAACTATTTTTTTCATTTGTGTTTATAATATGTTTATATGTATTAATTGATTTTGATAACACAAGTATCTGGTTAGCAAAAGTCACGTTTCGTTATGTTTTTTGGTTTCAAAATGAAAGATTATCACAATAAATGTTTTAGTTATTCTGTATTGCATGATACGAGTTGATAAAGATATGACAGATTTGTTTTATTTCGATGACTTAATTGATAGAGGATATCTGTCTTTCCTTGAGAAATACCATGTTTATCTCATTGAGTGAGGTAGAAAAGTAGATATTTCACGAGTGGAGCAGCCACGAGTGAAATATATTAACTTTACTACCTCACGAGATGAGATAAACATGGTATTTGTCAAGGAAAACAGATATTCTATTTGTTATATCATTATGTATGTGTTTTACGTTGAGTTGGAGTGATTTCAACGGCAAACGTAGAGCCTTCGCAAGCTGACAATATGACGTCATAACATTGTCCCGATGACGTCACGCGAGTGGTGATAAAGGTTATCACCTCACCACTGTAGCTTGATAGAGGGTTTATTTCACTGATAGAACCGAGTAGACCTATCTCACTCCAAATTATGTAATAAATTTATTTATTTGGGAATGTCATGTTCATATCTTCTCATGCTGTCATCCCATGTAAATCAAGCTAGTTCAGTTGTTCATACTGCTCGAGGACATGCCGGATTGATACACTATATCGATTTAAAGGGAAAGTTCTATCACCGATCTATCGGCAGCATCCGCCATATTGGATTCTTGGCATTACGTGAAATGAAAACAAGCTATATTTAACACAAGTTTACACTTTCTAAAAAATAGAACATATACAATGATAGAAAATTCACATAGTAACAGATAACACATAATAAAACTAATAAATAATATGCTGTTAGACCGTAGCGAAATTTTCCCCACTCGTAGCGCCGATGAACGGCTTCAGTTCTCATCGTTTTTATTTTTCAACATGTGTGCACTTGCTTTTATCAATTTGTGAAATATAAAGTCATCAAAATATTACTTTCATTAGTATATTTCTTAGTAATTTGACTGTGTTTTAATCATGTATTGATAACATATAATTAATATGTGTAAACAGGAATATCCTCTCGAATTTCGTTTCCACAAAAAATACGCCGATAGAACCCTCCTTTTAAGTGGTCACTTTATAATATTTGAATGCTAGTATTGAGGTAATGCGGTATGGCTGTGTCCGAATCTTGATGAAGATCACCACATAACTTCCTTCATATCATCTGTCATGTACAATTCCTACTTACATTATACTTAACATACGTGGAATTGTTCACCTATATGTGATTCAATTTAAGTCGAATTTAAAATTAAATCAATTTAAAATGCAATTAAATAACTAAGGCTGTGCAATATTATTGCAATACCAATATATTGCAATACAGAGTTGTGCAAGTGTATTCATTTATCTTTTAAAGGGCACATTTACTGGCTTAACTTGTATTAAGAAAATTATTTTCAAGTGCTAGAATGTGTGTTGGACTGTATTACAAATCTTAAAGTAATTTTATCAAAGGTGTCTTGTTTAAACTGCAAAAAGAAGTAGGCCTATAACAGTTGAATGAAGAGTTTATTAAGTATGTTGCAATGTCATTGGCACTAGTTAATATGGTACTAGAGAAATATCTCTTTGTCAGAGGATCTATATTGTGGTACATATTGCAATACATTACAGTTCAGCAATACATATCGCAATAACAAAAATTGAGGCAATACACAGCCCTATAAATAACGGTCCTGAAGTTCCATTAAAGAATCAAATGCAAGTTTTATTTAGAAAAACTGTACACCGCCATAGCCTTGCCAGTTTAGATAATTAAAACAAAACTATAGAGATTGCACCTGTTATCATAACTCTGGTAACACCTTAAATGGACACCGCGTCGAGGATAAAAATGAGATCACTATCTACCTATGGTGATTAACGTGTCTCCTAACGAGTCACATACCCCCAAATTCAGACAACTGAAGTAATTGGTAATAAAACCTACTGCATGTAAACAGTGAAGCGAATCGTAACTCATTATAGCAGACACGCTAATCAACATAAAACGTAGATAAAAGTGATCTCATTTTTATCCTCGACGCGGTGTCTATTTAACCACACATATCGATCAAAGCCAGCATGTGATCGATCCAGGAGCATCTATTTATAGCCTGGGTAGTACGTGGTCTATCTGTATATATAGGTAAACTTACTTGGTTGTTATCCGGGGAGGCCTAGTCGAGTGGATACTTCGTTCAAGAGAACATTTCACAGGAACTGAAAAGTCGGGATATCCCAGCATCTACTGACGCCATTCTCCCTTTTTTATATCCTCCAGACTGAACTAGCTTTTATTCTAGCTTGTATAGTTTGTTACGTGTCAGAAGCTGACTTTAAATGGACACTTTATGCTGATAGGTGGAGATACTGTGGTGTGTGGGTTCGAATCCGGGTATTCCTGTTTTGTATTTTGTGAATGTATTTTTTTTTTAATGATTTGTCCTTCGTAGTTTCTTAGTTTTTGACTTAATATATTTCTTATTTTAAGAATGTGTTTTTAAATGGGTTCATTAGTTTGAATTATGTATGATACTTGAATTGGCATGTATTGGCAAGTGTAAAGCTAGTTATTCTTCGATTTCCTTAAATTTTAATAAAACAAATTCCTCTGCACGAATGCTATAGGTGAGGTTAGGTGAGTTGGGGTTTTACGCCGCTTTCAAGAGTATTTCACTTATATCGCGGCTGCTAGTATTACGACAGGGATAAAGCCCGCACCGCCATGTGGCTATGCATTGCGGTGAAACCTGCGAGCAACGGCTGGAACTAGCGAACCATGGGTGGTACTACTCTGAAATTCAGTGTAGCATTGCACCCAAACCTTACTGCGTGTAGAACAGTTCTCTACGGTGCCCCTGGCGGGATTCGAACCCCGCATCTCTTGATCCCGGCGAAGCCGAACGCTCGAATATGCTATAGAGTTAAGTCCAGACATTAATGCTTTCATTGCTTTGGATGTCCCATCTCTACAGATTGTCAATCTCCCACGTGTAGAAGAGCCTGGCTCACACCGTGATCAACTGACGCTGTGTTTTCGTCAGCTTTACTACTGTTTCCTTCTGATCTGTAAGAATTCAGCCCTCTTGCCAAATGACAACAGTTCCATTACAGTGCACGTGTCATTGTCGCAGTTTACTTTTAACGCGTTGATTGTGTGATTGAGTAGTAGGTGAAAATAAGTATTCAAATTGTAAATATGGTATTTATCAGACATTTCCAATTTACCAATCAATATAGTCTTTTTTTCTTTTGACAGATCTGTCCAGACCATTCGATAATGAATCTTTGCATTCATATTACGGTGTCATAAAGCGGTATGGGTTCGAACCCAAGCCATCACAGTATTTTATATTTTATTTCCTTCAGTACAACGAGGCCAGTAAATGATTTTTTCAGTATTCGGTGTTTTTTGTGAAAATTATTTTAAAAAAATAGATATTGAAAAACAGTATCTTCATAAAGGCACCTAATTCATTATGAATATTATGGATTTTATTTGTGATTATGAAAGTGATAATTAATGATTACGTGATAATGATTGCGTTTGTTACGGATACCTATTCAGATTTATTCTAAAACAGCATATCATGTTCTGTGATGTTCGTCACAGTGATCTATAAACAGCATCATGTACATATAACGCAGTAATGCAAATACAAATTTGATCGATATCCTTTCCCTTAGACATATTCGCAGTTGAAAAGTCTTAATACATTTCACAACGAATTGTATTACAAAACTTACGAAAATTTCTCATGTTACGAAACGTACCACAGACTCGCTGTACTGACGCAACAGGATGCAACGCTTCAGTCAGGAAGCCACTCGGATAAAACACTAGCAATCTCCTCTCACGATCCGGGGAGGCGTAGTCGTGTGGATACTTCGTTTATATCAAAACACTTCTTTCACTCAGAAACCAGGGTTCACGCCCTAGAATCCACTGACGCTATCCTCCCCTTTTTGTCCGCCTTGAGGCGAGCTGAGACTGGTGGTGAATGATCCTATGTGGGGACAGTAGAGGGTCATATCGAGTGTGTTTGGTTCATGTGCGTTTAGAGGTATAGCGGTGTGGGTTCGAACCCAGGCCATCACAGTATTTTATATTTTATTTCCTTCAGTACAATGAGGCCAGTAAATGATTTTTTCAGTATTCGATGTTTTTTGTGAACATTATTTTTAAAAATAGATATTGAAAAACAATATCTTCATAAAGGCACTTAATTCATTATGAATATTATGGATTTTATTTGTGATTATGATAGTGATAATTAATGATTACGTGATTATGATTGCGTTTGTTACGGATACCTATTCAGATTTATTCTAAAACAGCATCAACTTCTTAAAAGATGCATCGATATTTTAATTTTGACATTTATGGAGGCTATGATATGTATTCGGATATTCGGAGATTCGCATGTTACGAAAATGAATATACACTGAAGTGTTTACATCAATGTTAGAGAAACAAAACGAATTATTTTATTTCAATGACGACAACTGTGATCTTGTACTAACAGAAGTGAGGAATCCTGTATGTATAACTTATTAAATAAGTAATAACAATTCCATGATACATTCAGACCCTAAATGTACTGATACATACATGTACATACCTATCTCATATTCCCACAGCAAGGTGAAAATGTATCGAGATCTCTCCCTTTTTTACCTTGCCTTTAACCTAGGCAGAGTGGTGAAACGAATCAGCGACACCTATTGTGATCAGGAGTTACGTCCCTTATCATCTGCTAACATACAGCCAATGAAATCTCCGTTTACATTCGGTACCAATTCAAAATAGCGACGATCGACACAGTCACAGAGGCAATACAAGCCTTCTTCTGATTGGATTATCCGATCAGCATGCAGTACGTTAAAATCTTAGCACTGAAAATGCGAGGGTTGAGGTCAAGGGCGGAAGGAGAAGATATGGACATCTTTTCGTTAAGCCTGTGACGTTGTGAAGATGTACCTATCTATATAACAGGTAAAGAAGGTGGGAAACAGTCGACCGTCCAGAATCCTCGCGCTATCGGAGATGGGGTTTCCTGACTCATTAACGCTTTATAAATTCGTAGACTGATCCAAATTTAGATGTCCGGATCCAAGATGGCGGATTGTACGTAAATATCAGCCATCATAAATATTATCGTTTTCGTGAACTTCAAAAGTACATATATTTTATTTATCATTCAAAATCATTCTTCAACAATTATTAGCAAAAGAATGAAAACAAGACTGCCATTGAACTTCTTGAGCAGTGATCTCAGTGAGGTCATAGCATTGTGACGTCATCAGCATTATGGCGTCATAGCATTGTTACGTCATCAACTTTGTGACGTCATAGCATTGTTAGCAGTGTTCTCAGTGATGTCAAAGCCCTGTGATGTCATTAACTGATGATGTAATAGGATTATGACGGTTTGATTGTAGCGATATCTACAATGTAGATATCGCTTGTAGATATCGTTTGATCTCACACAAGCGATATCTACTGTGGGAACCAGTTTTGGATGATAAATATACTATTATACATTCTTTTACATATTTTTTTACCATTTTTGTTTCCAATACAACCAATCTGTGCGTCTAGTCCTATATATTACGGAATAAAACAAATCTTAACTGATTGTCTTCCCACAGAGGTTACTCCCTTCATATTTTCTGTTATATATCGAATACTTCCTCGGCTAGCAATAGAGGAACCCGATTGGTTGCATCAGAGGTTAGATGTGCAATCAGCGACGTCGTTTCAAGCTGAGTAATCCGTAACTGTCGAAATGACTATTGTTGCTTCACTATGCGATGCACGTATATGTGTAAAGACAGAGATCGGTCGCAGATGTAAAACGATTTTTGATTGGCCAAAACAAGGAGGCCACCACTATTGCAAACATGGAACGCTTCGAGATATAGAACATAACGAAATATCGCTTATAAATAACAGAGGTTAGAATAGAAAAAATCTGAAAGAAATAATCACTGTGGGAAGAGAATGAATCCACACTGATACTCATTTAGTTGAGTTAGTTTTCCTACCAAACGAAATTTTGAAATGTACGAAACCTCTTGTTACGAAAAGTACCACCGCCTCTCTGCACTGATGAAATAGGCGTGCAGCGCTTCGCAATGGGGTTGATAGTCGCTTGCATAAAACTTCCAAACGCAAGGCATAACTCTTGCCAGTCTGCATTACTGGCTGATTTAACCCTTGCGGTATTTCCCTCGCTTTGTTGTGTCAAGACAGTGAATCGCTGCACTAGAAATGCATAGCGGGCCTGGATTTCTTTACAAGAGTTATGTCTTACATTGGGAAGTTGAAAACTCGTCTGATCTCTATTACGGAAACTGGGGAGGCGTAATCGTGTGGATACTTCGTTATTCTCAAAGGCCGAGGAGCCGTGTTCGCACCCAAGGTCCACTGACGCTACCCACCTCTTTTTGTCCGCCTCGTGGCGAGCTGGAAGAATGGAGGTAAATGGCCATGGAGGTTGATGATTCACTGTAAGGGACAGGAGAGGCTCTCGGGTGTTGCTCTTGATGGTAGACAGGTGTGGATTCGAACCCTGGACAGAATTTTATTTTAAGATTTTATTTCCCTCTTGCAATATAGGTAACTAATTTTTTCTACATTTGAAAAACAGTGTCATTACGTAAAAATATAAATATAAATATTGAAAATATATTTTGTCAGATTTCATGAAATATGCTACGGATCTTATTGTTATTTGTGAACATTATAAGGCATATATGTCGAGTGGTATATTTTATGATCATTGAACAATCGAACAGCTAATTAATGTAACACTAATTCGAATTCTTCTGGTGCACAAGAGCATAAGACATACGTGTCATAGAACGGCCACGGTGTAATATTGGAGGGACAGATATAACCTTTTAGCATTGAAAATTACAATAGTTTGCCAAATTATTTAAAACCAGAGCATATTTTGGTGTTTGACAATGCCGTTTTACTCTAAAAGGCCCTAAATGCCACATGGGCTTATAGCACAGGCCGTCGTCCGTTCACATACGACACTTTCGACTTCCCAAGAACCCTACATTCCCGAAAAATGACAAGTTTTTCTCTTGCCACAAACATGTGTTGTCAAACTTTAGTTTGCCCTATGAAGGTCGCTCAAGATATGTAGAAGCCAATCACCACTTATTCTGGCTTAATTACTTCACTGATGAACGTTCAATTAAAAAATCTGATCATACTCATTCCTTTCATTGATAATTTATTCTTTTACTGTACTTGTATTCTTCCAGTGTTCTGATACAGAAGACAACAACAATGGATGATGCCAGCCAGGAAAACAAGTCCCCGGATGTCACCTCTGACCTTTCATCCGAGGTCACGAGCGACATGGTCAACAAACCGGATTCAGTTGACACGAAAGAAGAGTCAGAATTAAACAAACCGGTTCCCGATGGAAACAAACCGGATTCAGATCAAAACGTCGACAACAAGTTAAAACGTAATTTTTCCCTGACTGCAATGTCGGTTGAAGAAAAGAGAGACTTTTACAGAAAGATATTCTCCCCTTATGGGCAACTTTCTCAAGAACTGAAAGAAAAGGCCCGGGACGAACTAAACGAGGTCGAGGACAAACGGGGGTTCAAGGTGAACGAGCTGAGGGAGCTAATAGCGGCTTGTTCGGAAACAGAGTCGGGCGACTCGGTTCAGAAACACTTTGCAGACAAAGATGACGCGTATTTGATAAAGTTTCTGAGGACGAAAAAGTTTGACGTACAAAAGACGTATGAAATGATGACAGGTGGGATAATCATTCATTATTTCATAGAAAATCCCGCCCAAGGGTCTTCTGATGTTAAATATATCAATTCAAGTTGGTTTTCTTTTACTTTTATCAACGAACGTTGATATATTTGATATCAGAAGACACGAGAATGAGATTCATTTATCATCCGAGTAATTCTTCTGAATTTTTCAATAGAGAATATGCATCTCTGACCACATTATATATGAGACTTCCAATAAAGTGACCCCATAGCAATATGGCGACAGTTTGTTGACGTCGTAGCACTATTAGTTCCTTGATGATGTAAAAGCATTGTGATGTAATGAATAGAAGTCAATGGCAGGGCATTATGCACAGCGATAGACACAGCGATGGTTAAATCTCTTGCCGCACTAGTTTTTCGAATATATAGGAGGAGAGTGTTATATAATCCATAGGAGGGTAATCAAGTTGGGGATGGGGTGAACAGTTAAACAGTAGGTGAATGTGTGAGTAACAATTTGGGTGGGGAGGGTGGGATTGGAAGGGATACGGGGTTTGTAATGTAAGGTTTTGTACATTGTGTGTACTTTTACATTTTATCTATTTTAGTACAAAAAGTTATATGTGTCTCATAGGCCTAATGTCCGGGTGCTATATAATACTGTTTTAATATGTTTTTATTTATGGAATTTTAGCATGTGACTAAACTAAACTATTTATCTTCTTCTTCTTCTTGATACCACATGGCTTAATCTGATACACCTCGAGCCTCAAGCCTGGATTGAACCAAGAAGCACAGGGACTTTGCTGAAAAAAAGTTCCTAGGTTCATTAGTTCGATTCGATACACCCTATACTAATAAATAAGATGTATCGTACCGAAATATTGGAATTAGGTACTGTTTTATTTTTAGCAATACAAGCTCCTGTGGTCCAGAGCATTTCCCCATGGATACTAGGAACTAAAGAGTTATCACCTGCTTGGGTGTGCTTAGTTCCTGTGATATCTCTACATATAGCTTTGTTTTGCAGCCTACGTGAAGTTTCGAATCAAGTACGACACAATCGTGGATCAGCTGACCTATAACGGAGTATCCCGAGCACTGGGCAAAGCGTTTCCGGGGATACTTCCATATAAGGACAAAGGGGTAACTGTTTGATTTGATGAAGAGTTCTGAAGTTCTTCCCGAAACTTATGTTTTGTGATTAATATATTACCAGGAATAGTTGGATGTTTGTATTTACCTAGTGCCATTACGTATGTAATAATGTAGAACAAAGTTTAAAAATCAATCTCATTGAACGTGATACACAGTGTTCGATTCTTTTCGACCAGACATAAGCGGAGAAATAATACATAGGCCTATATTGAGAGTTGTCTCCCAATCTAAATATAGATGGAGTCTATTATTGTCTAGATGAAGGTATTGTGCTTAACTCGTACACTGAAAACAACAAAAGAACGAAAACCTTTATTGACATTAATCAATTGCACTTGCCTGTGTTCATCAAATACTTTCTCTTTGTGCAACGTGGTCGACGTTTCCTTTCTGAAGCTGACAACGACGTATCTTTGTTATTGTGGTCTACCTTAAATGACATCACATTCAGTGGCGCCTTTCAATCGAGAGGGAAGGTGTCTTTGAAACCAAATTACACAGACTTGTATTTTATCTAACACCTACTACGTAGTACATGCAAGATTGTTTAAGCGAATGACGTATGTTGGCAAAATAAGTTCACAGAAACACTTAAATACTTAATTTTAATGGCATTGTAAGACGTTTCTGTTTGCCTAATATTTTTTGTTCTTCAATTAGTGAACAAAGATGTTTAATTTCCCTCAATTCTCCGCTTCAAATCATAAACTGTAGATATTTCAAAACTGTTTGAGGTCAGATAATTCAGCCGGGTCCTTCTATCGGCGGATTGTTTGCTTACTGCTTACTGAAGAGGGACACTCGAACCTTTGTCGGAGGTTTTATTTCCTAATGACACGTACGTTTCATTTCTAAAATAAGTCATGGAAGTAGTTTTCCAACTCCATATAAAAAATTCCCGTCTCTGAAATAAAAATAATAAGAGAAAATTGACGCAAGTCAACTTTACCATTCTACTGATATACAGAAGAGGCACAGATCAAAATGGTGACAATTTGAAGATATGCATTTCTCCTCGATTGTCGTTCCCAGGGTCGCGTAGTTCTTATCTTTGACAACGGCTCGTGGAATCCCGACGAAATCCCGTTCGACGAGATGATGGCGAGTTTCCTGTTCCTGTTGGAGAACCTAGTGGAGAACGAGGAGAACCAAATCCGAGGTTTCGTGTTGCTGGAGACGTACGAGACGTACCACATCACCCAGGCGCTCAGGATGAAGGCGGGCGACATCAAGAAACTCACTGATATGTTACAGGTAGGTCTAGGTACCACATCACCCAGGCGCTCAGGATGAAGGCGGGCGACATCAAGAAACTCACTGATATGTTACAGGTAGGTCTAGGTACCACATCACCCAGGCGCTCAGGATGAAGGCGGGCGACATCAAGAAACTCACTGATATGTTACAGGTAGGTCTAGGTACCACATCACCCAGGCGCTCAGGATGAAGGCGGGCGACATCAAGAAACTCACTGATATGTTACAGGTAGGTCTAGGTACCACATCACCCAGGCGCTCAGGATGAAGGCGGGCGACATCAAGAAACTCACTGATATGTTACAGGTAGGTCTAGGTACCACATCACCCAGGCGCTCAGGATGAAGGCGGGCGACATCAAGAAACTCACTGATATGTTACAGGTAGGTCTAGGTACCACATCACCCAGGCGCTCAGGATGAAGGCGGGCGACATCAAGAAACTCACTGATATGTTACAGGTAGGTCTAGGTACCACATCACCCAGGCGCTCAGGATGAAGGCGGGCGACATCAAGAAACTCACTGATATGTTACAGGTAGGTCTAGGTACCACATCACCCAGGCGCTCAGGATGAAGGCGGGCGACATCAAGAAACTCACTGATATGTTACAGGTAGGTCTAGGTACCACATCACCCAGGCGCTCAGGATGAAGGCGGGCGACATCAAGAAACTCACTGATATGTTACAGGTAGGTCTAGGTACCACATCACCCAGGCGCTCAGGATGAAGGCGGGCGACATCAAGAAACTCACTGATATGTTACAGGTAGGTCTAGGTACCACATCACCCAGGCGCTCAGGATGAAGGCGGGCGACATCAAGAAACTCACTGATATGTTACAGGTAGGTCTAGGTACCACATCACCCAGGCGCTCAGGATGAAGGCGGGCGATATCAAGAAACTCACTGATATGTTACAGGTAGGTCTAGGTACCACATCACCCAGGCGCTCAGGATGAAGGCGGGCGATATCAAGAAACTCACTGATATGTTACAGGTAGGTCTAGGTACCACATCACCCAGGCGCTCAGGATGAAGGCGGGCGACATCAAGAAACTCACTGATATGTTACAGGTAGGTCTAGGTACCACATCACCCAGGCGCTCAGGATGAAGGCGGGCGACATCAAGAAACTCACTGATATGTTACAGGTAGGTCTAGGTACCACATCACCCAGGCGCTCAGGATGAAGGCGGGCGACATCAAGAAACTCACTGATATGTTACAGGTAGGTCTAGGTACCACATCACCCAGGCGCTCAGGATGAAGGCGGGCGACATCAAGAAACTCACTGATATGTTACAGGTAGGTCTAGGTACCACATCACCCAGGCGCTCAGGATGAAGGCGGGCGATATCAAGAAACTCACTGATATGTTACAGGTAGGTCTAGGTACCACATCACCCAGGCGCTCAGGATGAAGGCGGGCGATATCAAGAAACTCACTGATATGTTACAGGTAGGTCTAGGTTCACTTGCAGCTGAGCTGTGTTCGTGTTTTGTGGGGTGGAGCAAGGAAGAAAGGGTTCACGCCAAATATCATGCATGTCAAAGATCAATCATCAAATTATATTGGTCAGGAGACATATTTCGTAACAGTTTGATATATTTTACGTAAGCTATGTACAACCAATTTAGAGAATTGATAACATTTTACGTGAAAAATGTAGAATAGAGACGATTTTATGGATATACAACTTCTTTATTCTTTGAAGGCGACGTTTCGACATAGGTTCTAATGTCGTTGTCAAGCAAGTGATACACACGAAGGGCAGCAGCTGGGTTATATACATAAATTGTTTTTCTAGAATGCCTCTCAAACAGTTGAAAGATGGGTGTCAAGTAGGGGTGACTATTGACCCAAAGAGACTATTGCGATAGCGATAGTCTATTGACACTTACTATTGCGATAGCGATAGACTATTGTAACTCACTATTGCAATAAATATTGCGATAGGTTTTTTTTGTACAAATACGCAATAATCAGCTAGGTTTCTTATAGTTTTTAGTTGAAATGTTTAATTGATTTAAGGACTATGGAACCAAAATCATAAATGAAAAGACTTTTTGTCATTTTGCTATTTCCTATCTCTATCTAGTTCTTCCCTTTTGACATTCTAAAATGAAAAATCTTGAATTAAATGCAGTGAGGCTTGTGTAAATCATTCATAATTAAGGGAAATTTAATAGGTTCGATAGTATCGATAGTTAATCTTACTATTGCGATGGCGATAGTGTTTTGGTATGTACTATCGATAGTACTATTGCCAAGCCAACTATTGCGATGCATCGATAGTTCGATGTATTGTTACACCCCTAGTGTCAAGGGTGGAGTGGACTTCTTCTATTCTGAACTTGATGATGTTGAGGGCTTCTTCACGGGGGACATTGGTGAACGATGAATTTGTTTATCACTGAAGTGAGACAGTCGGCACAAACACATTCTTCTGGATATTTCAACTTTTTTGTAAGAGTGCGACGTTTCGACAAAGTTTCAAACAACGTTAGACGAAATATGGCTTAAAAAATATACGCTTGCTTGATAGCGTTGGTACGTCTCACTCTCGCGAAAAAAGGGAGTATCCGATCGAAGGTTTGCATTCTGTTTCACGGTACAAGCACCTGCTATCTGTGGTTGCAGGGGTCGTTCCCAGGACGATTCAAAGGATTCCACGTCATACGACAGCCCTGGTACTTCAGCATCCTGATGGCGCTAGCTAAACCTTTCATGGGAACCAAACTGGCATCGAGGGTTGGTAATTCTTGATGAAAGTGTTCATTATTATCCATCCATCATCAGTTAGCGCGTTCGGCTTCGGATCAAGAGGTCCGGGGTTCGAATCCCGCCAGGGGTACGGCAACTTTGTCTGCAGTAGAGAACTGTTCTACACGCAGTAAGGTTTGGGTGCATTGTTACACTGAATTTCAGCGTAGTACCACCCATTGTTCGCTAGTTCCGGCCGATGCTCGCAGATTTCGCTGCAAAGCATAGCCACATGGCGATGCAGACTTTCTCCCTGCCATAATACTAGCAGCCGTGATATAAGTGAAATACTCCTGAAAGCGGCGTTAAATAACAACTCACTCATTATCATCCAATCAACATCTCTATTATCTATATTTTCTTCCTAACTGATCGATGCTTTACGCATTGCGATACACGCCCTCCTTAGTCCCTTGTATTCCCCCTTTAACTTCATACTAAACCGAACTATGGTCACCGAGTAAAACCTGCGATCATTTTTGCTTTTTCAATGTTTCCTGAGACAAGTTCTCTCTCAAAGGCTAGGGATGTAAAATGGGAAATAAATTAACAGTAGTATATTATTCATGAATGTCCTCCGGAAATCTTAGTTCGACATATGTACTCCGCCGCAAAAGAAACGTCGCCTTGCAAAATACAAGATAATTCAATCCACGAGCGATATACACGACTGAAACATAGTAACATCATGTCCTCAGAAGCCAACTTATCTAAATTTGGAATTTCTTATCTTGTCATATTTCTTAGAAACACACGATTAAAAAATAAGTCTAATCTTATTTACTAGACGAGACAGGAGAAACAAGTTTTTTCCGGCTTGGTGTATGACGTCCTACAGTAAATCTGCGTCAACAAAACCTAAGTCAAAGAAGATTATTAATGTGGACAACATCTTTTATTAATTACATTTCCACATTTTATGAATTTTGAAGTTAAATGACAAACATTCTAATCAAAAACCATTTTGAAAAAGTGATTTCAACACCCAAAGTGCACTTGAACAGACATTAAAATAAAACTATTACAATCTGATGTATGATATTGCGGGTGCCTTTCAAATCAAGTCCCTATAAAAAGCATTTAAAATCGTTTTTTACTCTGTTAAAAAATGCGGTGACGTTTCTTCTGCGGTTGAATGTACATGAAGATGATACTGACCCTGTGCATAGCTTATACTTTAACGCTATTATTGAAGTTAAAGGTACATCCATTGTGTTGTTGGAGGTCACATATTGCAAACGTTATAAATGGTGTTACTTTATCGAGAAGTACCAACTGTTACCGAAAACTACCATCTTGATGTTAGACTTAGCATATTGAATATATGAAGCTAAAAGAAGTGATTTCTGATCGAAAACCGGACAATGCACAGCATGTGGCGCACGTCGAAGAGTCAAACGTAATTTTGGAAACTTATTTATAACTGACAAAAGACAAATTTGAGTTGATAATGTTTAATAGGTCATATAACTACTGTGTATGTAAATGGGTCGTGCAGTTTCGGTTTCTGCACATGCATAATGATGTTACTCAATTTTAATTGGAAACTAGTAATTATGGTATATTTGGTGATTGGGGATGAATATGAACATGAATATTTGCACTGTAAACAGCACATGTGGTGAATTGGAACGTATTAAAGCCAAATAAAAGTTTATGAAACACAATGGATGCACCTTTAAGCGACGGGTGACCTGCTTCATGCTTCATGGATGAGGCATTTATTGTGTATCATGTTTGCTTGTCGATTCATCTTCAACTTCCAAAGAACGTAATACCATGTGCTGCAAGATTTCTAATTGACTCTACCATTGTTTCTTTTTATGTAGATATTCGTGCATGGCTTCAACTTAAAGGGGCTGTACGACTGGGTTCCCCCCGAGCACCTGCCAGAGAGTTACGGGGGTCTCGGGGAGGAATACGACCCCCAACCACTCCTGGACGAACTCAAAGACTGTCTGTTGGAGCGAGGAGCCTTGAAATTTTGAACTGAGAACAAAATATACCACCAGTAACAATTTACTCTTTTCTGTTATGATAACGATAGGAATACTCGAAAATATCGGGTCCATCAATGAATGTTTCTTGAGATTGAAACAAAGAAGGAGAACACTGTACTAGTCGCAGTTGCTGAGTTTCCGTTTGTGTCTCGTTGAGCTAGGAACGATTTGGATTTGAAAGCGTGAATCATCAATTGCGTCAGTATTAAGACCCATGAACTTTTGAAAGGTTTCGTTAGCTTTCGGAAAGAATCGGGAGTTTCCGAAAAGCCGTGTGCTTGTTACATAATCACTGAAAATTAGATTTTCCGAAAGCATGAGGAAGCTATAGGAAAGCGTCTATTGTTTTGTGAGGATTAGAACAAAACGAGGACTTCCGTGGATTCTCCGGGATTAACTTAGTTCAAAGGAGGCTCCAGTGTTGGCTCCCTTAGGTCCGACTTCACATCTAGCGAAAGATCCATGTAGCCACGACGGACCATTAGCGAAAAAACAACCAACGAAAACATAACGTGCTCGCTCTTGTGGATGAACAATTACTGTTATTTTGGCAATATTAGATGATCTTAGTTTTTCGAAAGGTCGTATGAATCACCTTTCACAAAGCGCCCACTGCTACGTTTACTGCACTAAGTTACAGCATGTGAGAGGAGGCCCAGGCTACGACTCCTGAGTCTTTCTCTAGATGTAAAGTGGGCCTTTAAAGGGGCTGTATATAGAGGATATTATATGAGTGTCCATGTCATACTATGTTTACGACACGAGTGCCTGAATATCGGTATTTCCCGAGCGAAGGCGAGTGATAAACCGATATTCAGCCACGAGTCTTGTAAATATAGTATGACATAGACACGAATATAATATTCTGTTTATTACCGAAATCGTGAAATTAATGAAAATACGCTAAAATCCACTTTCAACCATCAGCTGGCTACCCGCCGTCGCTGCATTTAGAACGCAACGTCATAGACGAAACTTGACGTCATTGCATTGTTTATGACGTCACGTCACCATGACAAAGTGATATGTTGCCCTTGGGCATCATATGAAAAATATTAACCCCGATATGATTGCCCTTTATAAAGCACTTTTTTCAAAATTTGATTTTTCCATTTATAATGACAGTTTGTGTCATTTTAGAGGGTAAAACATCTTATTTAACAAACCAATTATCCGTTGTGGTAATAACGACGTTGCGTATAAAGCAGAATTGCATGGCGGCTATTTTATTGTGAACACATTATATTATTTCGAATTACAAAAACGATTCCCAAGGCGTGACTGAGCCATGCACACTCATTTTTAACTTGTTTTTCCGAAGAGAGAAGGGTGTTTTACTATATCGGTGAAATTATATTTCAAATACATTTCATTGACTTATTTGAGCTAAGAAAACGTACTGTATCAGAATATTTATAGGCAAACGCTGTTACTAAAATGAAATTGTATCACAATAATGATTGTGTTACACTTGAAGAAATTAGTCTTAACCTAATTTATATTAGCAGAATTGTTCTTGTATCAGAAAGTTTAGAGGTAAATGTTATCTAATTTTTAAGCCCTGTTTATACGGCGAGCGTTATATGATATACAAATTTGCTCCTATGAGCAAAATTCGCTGTATGGACGCATTTGCACATATGTATATTTTACTACTGTAAGCAAATATTTCACTACCGTAAGCAAATTTGCACCTAGTCAGGGGCAGGTGCAAATGTTTACTACCGTGAGTAAATGTGGTATTTTCACTATTCCAGTTTTAAAGTTCATGGTATACAGACATAGTGACTTCACACAGGTTGAGAAAATATATTAGAGAACTTTAGAAACTCTATATAGAATTATCTCTTTCTTGCACGCGATGACCTTCGAAATCAATCTGACTATCCGATTTCCCGATAATTTGGGCGCTATAATCAAAGCAATTTTGACATATGTAAATGAATGTCATTTATTTAGTTTACATCTAATAACTGGCATGTTTTAGGAATACTCTATTCATAAACTACCGGGCAAAAGAAAGTTTTCACCTAAGTTTATTTCGATTAATTCAATATTTAAAAGAAATCAGATGTATTGGACTATGACACGATACAATAATACTTATTTGCAGTAGTTTGAATGACTTTGTTGGTGACTGAGGTTAAATTTTAGTTCAAATATCTTTTTGTAATGAAGACAGGGTTAAGAATGAAATTTTCACGCTTAAATGTGTGCAGAATCAGGCACATTTATTTATTTTCACATAGGATATGTCTTATATGTCGATGAACAGTTGTGTATCATCAACAATAATTTAAAAACAAAATTAAACTTAAAATTTCATTTTTTTTTTAAATAATTAAAAAACATGTAGAAGTATTCTTTGACTGCTAACTAAACACCTGTACTTATCAGTTTTGGAGTATGACATCGAAAACTTGAGATATTTGCAATTGAAAATCATATATATGATAAAATCAACTGAGGTGAGTACTTTCTTTTGTCCGGTAGTGTGATATTGAAAGAGTTGGAAGCTCATTTGCTCTGGC
The DNA here is from genome assembly GCA_936450465.1 of Gibbula magus. NCBI lineage: Eukaryota > Metazoa > Mollusca > Gastropoda > Trochida > Trochidae > Gibbula > Gibbula magus. The sequence continues at coordinate 61,831,902 of OW388302.1, forward strand.
AGAAATTTAAACACGTATGAACCCATACTAAATTTACTTTTACCCACTTGTGTATATAACTACCATAAGAAATATTGCATATGTGCAATATCCTGTGTTTGTGAATTGCACGAATTACATGTGACGCATGCGCACTCATGAGATTCACGATAACATTCAAGTTTTATGTCCAGGCTATTAGCGTATTTGACGTACTTAGCACGCTTAGAGTTAATGGAAAATGGTGTGAACGTAAGAAACTCTAAATATTTTGACAAGGAATTGAATGATTCTAACTGCAAATTAATTAGCGAATGATATTGGTTGAACAATGACATTTGAGATGGTTTGTCAATACACATTATGACAGTTGTATTAATCATACATGTTTCCATTTAGTTTATTTTTTTAAATTGTGTACCTTGTTACATGCATGTGCAAATTTCAGTTGCATTGTACATATTGTTTATAAACTACTGTCTTTCATTATTTGTTTTCTTGTTCTATTTGTCATGATTATTGATTATATCACGACGAGAATGGTACTATTTACACTAAAGATGATGGGGACATATAGATGATACTGAACGAACTAATAATTAATAGCATTTTAATTAAACGAGTTATTCATTTGTTATTAAACGAGCGAAAGCAAATTTGATACTATGCACGAGTTTAATAAACGAAACAGTGTTGATATAGAAATGAGGTTTAGTATTGTGTTTATTACTTGCCCGTACTCCATTGACCAATATGACCAAAATTATAAACTCACGAGTTGGTACGGATCACTTGAAAGTTGAAAACATTGCTAGAACACAATGTTTTCTCGAACCTGGGTAAATGTTATTGACGGTGTGCCGACAAAAGCCACCTATAGACAGACAGACAGAAATATTTTATTAAAGTGTCACTCGCCAGTTACATGTTAAAATAAAGTCAATGAATCACAATAAAAACTGACAACCAGCCACACAGGGCTTATGAGACACTATTCTCACAAAATAATATACATATGTACAACAAATTACGATAAAATACAAAAGTAAAGATAGATAAATAGATATATCCTATAGGACAAAACATGAAAACTAATCCCACAGGCGTAATGTGACCGTACTACTACTGCTTTAATTATGAACATTACCGAATTGTTATGGCTCGGGTGACCTCGCGTTCATACCAAGTTGAGAACCTAAAGTTGCTACTACCAGTTGTGGTTTAAACATATTTATTCATGAAATACATGGATCGGATTGGTCAACAAGCTCAGTTGAGCTTATGTAAAGACCGCTCCAAAGTACATACATACATATATTAAACATTGTCATGACAGGAACAACAATAAAAAACAAACTAACATATGGTTTGAAATAATAAGTGTTTAGACAAAATAATCAACAGTGTTGTTTAATTGATTAATGATGGTTCGATACATTTATGACGCTTGCAGTCAGAATCACTTGTTTGAATTGGTATGTGGTTATACTAAACAAATCTTTTAGTTTCTATTATAAATCGGTGTACTGATTTCAAAATTTCAGTCATGGTTGCAGAGCTCAAGGTAGAGTTTCCGAATTGGATTGTTTCCAATGAAAAGCCATTAGTATAATAAAATTTGTTTGTTCTTATTGAATCAAATCTTGAACACACAAAGAAATAGTGAAGTGCGTCTTCACTGGCGTGACCACAAAAACAATCCGCTTTATCTATGATATGTCTTTTGAGTTTGTCAGCATTGAGATCACTACATCCTAGCCGTGGTCGGCAGTGGAGGATTTGACAGAGTCTGGAGCCTATGTTTAGATCGAAGTATATACCTTTTGTTTTGGAAATTAGGGCAGACTTGAAATCTTTGAGGTCTGTTAATGATCTAATATTCTGCGGTAAAGAATTCCAAAGGCGTAAAGTGTCCGGAAGAAATGAATTATCGTACAACACAGTACGGCACGGTATGGTTTGTAAATCTGATGCATTTCGCAGGGGATAACTACTGGCTTGAGAGACAAATTGAGGGACAAGTTCGTTTAAATAATCGGGCAATCTGTTATGATACATTTTAAAGAAAATGACTAGTTTGGCTATTCTTCTCCTTTCGGAAAGCGGAACAGTAGATGTTTCGTTATATATTTTATCGTGATTGGTGCCGCGACTGCACCACATATAGTACGTAAAGCGTCCAAGTGCAGTTTGTCCAAGATTGTTGCCTGAGTTTTGTTGCAATTATCATATATGTGGCTACAGTAATCAAATATTGGAAGCATAAATGACGCATACATACGATTTAGGGCGTTTCTCGTTAGTCGATATTTAAAGCTTCTCAAACAGTTGATCATCGGGCTAATCCTTTTAACAATATCGTTGATATGAACATCCCATGAGCAATCATTTTGAAGGGTTATACCTAAATGTTTGTGACTTGACGTTTCTTCAACTTCTGTATCATTGAAAAACAAACTGGGATGAGGGTTTAGATTTTCTACTAAATAGGATTGATTTGGTTTTTGCGGGATTGAAGTCGACTTTCCATGTTTTGGCCCAGTTTGCTATTTTACGTAAATCATTGTTAAGACACGACGCCGCTACCCGGGGGTCATCAATTATTACATAGATAGAAGTATCATCGGCAAATAACCTTATGTTGCTATCGATGCCTTCAACGATATCATTTATGTATACCAAAAACAAAAGTGGTCCTAATACAGAACCCTGCGGGACTCCTGCGGTTACTGGTTTAAGATTAGAACTGTAACCATTTATTACTACGCGCTGTGTACGATGTTCTAGATAACTTTTAAACCATTGTAATAGGGGGCCATCAATTCCACAAGAATTCAACTTATGCACTATACCTTTATGCCACACTCGATCGAAGGCTTTGCTTATGTCACAAAATACCGCGCGTATTTCTTTACCTTCGTCCATTGCCTTAGCAATGAAGTTATACAAATATGTGAGCTGATTAACGCAAGAATCTCCTGGGATAAAACCGGACTGTAAGTTTGATAAGATGTTATTGTCTCTAAGATAATTGAAAACATGTTTGAATATACATCGTTCGAATATTTTAGCTAAGCAACTCGTTAAGGCAACTGGTCTGTAGTTGGTACAATCGTTAACGCTTCCCTTTTTATGGATTGGAATAACACTTGCCTCTTTCCACGCTGCCGGGAAGATCATTTGTTGTAGTGAGAGCTTAAAGAGATCTGTTAAAATGGGAGAAATACTGCGTGCGATTAATTTAAGAATTCGGTTCCCAATCCCATCCGGGCCAGATGCTTTCGAGGTGTTTACACTCATTAAAATATCGTATACCTCACTGTTTACAAGATTAATTTCAGATAAACTATTAACTGTCTTTCGATCGATATGAGGGGGTATTGATTCAGGATTTTCTACTTGTGCTTGACTAATAAAATAATCATTCAAAGTTTCAGTTATGTCTTGTAAGTCGTCACAAACTACATCATTTTGAATTAGAGATGGAAAAGTAGTGGTATTATTCTTTCTTTTCATATAATTATTTACTATTTTCCACCAACTTTTATCACTAGTGGTTTGATTGATTATTTCATCGAGTTTATTTTCATAAGCGCGTTTTGCTGATCTGACAGATGAGATAACTTTATTTCTACTTTTTCTAAATCGAGCCCAACAACTAGGTGAGTTTTTTGTCTTAGCAATCTTATGGTGTCTATTGCGTGTGCGAATTAGTGATCAACCAGTTGTACAACCTGAACGGAAGTTAGTCCCTATCCCTAAGCATCATGACCTAACACGACGCAACTTCAAAGTACAAGTCTATGCAATAAAAATAAAATATGTGATTCTTAGTGAATTCACGATCTAGAGAATAATTGCCTCTATATTGATCAACAAACATTAAGACATACAATAAAACGCGCGCAAATTTTGGGAAAATGCATGGATGTTGTGATATATACTTGACCAAAAGCTGTATACAATAGATAATAGCCTAACGGTTTCATAAAGTGCTAAATGGAGAACCAGTTGGGAAATTTGTTATCTATTTACAGTATTGTGTGAACAAGTTATCTTCATCACCCTAATGTCAATAATAAAATGCATTTGATGTGTCGAGTTGTTTTTTCAATGGATTAAAATCTGGGGAAACTGCGAAAAGTGATCGGGACCTAAAACCTTGGGTTTTTTATGGGATTATAACGCTTGACGAGTTCATTCACATTCGAACAGCATTTTGATTATGACACAGTCAGCTTGCTATATATATATATATATGTATATATATATATATGTATATATAGATGATGCAAGAGAGGACCAGCTACCGGAGACGAAGAAGTAATATGAATAGAAAATCGCCGAAGCGTGTCGACCCCTGACCATGCAAGCCACACAAAGTGAGACTTGAATAAACTTTCTGTCTGTCTGTAACAGCTTCGGATTGACATTTCCAAATAGCGGCTGTTGGTATTGCATAGGAAACAATGTAATATTTGTTCTGGTGAAATTAAAAACTACTATATGATATAGTTAGTATAATTCTTGTAGATATATATCATAATCTAATCCTTTTTTTCCAATTTAACTTATCATATTTCATGTACGTGATATGTTATTTGGAAATAAATACTGTTTAAATCATAAATATAAACACTCGATATATCTATAGGATTGACGTGTATTTTCGTAAGAATTTCTTTAGTAAATTATATGTTTATTGAACACTATATATGCTTTGTTATGTAACAGCTTACCAGGCCACCAAGACCATTTGAGTTCGATTATATAATTAGATCGGGTGTAATAACGCCTACAGGGACAGCGATACGCTTACCTGCACAATAGTGAACTGTTCCAATCAGTGTGCACTAACGCCTACACTAGAGAAGTAATAACACAAACTGAGTAGTTTTATTTGAAGGTTGTAACAGTTGGAGGAATTTAAATTTTGATGGACGTTCCCAATAATATCTATCCATATATTTTACTCTGTTTACATAATATTTTTGACACTCTCAAATGAAATTATATTCATCTTCAATTACAGAGAAACCTTGCTCAGAACAATACTCACACAATCGCAATGTAATAGTCAGATTGGAATATCTACCTTTTTTATTTCTATTAACTTATGACATGATATCCTTAAACGTGTTATGTAAAATGACAATTTTCTAGGAATATTGTTAAGATACTGTTCATAAAAGAAATTATGCTTAATATTTGAACATACATCAAGTTTAGAACTGTTACAAATATCACTAATGACTCGTTATCTCCTTACATTTTCATAATTTGTGCTGAGGTGCTGAGTATAATGATGCGAAGAATATAAAGGGAATGACGATAGGCAACACTGAATATCTAATATCGCAATTTGCTCACGACACATCTTTCGTCTTCCAGATTCTCTCAAACTTATTTTGCAGTTGGTCTATACCAATATTTATAATTGCTTATATGGTTTTCCTATTTCCTTTATGAATAAAACATGTATATGTCTATGTATTTGAAAAAGAAATAAAATGATATAAAAAAATTTGTTGTACAATACATCCTTCACAAATGAGGCCCAGTTTTCTTAAACTTTAAATTTTCCATCATAACAATTACTAGACCTGAGTATCACAAGAAATGTCAAGAATACTAGCCAATAATAGTTAAATAACACCCAAACAACAGTGCCTCAGATTATTTTCAATAACATATGAAGCTGAAAAATGTTTTTCCAAACATATTGGTAAAAAAAAAAGTAGAATATACTTATGTAAAATGTCATTTCTTCTGATATTTGAAGTAATGTAAAATTGTCTACTTGCCTATTAGGGCCATGTTACGCTATATAATTTTCCAGCAACCTCCTATCTTGAAAATTCAACTTAATTAGGCCTAAACAATAAAATAAAAATGTTTCTGGTCTTTGCTTGCTGACAAAAATGAAGCGATGACGCGATCTTTTTTTTATTTACGACATTCTTTTTGGAATGAAGAGTTAAACAAACACAATTTACACAATTATTTACATAAATAAAGCACAAACTCTCTTTAATGTGTATTACTATTCAAAATAGTCAATAATCTCACCCCTACACTCCATCTCAATAGAAACGAGTGACATTTTCAATGTCCAATGTTTTCTGAGGCTAAAGAATTCGTTATCTGCCCCTTTATTTTGTTAAAACCTAAAAAAAAGACCTGAGGCGGGGGTTTAAAACTGACGCGGACGGAAACAAATTCTTTTTTGTTTGGGGACTTAGTAATTTTCAAGATAAGAAATTTCATTTGTCAAGATATTAAGTTGAATTTTCAAGATACTAAATTGAATTTTTAAGAGAGGATATTGAATTTTTAAGAAAGGATCTTGAATTTTCAAGATCCTAAGTTATATTTTCAAGATCCTAAGTTGAATTTTCAAGATATTAAGTTGAACTTTCAAGATAGGATGTTGCTGGAAAATTGAGTAGCATGGACCGAAAAGGCTTCCTTGAGGAACCGGGGTAATGCAGCGACTGAACAGTATGTTTGGCTCATCGCAATTATTTTATAGTTTCTACCATTTAGTCATTTCAGTTTGCGAAAAAATTCTTCAAGTAAATATAAATTAATAAATTTATAAAAGGATCGGATCTCACAATGCAATCCACAATACAATTGCAATGATTGTCTCGGCTTGACAATCGTCTGACGAAAAATACCAGTATACCTTTAGCCGAAATAATAACCCAAGCCTTCGCTTCGCAATTAACAAGTCCAGTAGCTGGCATGCATCTGACCTTCCATTAAACCGGTATTATATCACACATTTATATAACAAAGATATTAATCAGGCAATTCAAGGTAATCGCCACCAGCTTGCTATAGCAACCGCCGGTGTGACAGGCTATATGAACGTGGCAGGCGGGCTGGGAACGCAGATCTGTCGGCCGGATGCCCACGGGCAGGCGACTCGAAAAACTCGTGCATTTCGTGAGAAGTCAGTTTTGTACAACGTGGCGGATAGTCATATCGAGGGTGAATCGTACTCGTCGCTGATTGCAGACATTTGAGATTTGGTCTTCGTTAAACAAGGACATGGAAACATCTGGACACTGAACATGCATATGCAGCTGGCTACAGTCGGAAGAAGACCCAACAGTTCAGTAGCAGTTGTGTCGTGGTTGAAGTATCATGGGAAGGGCTAACATACGGTAAGTTTGTATTTTGTTGGTTGAGTCATCTTTGTAACGTCACGATTTAGGGAAGAGGCGAAAAATGTGAATATTGATAGTCATAGTGACAATAAGAATGCTGGTTTGGGGAAAATACGACTGGGTATCGCTATTTTCAGGTTGAGCGTATGATGTATTGTTTAATGAAAATCGCTTTATCTTGCCTTCGCCGCTAATGGCTACAATATTGCCCAAGTGGCGTTAAACAATGACTCACTCACTCACTTTATCTTGCCCAATTCTAGATTTTAAATACGTAAGATGTTAACATTTTGAATTATAAGTCTGATTCTGAATCTCGCTGTAATGCTGCACAGTAGCAAGACTTTTCACACTCGTATACTTAGCTAAACCTACTATACTAAACTAAACCTAAATACCCCGATTAGAAAACTCCTTTTTACAATACAATATTACAATACTAAATTCCCGTTTATACATATGTTTTAATGCATGATTAAAACAATCAAATTCAAAGATATTAATGAAGGTTTTTGAGGAATTTAGTTTTCCAAAAATTGAAAAGCGCACGTCTATTTAGAAAATTGCTACGGCGCAGCAGAATATCGATTATCATTTTTATGACACGTTATGTTACTATGTGAATATTCTATCAGTAGATACCTAACGTTAGTAACAACATAGCTTGTTTTCATTTAAATTCACGGATATTGCCTATAGGGCGGTCACTTATTTCAGCCAAATCTATGAGTAACTACTTTAACTTCCATTAGATATGCTGCCATAAAATGCAGTTAAAGATAGGGTTCTGTCGCCATCTTGGATATTTTGCATGACGTGAAAGAAAAACACGCTATATTGTACCCAATTTTGCAACTTTTTGATAACTTAAGAAATACACTGATCAAGTATTCACATAGTAACATGTAACATGTCATAAAACTAATAAACAAGTTGCTGTTATGCTGTAGCGAAGTTTTCCCCGACTCGCAGCGCCAATGAATGGCTTCAGTTCTCATTGTTTTATTTTTCAACAAATGTGCGCTTGTGTTTATCAAGTTGTGAAATATAGTCATCAAAATGTTACCTTCATTAGTATCTTCCAATTTCACTGTTTTAATCATATATTAATAACACATATGTGTAAACAGGAATATCCTCCCGAATTTCGTTTCCAGAAAAAATACCCCAATAGAACCCTCCTTTTAAATACAGGTAAATAGTGATTAATCCCCAAACGGGGATGTCATCTTTTACAACAAACTGAGAGATACTTGGGAAATCGCTTTTCTTCCACCGGTATTATAAAACTACATCGAGGCAAGTGCTAAGTTCTTGACCATAGCTTCAGAATGTTAATATATGTCTGTAAAATTAGGAAAGTTAACTGACTTATACATGACTTAAATGTTAGTTAACAATATTGTATAAAGATAAAGTTTCTCTATTAAAAGGAATCCCGCCAGGGGCACGGCAACTTTGTCTGCAGTAGAGAACAGTTCTACACGCAGTAAGGTTTGGGTGCAATGCTACACTGGATTTCAGCGTAGTATCACCCATAGTTCGCTAGTTCCAGCCGATGCTCGCAGGTTTCACCGCAATGCATAGCCACATGGCGTTGCGGGCTTTCTCCCTGCCATAATACTAGCAGCCGCGACATAAGTGAAATACTCTTGAAAGCGGCGTTAAACCCCAACTCACCTCACCTCACCCCTATTAAAAGTTTAATTTTCTTCGATATATTATATACAATAGGTGAATTAACTTCACTTTGTAGTTTCGAATTGACCTAATGTTATGATGTACGCAAGAATAAATTGCCATCATTTGACTGGATTGATCAATATGGAGTAACTGGCTGACTGGTAGCTTGTAATAGTAGTTCCTCCTGCGCATATCAATGAAACTGTCGCTAGGGGTTGTTAGTGCGTAACCTTGAACTATATTATGACTTAATTATTTGGATAATACATATACATGAATAATACATTTATGTATATACATAGCCAAGTGTTGCACCCCGAAGTTTTTCGTCAGACAGAAGCATCATCTATGTATCTACAAGTGTAACAAAGAAAATGTCATGCTGATAACGTTGGTATCTGTGGTCCGACCATACTTCTACGTTCTTATTGCATAACGGGGGTTGGGAGTAGGGTTAGTATCCATATTGCATAAGGGGGGTGGTGGTGGTATATGGTCCGTGGTACGTGGTCCAACCATACTTCTACGTATTGCGTTAAAGTTGGACACTACCAACGCCACTTTTCACCAATGGCTGTTTTATTCCTTGCTGCATGTCCCAAACTTTTCGTTTCGAGCGTGACAGCACAGTGAAAGTTAAGGAAATATAGCAATACTTAGATAAACCAGTGATGGAAACTGGCGCGAGTTACCATTTGAAGTTGGACAATGGTCGGACTGACTGATGTTGGACTTACTCGTTTAAAGGCGCTGTGTCACGTTTTTTATTATGTTTTCTCCAATTTGCCTTTTATTAAAGTTTACACAATATATTGGTACGCTAATCGGTATAACATCTCATTACACGACCCGCTTATTTGTATTTGAAGAAAATGTTGCGATGTATAAAGCGACACTCTTGTGGAACTCGACAGTGTGTGAGATAGATTCTAGAGTTCAGACAACAAGATGGTTGACCATTCCATCATTGTACCTTATTTAAAACTGTAAATACCGTATTCATCTTAATAAACGCCCTCTCCTAATAAACGCCCCCCTAAGCCATTTTTGACTCGCGAAAAATGACCCCTAATAAACGCCCCTCTTTTGTATCGACTTATCTTACTGATGTTTCATTGAAGAAGAGTTTTCAATCTTGCTATCAACCTCTTATGTAAAGTGTAAGGTACATGATATTTCCAGTCCCCCGGCGACTGTCGAATGTCTGTAACAATCAGTCACTACACATTTTATGCAACCGCCATGTTTTAAGAAACAGGAAAATGTCTTGCTCAACTCTCTTGGAAGATTTCCTACAAGTACAGATGACACTAGCACACTGACCGCGAATTTGTCATGAACGTTATTTTGTTCACGTGTAGTTGTCAATGTGATATAAATAAACAATATCATGACCCGGAAATAGTGTTTACATAATCGTTCTGCACCATGTGCTTATCAGCTGATTGTGTTTATGCTGCCGTTCATTGGTGGTTATATTTAGATTCCTAGCAAACTAAATTTTCATTGGATAAGAGTAATGACGCGACAAGATGGCGGATTCAATTACTCAATGTATCTTCGTGAGTTTTAATTAGTTTCCATTGCAAATTGTGTATCAGTACTGGTTGAAATTTGATACAAATAATAAACTGCGACATTTAACCCTTCTTTACATTTAATTGATACACTTATTTTGATTAAAACTCTGAAATAAAATCGATGTTTCTTTTTCTTTTGGACATCAACAGACATTTTTTTAATAAACGCCCCCTTTTTACGATTTTTAAAGTCATTTTAATAAACGCCCCCTTTTTCCAATTTTTTAAACGCCCAGGGCTTCTATTACGGCGAATACGGTAGGTCAAGTCACGTGAACTACCTCAATGGGAAATAGACTCGCTTGGCTTAACCGAACCATGTACATTCGTTTTAGAACTTGTTTTATTGATTCAGGAGTATTATTTAGACATTGGTAACACTTATTTATATTTTTGTGAGTACATTTAAAATCTTGGATTTTGCTTACACATTTAAGGCCTACGTGATTTCTTTTTATCAAACAAAATGAATCAACTAAATGTTTTATCAATATGGTTGAAAGCTCGGTTTTATAAAAGGATTTTGTTTATTTTTTTCAGAAGCCATTGTGGATAGGAGAAGGACAAGAGGTTTCCAATGGTGGAGTCCGTTGAAAATGGAACGAGCAGACACAGACATGTCTGCATCAGTGTAGAGACGACCAGAACTGCAACATCAGAGGTTTGATGACGTCATTGACAATGGCGAACGTCAACACCAACTTCAACGAACACGGACAAATACTACTAGACAACTACAAGCAAACTAGTTGACAACAGTTCAGCCATGATTACGTCTACGTTTATTGTGAAAATATGACGAAAGGAGTTTCATTTGCAATCAAATTGTCACAGTTTCAGGACACCTTCAACATAGCAGAAAACATTGTCAAACGTCATGGACTACAACCGTTTCATGACAAAATTTAATAGGCAATTAAACATTCATCGAACATCTTGACAAGTTAATTGACAATTAAAACCTGATCCAGCATCTTGACATGTTGATTGACAATTCAAACCTGATCCAGCATCTTGACATGTTGATTGACAATTACCGCCAAATATCTCGACATGCCTACTGACAATGAACATATGGAATACGATATCCTGAAGATCTTGACATGCCTACTGACAATGAACATATGGAATACGATATCCTGAAGATCTTGACAACTGAACAGCGAAGCAACAAGAGCCCGACAAAGTGACGGACTGTGATGCAGCAACGGCCCCTGGAAGGATTCCTCAAGAACCAACAAGTCTAAGCTCTGGAAAAGAAACAAGCTGAATCAAAAAGAATTCGTTTTTGGGCATCACGGTCGCTACAAGATCTCTCCAGGCCGATGGTGAACAAGAAGCGTTTGTATTCTTGGTTATTATTCATTGCCATTTTTTAAATGTTATAGTCCTTGGCATGCTGTCCTTACGACGGCACATCTACACTGGTATAGTGTATACGAAATTGAATGAATGCATGAAATGCGTAACCAATGTAACCAATGGATAATACTCAGCCAATGTCTGGGTAACCAGAGTCTATTAATCTTAAAATATATACCGAAATAAGTATCAAAACAGGGGCTGAAGTACGTTTTTTGCCAAATTTGTTTTCAATTTTCTCATTTATAACGATAGTTTGTCATTAATATTTACTTTAAAGGGAAAGCATCTTATTACACTAACCAATTATCCGTAGTAGTAATAACGGTGTTGCATGGCGGCTATTTTAATGTGAACACATTTTATCATTTCGAATTACAAAAACTGTTCCCATGGCTTTACCGAACCATATATACTCTTGTTGTCCCCCGCCGCAACGCGGAACGGGGGACTATGAATTCAGCGGCGTCCGTACGTACGTCCGTACGTACGTCACATTTCTTGTTTACGCGATATCTTATGAAGCGTTGCATCCAAAGTCTTCAAATTTGATATATGCCTACATTGTGGGAAGATGCAGACACCAGTCAATTTTGGTGACCTTGGTCTTATTTTCAAGGTCACTATGACACGTTGACCACTTTTTGAACTCTTGTTTACGCGATATCTCATGAAGCGTTGTATCAAGTCTTCAAATTTGATATATGCCTACATTGTGGGAAGACGCAGACCCCAGTCAATTTTGGTGACCTTGGTCTTATTTTCAAGGTCACCATGACACGTTAACTACTTTTTTAACTCTTGTTTACGCGATATCTCATGAAGCGTTGCATCCAAAGTCTTCAAATTTAGTGTCTGCCTACATTATGGGAAGATGCAAACATTAGTCACTTTTGGTGACCTTGGCCTTATTTTCAAGGTCACCAAGACACTTTGACCACTCTTTGAACTGTTGTTAATGCGATATCTCATGAAACATTGCATCCAAAGTCTTCAAATTAGTTGTCAGCCTACATTGGGGAAAGGCACAAACGCCAGTTTATTTTGGTGACCTTGACCTTATTTTCAAGGTCACCGCGACAATTTGACCAATGATGTGTCTTACTTACTCAATGTCACCGGCGGGGGACATTGCCATGTTAGTGGCAAACACTTGTTTAAACTTGATTTTCCGAAGAGAGAAGGGTGTTTTACTATAAGTGACAATATTTTTCAAATAAATTTATCAACTTAGTTGATTAAAAAAACGTGCTACTGCCCCTTATGCTTATAGTAAAATGTGTCCTTTGTCTGTACTCTCAAAAGTACACTGTGGCCCTGGCTCCGTTACGCTGCCTTAATGAAGCGCAGCGCAACGAAGCTCTGGGACTGATGTGCACGTTGCTTGTCGTTGAGTAGTTTTTCGTCTGTGTGACGTTTGCGATAAACCACTCGGATAGGGTTATGATGCTGAGGTCCTTTGCGCAGCGCAAGGGGGATTACTCTGGTAGAGCAACTCAATGGGCATGCATCCTAACTGAGGATCTGGGTTCAGGTTCTTGGTTTTTTTTGTAGACGTCGGATTTTGCATGTTAATAATAATAATAGTAATAATGAGTGGATTTATATAGCGCTAAATGCTCCAAGCACTTAGTTTCTGCTCTAAGCCCAATATGAAATATGAACAGTATTTACACACACACAAATGGGAAATGGGAATCTAGCAGTGGTAGTATTTTTGGAACAGCTCAAGGGTTGGGGAAAGTCTGATTTCATGGGGACGAGAGTTCCAGAGAAATGGAGCAATATAGATGAAAGAGCGGTATCCAAAGGACTTGTGACATTTCGGTAGCTCCATAAGGTCAAGATGTGCCGATATATTTGTTAGGAATACATTATAAATTACAAAGCATATATAAGGTAATTAACAAATTCCATATTACATAATTTGGACATGAACATGAAGCTACACTACAAAGCTCAACAGATCAACTGCTAAATACTATTGGTAACCCTTAAATATATCACACACGTGACTAGTTGGCAATGTTGCACCTGGCACCCTGATTAGGTGTTGGGAGGTCGTGATATTGTTACATGAGCTAGCGCATATTGCTATGAAATACGGGGTAAAATAGAGTATTTACAAGCTATGACATTTATGTAACGGTACAGAACATGTAAAACTCGAGCAATCGTGTCTTCATTGAAACTGTTGCAAAATCCTGACTCTATTACTCTTATTGTAGGGTATATTCTCCTGTCATTAGGGAAAGTTCCTTCACACAGACCGGTATTGTCAACTTTTGATTCGTATTTTGGTTTCTATTAAGGTTGGCCTCATTTTAGACCTATCTATGAAATGTCTTTTGAAAAAAACATCTGAACTATTATGATATATATATTAGGTGGGGCTAAAAACTTTCTACACGTTGAAATTGATTGAAAATTACTTCTCAGTTACCTTGACCTATATTGACATTTATTTACTTGCTGGTGCCCCATTCCACAGAATATATTTCGTATATAATCTGGCACACCCTTAAACCTTAACCTAAACATTCTCATCGGTTACGATTCTGTAGCGTCCATATTAGCATCATTAACGTTTATTCAATATAAAGGTTTTTGGCCAATGTTTTAAAATAATTATTACAACCAACTAACCAATTAGATTATTTTGTCTCAGTCTTCGGATTTCAATATTTTTCAAGACCTTTTTAGGCTTGTGTTAAGGTTCATTGTCGCTTCTTCTCCGAGCGATCGTGGACCCATTTACCATGGACAACCTCAACGACTTCTACCCATGTTAAGTCTTGTAGCAAAGTAAGGAAGCACACTCAACAGGTTTTATTGACTCATCATTTGGCGGGCGTCTCGTCCTGTCCTCCAGGCCAAGGGGAGTTGTGTCCAGTTCAGCGCTGAGACCAAGTCTGTCCAAGTCTAGGAAGTCTGTCGTTATACAGGCGACTGGGTGTCACACGTTTAGTTGTTTTGACTAGTGTCCAAATCCAGGGTGACTTAAGAGATTACAGTGTCAGCAATTAATCTTTTCAATAATCTACATAATCCTATTTTGACCATCTACATGATTAGCCATCGGTCATTAAATGGCTTTTCTATGGTCAACCAGTGGTCACTCGGATTATGAGCTTATGACACCACACATTCCCCAGTCCCAGTCGCCCAACAAGGTTCAGAAGGCCAACTTTGTTACATTCGCCTCGAAATGTTCGTGATTGACAACATTTGATGAGTATTAAATGATAATGAAATACATTATATACATTAAAGTCCATGGCCTAGGGTGTTGGCCTAACTTAGAGCCTCTCGATGCACACCGAGCACATGGTTACAGTCACAGTAGTCATGGTCGTCTAGAGAATCAGGTCTTTGCGTTGTGTTAAAACATAAATTTGATTATATTGGAGTTCTGATATACATTACAGTCCATGGCATAGGGTGTTGGCTAAAACAATAACCTCTCGACGCACACGGAGCACGTGGTTCAAGTCACAGTTTATATCATGCACGAGGTTGAACCACACGTTAACCTCGTCTGCTTCCGAGACGGCCACAGATGGCATTCTTGCCACTCCACCTGGTTGAAGGCTGGATCCAGCTGATCTCCCTCATGGGTCACGTCTGGTCATATCCAGTCCAGGGTAGAGTTGTCTGACCACAGGCGCCGTGGTCCTACTGCCTCCGAATTCGTCAGTCTCGCCTCCCGATAGAAGTGGTGCAGAGGCTACCCGCTCTGTTGGCGTTACCCGCACCTCCCGACTCAATCGGCACCATTTCGAAGACGGGAGCAACCTGGTGTTTTCCCCTCTTTATTCTTTTGGCAAGCCAGGGTTTGATAAACTTTCTATATCCCACTAAACTGACTATTATCAAGCTGATTATAAAACCTACCAGAATGAAGTACATGTATTCCCAATAAGAACGACCCACTGTCAACAGTTGTGTCCATATCCCTTAACTGTTGAATTAAATGTCTTATCGGGATGCTGTCTAATCCCTTTAGCTGATCTGGTAACTTAGTTATTGTAAAGTTTGGGAATTGTTTGCTGAGGGGTTCTAATATAAGCATAGGAGCTATATCTACATTGCGTATCAATCCCAGGAAATCATTGTCCACAATCGCCGCTAATGGCTGCAATACTGCCGAAGCGGCGTAAAACAATAATTCACTCGCTCATTGTCCACAGAATGTCTGGTTTCATTATGATAAAGAAGACACATATTTATGGATGATCAACTTCTTTATTAACAATAGCGACGTTTCGGTATAGATCCTTATACCGTTATCAAGCATATGGAAGAGATGGTGAAACAGCAGGTTAGCAGTTTTACCAAGTGGGGCCAACACTTTGGTGAGGTGTTGGGCAGTGTTATAAAATACTGTGTCTCTGGAGCACACAAGGAGTCTGCATTTAGGTGGGTCTTTGTGGATCTTAACCGTGGCACGTGCGTATGGAGCTTGTGGGTGAGGGACACTGAGTTTCTGGTGGAGGTGGTGGGTGATCTCGTAGTTGTCACGTAGTTGCTTCAGGTGAGTCTTGTGTTGTCTCTGGAGCTTCTGGGTGGGTCTTTCTTGATCTTCTGGTATGTGGTGGTGTCGTCCAGGATTTTGTTGACCATGGTCTCAAAGTCGGGCTTGTTGAGGACCACAGTTGCCTTCCCCATGTCAGCAGGAACTACGGTGATGGAGTCATCTCTGCGTAGATCGGTGAGGGCTTGCTTCTCTTTGGTGATATCGATGTTTGGTTGTTGAGGTTTGGAGCTGGACTTGTGCAGTATGTCCGCTATCTGGTGACGAAGGAAATCGACGTTGCCACCTGGTGTCAGTTGCTGGAGGCCCTTTTCTATGTTGATGAAGTCGTCATGGTCCAAGGGAGGATGTACTGATACCGATCGCATTTGTCGCACATCATTATCACAGACCACTGTAAATTCCAACTTGTCAGCGGTTGGTATGGCCCACTGACCATCAGAGAGGTATTCGGCTTGTGGCTGAAAGCAGCGTTAAACAATAACTCACTCACTCACTTGGCTTGAGACAAAATAGCACGTGGCTTGACCTCAGTGTCACACCATGCCTTTACTCTCTCCTCGCTCCTAACAAATAGAGCGATGATACAGAGGCGGCTAAGGTTTATGGAATAAACTTGACTTTGGATTTGACGGTAACCTGTCATTGGTACTGTACACATACTTATTTCTGATTCTTGCAAAAGTAAATATTTTGTGCGTTTAGCATTTGTTGCTATGAAATTAGTCTCCAATCTATATTTTGATATCATGTTATCGATAGCGTTGGATTTGGCATTAATTTTGTTAAATATTATTGGAATGGGAAGGTTATGGGCTGGGTAAATTTCGAAGTGACCGTTCAAGTCCAATGATCGGAGAGGAACAATTATTACCAATATCTTGTTATCATAAAGGACCATGTTACATTTCAGTGTGATAGAATTTCCACAAATTTTTTTCTGGATCTCCTGCTAACCTTAATCTAGGAGGTAGATGTACTTTAATATCGTTCAAAATCGTCATTAATTCTGTAGGGGTGATAGTACTAGGCGACTTATGACCTAATGATAACATATTTAATTGAAGGTGGATATGTTCGAGGTATGTGGCCAGAAGTTGTACGGTTTCTCTTATTTCTTGAACCACTGGCTCTAATTGCAAATAAGTTTTCATAGTATAATCAAGATTTATGATAAGCACATTAAGACGGTAGGTTACATTTGCCATTTTCTCTTCGATTACTTGTAGATTGCCAATAATAATGTTAATTGCGTGTCTATGTTTTTATATTAATTTCTACCCGGGATACATTTAGAAGAGTCAGTCCTTCTCGCACAACGTGAGCTTAACTTGCTTGGTTGTCTGCTAACCTTTTAACATTATTTTTCATCCCGCTAAATCTTCATCGGACACCCTTCCAAATAGAAAACTAAGTGCTTTCCCAAGAAAAGGTAACAGTGATATTTTTGGTCCTGATAATCGATGATATTCGAGAAAGTTCACTTCTAACGTGTTCAATGTCGTATTTAGGCCAACTACGTCCTGATCTAACTTTTGAAACATTCCTACAACTCCTGATGAGCTTTTTGAATATTGTTCACTAATCAGCTGTCGTATTACCATAGCTGTCCCTGCGATATCTTTGCGACATTTCTCGAGGAAAGTTCGATATGGGTCGAGGTCAATCACTAGTGTAATTAGCCATTTTGACAGTAGTTATGTCGTTCATTTTCTGGAAAATTATGTTGTCAAACATCGTTGTACCACTGGCTATACCAATTAACAAGAACAATAGGAAACACAATGTATGTACTTATATACATAAACTTTGATACTCCTTTCTACTATCTGTCCATACCGTCACCATATAGTAAATACCCTTTAATTGCATTAACTACTATGTCACTACATACTGTCAACTGTATACACAAAATATCTGTCGTCATTGGGACAGTCCACACTATTATAAAGCCTAATAACAGTCGAGCAACCGTTTTACCTAGCCTTAGGTCAAACCGAGCCCTAAAGTTTTGTTCATGGGTGGCCGCGGTAACGGCGGTGGTTAGATTTGGCGGGTTTACGCGCATAATCTTCGTTTTAAGATAGTCGTACGCCAACCCATCTATAAAAAAAAATTCCACCAGCTGCCTCTCAACGGCCATGCCGTTACCCTCCTGACCTAACCCTGCATATGCCTCCTCTGCTAGGTTCAGGAGCCGTTCAGCAAACATCTGAACGCTCTCATCCGGACGTTGCTTGAGCGTTCCGAGCAGCGTGAAAGCAAGCTGGGGGTCAGTGAAACGCCTTGCAGGTTCGTTCTTCAATTCATCCCTGTAGCCTGGTTATGGTCGTACATGTAACGCTGAACAAAGTTGCTGACTGTGCCACTACTACTTTGGTATGCAATTGATTTCTTTTGATTTCCATTAGCGTTGGTCAAAATTGAGTATTACTTGATACTCTTTACCCATGTTTGAAGTTCTTAGGATCCCCCTCAAAAGTACGGAATATATTTGAAATTCCATGCGCGCTTAACGTTGTCGATAAATTTGCAAACTGGTTTGTTATCTGCCCTGCTATACCCTGCAGAAAGTCGCCCAACTCCTGACTTGCCATTTTGAATTACGAGAGTACTAACAAAACACCTCACACGTCTATCTCCCGGCGCTTCTCATCCAAATGTCTGTCTTTGAGGAGGATCCGGGTCACGGCACCATTTCGCAAGAACCTTCGCCCCTTTCTTGTAGCAAAGTAAGGAAGCAAACTCAAGAATCTTCAAACAACAGGTTTGATTGACTCATCATTTGGCGGGCGTCTCGTCCTGTACTACAGGCTAAGGGGTGATGTGTCCAGTTCAGCGCTGAGACCAAGTCTGTCCAATTCTAGGAAGTCTGTCCTTATATAGGCGACTGGGTGTCACACGTTTAGTTTGGCTTTTCTATGGTCAACCAGTGGTCACTCGGATTATGAGCTAATGACACTGTCAGTCACCACACATTCCCCAGTCCCAGTCGCCCAACAAGGTTCAGAAGGCCAATTTTGTTAGTCTTACCCAAAACTGATCTCCAGTTTACCCCTTGATATCCTTGGTCCCCAGAATATTTCTATTGACATTCAGCCACTATCTGGACACTATTCTCATATCAAAGTATGACCCCGGTCTAATGAAGACAAACTGGCAGTGACATTTCTTGATTATAATATTTTCTTTCCATAGACGGAGCGTGTAAGGGGCTGGATAGCGCAGTGGTTAGCGCTTTCGGCTTCGGATCAAGAGCGGGTTAGCGCGTTCGGCTTCGGATCAAGAGGTCTGGGGTTCGAATCCCGCCAGGGGCACGGCAACTTTGTCTGCAGTAGAGTTGGGTGCAATACTTCACTGAATTTCAGTGCAGTACCACCCATGGTTCGCTAGTTCCAGTCGATGCTCGCAGGTTTCACCGCAATGCATAGCCACATGGCGTTGCGGGCTTTTTCCCTGCCGTAATACTAACAGCCGCGATATAACTGAAATACTCTTGAAAGCGGCGTTAAACCCCTACTCACCTCGCACTCATTAACGTTGTCACCCATGTCAGTACTACAAAATCGCGATTCTTCAAGTAAATAAGATATACATTGAGGGGACAAACTACTAAGCTTTTCACTTAATACCGGGCTTTTTCTTTGTCCAGCTTTTAATCACCCGCCTTCTGTACGGGAGTACGGATACTGGTCAGTTAGCTGTGTACACACATCAATTAACTTACATATCCATTGCTATCCGTTATACACGTGTGACAACTATGTACTTCTTCAAATACAGTTGTACCATGGGCCATATGAAACTTGATATATATATATATAATAAAAAAAAAAAGAATACACATAAAATTAATTTTATAAAATATCCACATGATATAAGGTATAGTAAATAAAACGATAGTATCCGGCTATCAATTATATCTATATATAATTATTATTTTAATTGATGAATTTATCATTAAATATACAAAATAACCGGGGGCTGATTTGTACACATTTCCTGACGTATTAGGAATATCTATCGACATTTATTGAGGACCCAAGGAATGCCTGTCACGTGAGGGGGTACTAACACAACTGGTACATATACGTAAATATATGTTCCAGTTTGTCAGCGATTCCGAGGTCTAATGACTGTGAAAAATCTCGAAAATGAAGGTGATACTTCTTAGATTCAATCAATGCGAAAGTTAAAATAAATAATATATATGTAACAACTGGCGTTATCCTACACAATGCACATCAACATATAGAGTTGAAGAGGAGTATAAGTTGCAGGGGACGTGACCAGTGGGATGCAGGAGGGTTGTCGCAGACGTTGCTTGTAGTTCTGTGGACGTTTACAAGTCATTTGGAATCAATCTCCACCAATTAACAAAACTGGTACATATACGTAATATTTGTGCCAGTTAATCAGTGATTCCGGGGTCTAATGACTCGAGTGAACAATCTAGAAAATGGAAGCAACAACTCGATACAGCTTTGAGTCTTTATTAGTGATCGTGCTGTTATTTGTGTTCTGTACTACACATACAATAACATATTTTATATATATGAAAATGATACAATTTAACAATGCGTTAGTATTCCTGGGCGTCATGTTGCTCTTGTCCTCAAAATAAAAAATAGAAACAATGAAATGAAAACATCAATAGATTATAACACAATGACAAGGTGAATGTGGTGTAAACACTGGCTGTCGCACACAATGTCCACTACATGATAGATGTTGGGTCGACAATATTTATATATCCTTCATGTGATTGCTGTAGGTAAGCCGTAAACGGTACAGTAAACATATTCTGGAGCTTACGAGCAGCGAAGGGCATGTGAACAGGTCTGTGATCACTGGTTTCTATGATGTCATGATGTAAGTTTATCTTGCCTAATTGTGACAAATTGTGAGCGAAAACAGTGTTATTGGCTCTAAGGAATGTCAAAGTTGTTGCTTTTCTTGATTGGATAAGTCTTACGTTCGCCGCTAATGGCTGCGATACTGCCGAAGCGGCGTTAAACAATAACTCCACGGATTAGGAATGATCGGAGTGGCTACTGTTTGGGACGGACGGACAGACAGATAATTTGAGTCTCACCCCAACATAGTAAATACAGGTAACGTACAATATAATATATGCATAAAACACCGAATTAAAATGTTGAGCCAATCTATACAGATTTATGAGAGACTAATAAACGTGTAAGATAAGAAACAAAAGGAATACAGGATATATAATACAACTATTTACATAATAAGTTAACCATATAAAAGGGCCTGTCGCCGCTCTAAAATAAGATAGCAGGTTTTGGCTGTATTTAAAGACGGATGTGTACATAATTGCACTGCTTGGTGAACAGATAGACAAATCGCGTTGAGTCTCCTGCCCAGGCGGAGATCAGACAGACAACTGTTTATTCAAGTCTCACGTCTGTACAGCAAAATATAAAAAAAATGTTGGCATGCAATACAGATAAAGTACAGAACAACTCTATAGGAGTTATGAGAGACTAACCTATAAAATCGTAAAATTATACACAGCTTTAATAAAAGCATTTAAGAGAAAAAGTTAAAGAGAATAACGGGTGTTTCCTTCTTTGTAGTATTAAAAAGCAGGTTTTGGCAACTAATAAAACCGGTCAGCACTTTGAAATAGTGTTTCAAAATGTCATCAATTGGTAGACTTCAATTTCTAGCATTATAACACTGTGTACGATCTTCAAGTTGTTGGCACTCAATGTCTTAACCTGTGAATATGGACACGTCATTCAGACTACTCAGCTTGAAGCTTCGAATCGGTAGTAGAGTAGTACTACCCAATGGTTAGCTAGTTCCAGCCTTTGCTCGCAGGTTTCACCACATGGCGTTGCGGGCTTTCTCCCTGTCGTAATACTAGCAGCCGTGATATAAGTGAAATAATCTTGAAAGCGGCGTTAAACCCAAACTCACCTCACCTCACCAATTTATTCTTGCTGTGGAACAGGGAAAGGCGAGGCCCTAATTTTCGGGGCTGCTCTGCTTCTGCGGTATTCTCTAGTTATTGAGGTTTGAGTTATTCAACAGCTCCAAATATTCCTAAGGGTTGAAGTGACGTTTCCATGACATCGGGTCCTCGACATCGGCGTGCAGGTCCGTTTCATAGTCCAACTCACTTTCAGGTCAAACCTCTTCTACGTGAGTCGAGAGTCCAGTTGTCAGTCTGTTCCAGTCGGGGAGTTGGTTTAGTTTGCAAGTGCAGCCATTTGCCTAAAGCCCAATTCTCTACCACTTTTTACCACATCCACTCGATGACTCCCTTCACTTTACGGTCTTTCACAACACTAGCATGTGTAATGTGGGGAAGTAGCTTTCGCGGGAGCGATGTCGTACCTACATATCACTACTCAACTCGGGACTAACTCAGATGACCAGGAACGCTAGGTGCCCGTGAAACCATGCTTCATGCATACCCTCAAAGACACAATGTTCACCTAAAATTATAGCTTATGCTTTGGGGGATGGTACCAGGGCTTCACGCCTAAAATCAACACACAAACAGCAGAATTGTTGGCCAAATAAGAATCTTTATTTATGGCTGTCATAATTAATGTCAATAACATGTATTATACAGTACATCAAAATCAATATACAATATATATGATGCTTACAAATAGTAAAGGTAATACATTGAGTACACATTAATCTTCATAAAAGATAGTTTAACAATTTTTTGAAACGGTTATCTACTGCTTTCATGAATGATGACAGGTGAGTAGTGAGTTGTTGCATAATATTGGCTAATTATGTCGTCTTGTGAGTGCATTGATATGTTTGGCTGATGTGTTAACATGTTTTGTCTCGTTTCATTAAGATGTGAAATACATTGAGCTTTGATAACATTTAAATTCATCTGAATTTGATGCAGCAAGGCAAGATTCATTTCTTTGGTGCCATCCAGCCATGCTGGGAACATGTGGCATCTTCACCTCCTATGTGTGCATCAAGTTGTCTGTGGCAAAATGCACTTCCGAGGCGGGTTTAAAGATGATGCCGTAGTTCAGGTGTTGAATGGGACCACTGCACAGGATAGGGTTCTTGCACGCCAAGAGGACAAGCGCAAGGACCATGAGACTCCCAAGTGGGAGAAAGAAAAGTCATACGTTAGTTGTTAGTTATTATTTAATTTAAGATTTAATATAATAATTATAACATCATTCTTGAACAATGATAATCCGATAACATTACAACTAGCTCAATGAGACTTATTTATTGTTTCATTGTAGCCAAATTAAACCCCTGTCCTTTTCAATAAAGGAATAGAAACAACTGACTGCCTGGTGATGCTGTTGTTGCCTTGGCTTCCTCTTCCGTTCCTTGAGCTTTGATGTCAAGTCATCAAGCTGCTGCTGTTGGTTTTGTTAGCAGCGAAGCTATCGAAGTCAGCTCAGGAATCAAGGCTGAAATTGTTGGTGGTGATGAAGCTGCTATTGTAGCCTCGGCCAGTCGTATTTGCTGACCAAGTTGCTGGATAGTCTTTGGGCCTTGAGACATGAGTATTGACTTTACTGCCTGAATCAAACCGTTGAGGACGACCTGGATGAACAACGGATCCGGGATGTCCATACCTGCTGTTGCTTCCTGCATTCTTTCAAGAAAGCTGGTGCCGCTTTCCGCCTCACTCTGCCTCTTCCGATGTTTGGCCTGCTGCTGCTGTTATGTATCTTGTTTTAAATGCTGTCTTAAATTCTTGGAACGTGGCTGGAGGTGGATGCAGCGATGTTGCTGCTGATCCAAATAAAATGGGCGAATTTAGAGGAAGACCCTGTCATGTAATTGTTGGTGCTCCAACACTCCATTTTCCGCAACCAGGTGCGCCCATTACCTTAACCATCAAATCTTGGTACCATTTTGGTAATAGCGGACATATTGGTAAGAGCAGAACTTTGGTTGTGGAGCTTGTTGTTGTGTTGGTTGTTCCTGAGTGGAGCCGGTGGTTCCCGGGGTGACGTGAGACTCCGCTCTTGGCAGTGGCGGAGTTGGTTGCCCTTGGGTTGAGCCGCTGGTTGCCGGGGTGACGTGAGACTCCGTTCTTGGCAGTGGCTGCATTGTCTGGGCAGATTCCGGGATTAGATAGTTGGTAGGTTGTTAAGTAGCCATGTACCAAAACCAAGGTCACCACCAAGTATTAACAAGGCTTTTTTTAGTACTCTTTATATATTAGATGTACATAACATGTTTTTCAACTTGTGGCTTTTGGCTCGGGAAATAGGCCTTGACAAAAACATGTATACAACATCACACACCAATTATAAGTCATAAATCATAATGAAGATTCATAAATGCAATAAACATTAATAAAAGGTACACACACATAGATAATACTTGAACTCGTTACATATCAATCACTAAGGTTCTTAACCGATAACTTTGCTGACATTGCAGAAATTGGTTGTTGGTGTGGAGCTAGTGGCTGTGTTGATTGCTGGTCATCTGGTTATTATGCATGCAGATCATTTTTCTCTGAAGAAAGCCCTGTACACATTTCTTTTCCTTTATCTTAGTCTGTAGTACAGGTTCTGCTGATAAATACCTAGGATCAATCTCTTCTTCGAATTGAGACTTATGAGGAACCTTCCACTTCCACTTTTTCTCTTCTTTTGCACAATTAAAAAATAATCTGTCTTAGTCTATACATTGCTTGTAGCACTTTCGTCGTAGGGAGAACACGAACAAGTCTGGATCATGTTGGATACTAGTGTTGATGGAGAAGTGCCCCAGGACAGTCCGCAGCTTGACCGCTAGCTTAATTAATTGTTTTGGCATATCGGTATATAGATATAGATGGCTTGCTGATTATGCCAATAGAAAACCGCTTGACCGTTACATACATTAACGATCGCCGCTAATGGGTGCAATACTGCCGAAGCGGCGTTACAAAATAACTCACTCACTCACATACATTAACGAGCTTTGTATATCAACCGATTGATTGCTGAGATTGCAACAGGCCATTCAGGCCGTCTGGCTATGTGGTCTTCTTTGAGCCCATCAATTAGTATATCTATTAGCATGGACTGAGTCTAATCTGCAGCTCAGTAGCTGTATAACATTCCTCAAATAAGGCTGTTAGTCTATCGGCAAATCTCTGCACCGTTTCACCAGAAGACGGCTTTAGTTTTCTTAACTTCTGTTGAGCATACTGATTGTCACTCAAATCACTAAACTTAATTATTGGCGCTTGCCTCATTGCTTCATTGCTGCCAAAGTGTGTAGCACAAGCATCTATACTCCGTAGATCCAACAAGGACAGGCGGCGTCTCGTTTTTCAATGGTTTAATTCAGGACAACACTTTAAACATGATTATACAATATGTACAAACATAGTCACTGCATTCAGATTCACGACCGCATCGAGTCCACTAGATACACAACATCATGGACATCCATAGTAACGTCTCACATGGGCTTCTGTCCAGGCTGGTTAGCGCGTTCGGCTTCGGATCAAGAGGTCCGGGGTTCGAATCCCGCCAGGGGCACGGCAACTTTGTCTGCAGTAGAGAACTGTTCTACACGCAGTAAGGTTTGGGTGCAATGCTACACTGAATTTCAGAGTAGTACCACCCATGGTTCGCTAGTTCCAGCCGTTGCTCGATGGTTTCACCGTAATGCATAGCCACATGGCGTTGCGGGCTTTCTCCCTGCCGTAATACTAGCAGCCGCGATATAAGTGAAATACTCTTGAAAGCGGCGTTAAACCCAAACTCACCTCACCTCACCTGTCCAGGCTGCGTTCTAGGCCTCACCAGGCCTCTTTTCCCGGTCTTACTGGATATGCAGCTCCTATAATGCGCCCTTTAAACTTGTCTAGTTGCATAAGTCTTTAGTTGTAATTGGTTATTATGTGTTGTATAGGGGGTGGTAACGTCCTTTTTTGACAGGTGATTGACGCGTGTGATTGATGTATAATGTATGGGGTTTTTTATAGTCTAATTTTGACAGGGAGGATGGAGGGAGTGTTTGATGCTAGATGAATGAGTTTTAAAAAATTCCCACAACATGACTCTTTTTTAATCCACACCTCATGTTCTAACCATACCGGTTGTCAATCAACTTAGAGAATAACCTCTAGTTTACCCCAAATAGTCTTTTTTATAATCCACACCACCTGATCTAACGATACCATATGTCAATCAACTTAGAGACAAACCTATAGTAGACCAAAACAAGATGTCAAAGTCTTAATATCATTCTGATTTATGTACTTTGGAATAAAATCAGTGTAAATCACGTTTTATTTCAAGTATAAAAGACCCTGGTTATCATATCGTTTTCATTCATTCAAGTAGGACCGTTCTTTTAACAAGATATTGACAAACGGAACATCTGCATTATTGGACTGACGATTGTTGTCATTTACAAGGTAAGAACACATTTTTAAACTTACCTTACCAGCTTGTATGTTCCTGATATTATATATCCATGATTATTCATATTCTGTTTATGTAGTGTAGACAGTCATTTTCAGATGTTTGTATAGTGACCTCAAGAAAGTGTATTTCTACTGTCAATGAAGTTTCAATGATATCAATGACAAACAGGGATACGTTTTTGGGCCCTAAACATTTTAAGGGGGCCTTATTTTTTTTAACTTCTCCCATCGCGGAAGGGTTGTTCACGTGGTTGATTCTGTGAAGAGAAAAGAGAGAAAACATGTTCAATAAGGGTAATTTTTCAATATTATTTTCAGTTTTATTTTGAACGTCATATCATTTAAAATATTGTTTTACAAAGAATAACAAAAGTATACTTACAATGCTATTAAAAGCATTTCTAGTTCCTGGAGCCTTCGTAGGTTTGCTAGTCTAGCCTCTACAGGAACGATCTGTAGATTTTGTACCATTCTTTGTTGTCTGAAAGAATAATAAAAAGTTGAATTAGTTTTTAAAAAATCCTTCTCTATGCAATCATACAGTTAATCATAAACTCTACTTACAACAGATCGTTTCCCAGGTGATGGTCCTGATTACTGAAAAGAAAAGAAAACAATTCTTATAAAACAATTACAACATAAACATTACAAGTTTACATCTAAGTTATAGGTGAACAACACATGTATACAATAACGGATTATATAACCATCTTGTATTTTTTAGCAGAAGTTGAAAAGAAGCGTACAGAAAACTTTACCTTCATGAAACCCATCCATAGCATTGTCGTTTCTGAAATAAGAATACAGAAAATATGTTTATTTACATACAGTACCATATAGTCAGCTGAGCTAACATTTTTGTTTTAGCTCAATAAACAGAAAATAATTATCAAAATAATTTAACTTAATTTAACAGATGTTCATAGGAAATGGAAAAATGCAAATGTAAATTTGGTAAGACATTTATATAGGGGTTGTAAAAAAAAAAGCATGTTTATGAGTACACCCTCTTTAAGAATGTATCATTTTACAGTACAAGATACGGGGGGAAAAACAACTAAACTATATATCCCCAATTTGTTAAAATCAAAGTTTAATATAACACTTACGATTCATCTTATGATTATACTTACAATGCTATTAAAAGCATTTCTAGTTCCTGGAGCCTTCGCTCAAGGTTTGCTAGTCTTGCCTCTACAGGAACGATCTGTAGATCCTGTACCATTCTTTGTTGTCTGAAAGAATAATAAAAAGTTGAATTATTTTTTTTAAAAATCCTTCTCTATGCAATCATACAGTTAATCATAAACTCTACTTACAACAGATCGTTTCCCAGGTGATGGTCCTGATTACTGAAAAGATAAAAAAAAAACAATTCTTATAAAACAATTACAACATAAACATTACAAGTTTACATCTAAGTTATAGGTGAACTACACATGTATAAAATAACGGATTATATAACCATCTTGTATTTTTTAGCAGAAGTTGAAAAGAAGCATACAGAAAACTTACCCTTCATGAAACCCATCCATAGCATTGTCGTTTCTGAAATAAGAATACAGAAAATATGTTTATTAACATACAGTACCATATAGTCAGCTGAGCTAACATTTTGTTTTAGCTCAATAAACAGAAAATAATTATCAAAATAATTTAACTTAATTTAACTGATGTTCATAGGAAATGGAAAAATGCAAATGTAAATTTGGTAAGACATTTATACAGGGGTTGTAAAAAAAGCGTGTTTATGAGTACACCCTCTTTAAGAATGTATCATTTTACAGTACAAGATACGGGGGGAAAAAACAACTAAACTATATATCCCCAATTTGTTAAAATCAAAGTTTAATATAACACTTACGATTCATCCATATTTCCAGTAGTTGCTGTGCTTGGGAATGGAAGCAACACTTCTATATATATATACAACATCTGATTGATGATAAAGTTAAATCCACTAAGATCCACAGCTAAATGTTGCTCAAGTACTCTTCCCAAGGAGCCATATTGACCAAGTGATAATATTACTCTCATGATATTGTTTATATACATAACAACAAACACACATTATATCTTAAATTTTTTATTCCATAATATTTATAAGACATTAAAAAGCAGTTGTAATATTGGTTTTGAATGAATCCTTTACATTCAGTTGATTAGAGTAAAATCAGTCCTTGGTCTTTTTTCCCATCAGAGTTCATATTATTATCCTTAGCACTCCTTGTGCTGGGTCTTCCTACCATTCTAAGATTGTGACAAACTGGGGACCTTTTCCCGTGTTCTACCCAGGGATCATCCGTAGACAACCATCGCTTAAGACGAACTTGACATTCGAAACATACACACAAGTCTCCTCTGTTCTGGTACACGAGTCCTGCATGAGCCATATCTTCAGCACTCTGCTTCATTTGAACTGCCCAGTTCTTAAATGAATCTAGTCTTTCCTCAAACAAACTCCAGTCACATTTAGGTTGCAATGCACAGCAATCATCCACACACATCCATGGTATCAGAGCGAATAAAAAAAAAAACACGTCTGTACAGTTCTGAGTCTAATGGAAGAATGGCCTCCTATGGTCAGGATTACACAAAAAGAAAAAAAATTACCCATTCATGTACAGAAAAATTTATACCCAATTTGATCTGGGAGAAATGTCCTTTCTCCTTACTATCCCTACCATACGTAAATAGTCAGTCTGGCGACCACTTTTCGTGTTCGACCCAGGGGTCATCAGTAGACATCCATTCTTTGAGACGAATACCACATTTGAAACAAATACATGAGTCTCCTCGGCCTGCTTGAGCCAAATCTCCAGGATTTTGCTTCATTTGAATAGGCCAGTCCTTGAACGATTCAAGTCTCTTCTCAAACGAAGTCCAATCAGAATTTAGTGAAAATCCACTACAATCAGCAACAACAGTCTCATATCCACAATCATCCATCATGTCAGAGCGACTTTAAAACACGTCTGTCCAGTTCAAGGTCTAGAAGTATAATGAACTTCACCAGTTTATGTAGTCCTTGGGTTACAAATAGAACACATAAGAGCCCCCATTTGATTCTGGTGATCTTCACTTGCCATACAAGGTAGCATGTCTTTGAGTTCGGGAACAAAGTCTGACATCACATCACAACAATCTCTCAGTCGTTTCCACTGGTCTTGATATAGCAGAAAACCCTTTGAGGTTGGAACTAGTTACCAGCATCATCTTGTTCCCATTGTCTAAGATCCACACCTTGGTCTTCTAATGTTACATACACATTTGCTCCAACATGTGTATAATCACCCGTCTTCCTGAACTCCTCCAAATAATAGAAAACTCCAGGAAGTTCAACCCAGTGTTTTAGAGTCAGCATAATACAATGTTTGGTAGGGTAAATGAAGACTCATAACCATTAATAGTACATGAACTAGTTACATATTAATCACAAAAGTTTTTATAACCGATACCTTTATATTTTTACATGCCATAATCAGAAAATACCCAATATATTACAATGAATTTAAATATATATATATATAAAAATAATATATTCAGTAAGCTTATAACATAACTACAATAACAACCAAATACAACCTTATTGTTTATGATGCAGATTGATTTGGCATGTGATAGTCATTTGTGGATTTCTATCACGTACATGTAGGCTGCAAAAGGTTGTTTAAATATTTTCCTAGCAGTGAGAATTGAAATTTTGACCTGATTTGGTACTGCCAAAAATTTCTTAGTGAGCAGGTTAGTAACTGTGAATGCAGGCCAATCAATAAGAAAGAAGTGTTCAATTATACAAAAATTGTCAACACAATCCTGAGCCAGAATGTGGCAGTAGGTAGGACAGTGTTAGAGATAGGCGGCACCACGACACATTCAGGACCATTTGTGAGTTCTATTGGTCGAATCAGTTGTCTTATTTATGCGATCTTTAAAATAGATCATAAATCCTACTGAACCATTTCAACCTTTTCACACAACAAAATAAGTAAAAAACGACTTCCTTTTAATATTTATTTTGAAATAAAGAAAATATACGTAACATAAATAACATTACTCAATGAGATAAAAGGTAGTAGTGAAGGGCAAAATTAAACCGTTTAAAACTTTGGTAATAAGGACATGTCCTAAAATGTCCAGATTCATGGCACGGTGTGCAAGGAGGCAGACACGTGGTTCCCCAAAACCTGAGTGAATTATGGAAACGTCTTATAAACCCAGTCCTACGATAGTAAAGACATGCATATATATAATGTATTCAAAATGTCAACAAAAGAAACATATCTGACTGGATATTATGATAGCAACTAGCAACACAAGTTCATAAATATATATTCAAATCATGAAAAGATGTTGATTGTAGGAACGCTGTGCGCTTCTACAGACACTAACATGGTGACCCTCATAATGGCAAAAAGTGAACCATGTATTGCGATGTGGGCATTATAAACGGTTATGACAGTACATAACACATCCTTAGCACTGTCTTGGGGTGAAGGGCGGTCTCTGGACTTGCTGATACTGCGGCATGTATTGATGATGCTGATTGGTCGCGGCAGGCGGGACAGACTGAACAGGATGTTGGTAACCTCCCTTGCTGATTGGCGGCGGTTGGGCGACGGCTGGTGGTACAGCAAACTGTTGTAGCGGCATCATTGGTGGCAGCTGTGGTTGCATATATTGGGTCCACTGGTTGGGGTTTTGCTTTTGGAACCCTTGGTGACGTCGTTGACGGTGTCGCTCAGGTGATACAGCTGGCAGCTTGGGCCTCCTTTGTTGTTTTAAGAAGGTCCCGCACCATGTCGGCCAAGTCAGCCAGATTAACAGACTGACGTGTTGTCTCTGCCTTGGGATGACTGAGCCACCTCCTCTCCCGGTCCTTTGGGTGAGGCAGTTAGACCGTTCACGGCCAATACCACCACCACTTCTGTCGGAGGTTGCAGTGGGCAGTTGAGGACTGCACCCTTGTCAGGTAATCATCTGCTGACTCACCTGGCTGCTGTGTCAGTTTCAGCAATCCAAGATCAAAGGTGTCCTCTTGAAGCAGGCCATGAGGGCGTCGTGATATTGGTCCAGGTTGTCCCGTGTGGCCTCTGGTAAACTTTGATGCCACACTTTGGCAGCCCCTTCCATGTAGAATGGAAGCAACGCAGCGGCTCGTTCATCGTTTAAGTTGTTGACCTTTCTGGGGGTGATAAAATCCTCCCACCAGGTGGCAGCAGACCCGTTGAAGTGGCGGAGGGTGACGTTCACGATGGCAGTAAATTCGAGTTCGGCTGGAGGAAGATGTTGAGCAGGTGCAGAAGCAGCAGAAGATGGAGCAGGTGAAGGAGATATTGTTGATGACGGCGTTGTAGGCTCTCCTGTGTCGACTGTGAGAGGGAGAGACTGTTGGTATCTTAGCTTGTGCTTATAGTTCTCTGGATTAGCTCCTTTTTTCATCGGGGACTTATCTCCAATACAATAAAGGGATCTCGGGAGAAAACCTAGAGAATTAAAACACGAGCGGACTGCAAAGACTGATGTGTTCATACATAAATCATAATTATATATCACAACAGGCATATAATCACATTTATGAATCCTAGATTATCAATTGCATATTATACTGCGACACTGCCCAAATCTCTCGTTTGTGAGAACGCTGGGCGCTCTTACAGACATTTTATCCTTGGCCGCCCGCCATCTCGTCCTCTTCCTACATTGCCTGTGGATTACCACATAGCACAGGACTGGATAAATGATATGGGTTGTTCTGAGAGGCGCAGAAGGAACATCAATGCCGACGTTCTCACCGTCCTCCTGGTCTCGTACTTGGGTAATGCAGGGCCGTGTTTCTCACGCCTTCTTTTCTTTTCTATTCATGTGTGTATGCCCTTATCCACCTTCATACACCTTAGGGTCCCTTTCAAACGTCTTAACTATTGAAGATAGCCCCTACTTCTGCAATTCGCAAGTTGTCCTGTTATCTGGTTACATAGCTACCCTTGTAAGAACTCCCAGAGATCCTGGCCAACCAACCAGAGTTCAAGGGGCAAACTGATCGCCACAAGGCTACTCGAACTATTTCCGGTTGGTTCAGCCAAATTTTCGGTGGATGTTTCCTCAAGGGAGAATTAAGTAAAAGGTGCATATATAATCGTAGAACGAAACAATTCTGAAATAACTTAAGCAAAATTGACAATAATCTATCTGTAAAGATATAAAAGAATTCGGATGTGTATATTTCTAGTATGCTTAAAGTATCAACGCATTTCAACAATGATCAGTTCATGTCTGAAGGAGCTTACGTTGTATCTATCTGATAGTCTACTGATATCGAATATACCACATGACTGTATCTATCTGATAGTCTACTGATATCGAATATACCACATGACTGTATCTATCTGATAGTCTACTGATATCGAATATACCACATGACTGTATCTATCTGATAGTCTACTGATATCGAATATACCACATGACTGTATCTATCTGATAGTCTACTGATATCGAATATACCACATGACTGTATCTATCTGATAGTCTACTGATATCGAATATACCACACGAGTGTTCAAATGGCCGGAGATATTTTATCTTACATCTGTCAACAAATCGTCTTGCCCCGTATTTTCTGATACCAAATGTATCAACACGCGTGTCAAAAGATACGAGGTCGAGATCCTAATTGTCTTTCTGAGTTTGCAATAGAGTATATCTGACCAGTTCTCATTGGAAATCCAGCCGGCGAGGTCTTAGCAGTGTGCAATTGTACGGTTTGGACATCTTAAACGACATCGTTCCTCTAACAAATGTTCTTTTGGACGATGTACAAGGATATACAATATATTAAGCCATACACGACATCGTTCTTCTGATAAATGTTCTTTTGGACGATCTACAAGGATATACAATATATTCAGCCATAAACGACATCGTTCTTCTGATAAATGTTCTTTTGGACGATGTACAAGGATATACAATATATTAGGCTATAAACGACATCGTTCTTCTGATAAATGTTCTTTTGGACGATGTACAAGGATATACAATATATTAAGCCATAAACGACATCGTTCTTCTGACAAATGTTCTTTTGGACGATGTACAAGGATATACAATATATTAGGCTATAAACGACATCGTTCTTCTGACAAATGTTCTTTTGGACGATGTACAAGGATATACAATATATTCAGCCATAAACGACATCGTTCTTCTGACAAATGTTCTTTTGGACGATGTACAAGGATATACAATATATTAAGCCATAAACGACATCGTTCTTCTGATAAATGTTCTTTTGGACGATGTACAAGGATATACAATATATTAGGCTATAAACGACATCGTTCTTCTGACAAATGTTCTTTTGGACGATGTACAAGGATATACAATATATTAAGCCATAAACGACATCGTTCTTCTGACAAATGTTCTTTTGGACGATGTACAAGGATATACAATATATTAAGCCATAAACGACATCGTTCTTCTGACAAATGTTCTTTTGGACGATGTACAAGGATATACAATATATTCAGCCATAAACGACATCGTTCTTCTGACAAATGTTCTTTTGGACGATGTACAAGGATATACAATATATTAAGCCATAAACGACATCGTTCTTCTGACAAATGTTCTTTTGGACGATGTACAAGGATATACAATATATTCAGCCATAAACGACATCGTTCTTCTGACAAATGTTCTTTTGGACGATGTACAAGGATATACAATATATTAAGCCATAAACGACATCGTTCTTCTGACAAATGTTCTTTTGGACGATGTACAAGGATATACAATATATTCAGCCATAAACGACATCGTTCTTCTGACAAATGTTCTTTTGGACGATGTACAAGGATATACAATATATTAAGCCATAAACGACATCGTTCTTCTAACAAATGTTCTTTTGGACGATGTACAAGGATATACAATATATTCAGCCATAAACGACATCGTTCTTCTGACAAATGTTCTTTTGGACGATGTACAAGGATATACAATATATTAAGCCATAAACGACATCGTTCTTCTGACAAATGTTCTTTTGGACAATGTACAAGGGTATACAATATATTAAGCCATAAACGACATCGTTCTTCTGATAAATGTTCTTTTGGACGATGTACAAGGATATACAATATATTAAGCCATAAACGACATCGTTCTTCTGACAAATGTTCTTTTGGACGATGTACAAGGATATACAATATATTAAGCCATAAACGACATCGTTCTTCTGACAAATGTTCTTTTGGACGATGTACAAGGATATACAATATATTAAGCCATAAACGACATCGTTCTTCTGACAAATGTTCTTTTGGACGATGTACAAGGATATACAATATATTAAGCCATAAACGACATCGTTCTTCTGACAAATGTTCTTTTGGACGATGTACAAGGATATACAATATATTAAGCCATAAACGACATCGTTCTTCTGACAAATGTTCTTTTGGACGATGTACAAGGATATACAATAAATTAAGCCATAAACGACATCGTTCTTCTGACAAATGTTCTTTTGGACGATGTACAAGGATATACAATATATTAAGCCATAAACGACATCGTTCTTCTGACAAATGTTCTTTTGGACGATGTACAAGGATATACAATATATTAAGCCATAAACGACATCGTTCTTCTGACAAATGTTCTTTTGGACGATGTACAAGGATATACAATATATTAAGCCATAAACGACATCGTTCTTCTGACAAATGTTCTTTTGGACGATGTACAAGGATATACAATATATTAAGCCATAAACGACATCGTTCTTCTGACAAATGTTCTTTTGGACGATGTACAAGGATATACAATATATTAAGCCATAAACGACATCGTTCTTCTGACAAATGTTCTTTTGGACGATGTACAAGGATATACAATATATTAAGCCATAAACGACATCGTTCTTCTGACAAATGTTCTTTTGGACGATGTACAAGGATATACAATATATTAAGCCATAAACGACATCGTTCTTCTAACAAATGTTCTTTTGGACGATGCACAAGGATATACAATATATTCAGCCATAAACGACATCGTTCTTCTGACAAATGTTCTTTTGGACGATGTACAAGGATATACAATATATTAAGCCATAAACGACATCGTTCTTCTAACAAATGTTCTTTTGGACGATGCACAAGGATATACAATATATTCAGCCATAAACGACATCGTTCTTCTGATAAATGTTCTTTTGGACGATGTATATGAATGTAGGGCATCTCACACGATGTGGTCTTTCTGGTCAATGTTTTTTTTAATATTTAATTATAAAATTTGTTGATATTGATTTGTAAGTTGTGTTCATGTTATTATTCAATGTTATGTGTAACCTTAGTGTTTGAAGTTAATCACAACTACTGTAAGTTTCCTTCATGAGAGAAGTTTTCGTTTTCTTTACATTGTTATATTGACTTTGATTTTTGTTACTTTGAATACTCGTTTATTATAATAGATGTAGTAATGATTTACAAATTTATATTTTGAATAATTACAAGCTTTTTACTATATAGTAACTTTGAAATGGTAAGCCTGGGTAATCGCTCTTGTTTATGTAACTGAATATTGGATGAAACTTGGAACCTAAATATACTTGACACGGTGATCCTCGATAATATCCTGGACAAATATGTTGGGCATTTGAATTTTATGTTTTGATATTTTATCGGTATTGAAAGAATGTCATTATCTATGTGAAATTTATTTATCCCTAATCGAGTATAGCTCAAGTGTGGAAAACCTAATTCTCATCGCTGAATAACATTCATTACACCACGAGACAAGCTTTATTAGCTTAGTTTTTATCATGCAAGCAACTTAGATAACGCCATTGTTCAAACTTTAACAATTGTTACATTTTATAAGATTTTTGTATGAATCCTCATGCTTTTGTTTTTGCTTATTTCATTCATTAGCAAAAGTGTACAAATTGAGAAAAAAACCTCAAATGTGTTCATTTGTTGTGAACAATATTCTATGCAATAAAGAAATTCATAACTAAATGTTATGTTTCGTTATCATTTCAAGTTACATGACTAATAAGTATCTATGTTTCTCCCAAGGATAAAGGATAGCGCAATGGTTGATGGTTCGGATCTATAGTTTCCAATCCCTCCAGAGGCTCGACAACTGTAGTGGACGGTTCTACATGCAATTAGGTTCGGGTGCCTGATGGATAGTTCCAGTCAATCCCAGTAGTTTGCACAGCAATGAATAGTAACGTTGTGTTGCGGGCTTTCTCCCTGCAATAATACCAGCAGCCATGAAATACTTTTGAAAGTGTTGTAACGCTCCTCACCTCAGCCAGTGATCGCGGAGTTCGACATGGTTTCTCGGACTTTAAATCTGTATTAATGCTAGACGCCATGATAAGTGAAATGTTATGAGAAAATGGCCCTAATTGACCAACACATCAACGGAATGCCACCTTGAAGGGTTTTATGGATAACAATGACTCCCTCTGTATGGTCGAAGTTGTTAAATGATCCTTGTACCGCACGCGTCGGGTTATATCTCATTCTTCTCGCATACAGATTTTAAATTATCCATAAACACGATCTTTACACATCCCCAGATAGCTGTAGCTTTGTTCTAGCTTCCCACACGTTCCCTCCCCTGATATATCGGAACTTGTAGACACATACCCGCTCTTGATCTTGGTCATTGAAAAGGCTAATCTTGCGAACCTCAAGGTAGTCTTACACTCAGACTATGAAAAAAGTATTTATTCTGAAAATATCACCATTTTATTGAATATTGAAAAGGAGACTGTAAGAAATGCAAATTTACATCTCTTACAAAAAAAGGCTCATTTTCAAAAAAAATTAAGAGTCTGAAGTGTTAAACTTACCTCAAGGCGTCATAGGATATTGTGCAGACATGGGCAGAAACCGAGGAGGTATGTTTAACCCTCAAAGAGATGACCCATGCCTTGGATGTCCACCTGTCTATTCAAGCATATAAGACAATGATAATGGAAGCGGAATTATATAATTGATTGTATTCCTAATTCCTCACGCAAGGTATAACTCGCAGTCTCATCACTGGATGATTAAAGCCGCACTTCCTTTGGGGGCGGGATAGCGCAGTGGTTAGCGCGTTCGGCTTCGGGGTTCGAATCCCGCCAGGGGCACGGCAACGTTGTCTGCGTAGAGAACTGTTCTGCGCGCAGTAAGGTTTGGGTGCAATGCTACACTGAATTTCAGCGTAGTACCACCCATGGTTCGCTAGTTCCAGCCGCTGCTCGCAGGTTTCACCGCAATGCATATCCACATGGCGTTGCGGGCTTTCTCCCTGCCATAATACTAGCAGCCGCGATATAAGTGAAATACTCTTGAAAGAGGCGTTAAAACCCCAAATCACCTCACCTCACTTAACCTCAAGTCCGGAAATACAGCAGAAAAACTGAATACTTAATATATCCTCGCCGCTAAGTAATGGCTGGGAAACTGCTGAAGCTGCGTTAAACAATAACTCACTCATTGAATGTATCAAGGGTATACGTTTACTCATTATGACAGATAGGGGCGTTTTAATGTGTTCACATTAAATGGCCGCTCGAAGGTAGTTCAAGTGGATCTGAGCGCTGTAACCATGCATACCTAAACACTCAAAGTCGAGTTTTGAATATGGTACCATGATAGAATGGTCAATTATCTTGCTGTCTGAACTCTCAAATTCCCATGAGATCTACAAATATGTCTCCCAAAATGAAGACCACTGTCGCTTTACAAGTCGCACCATTTTCTTTTAATACAGATAACCGTTTTCGTGTAATGAGATGTTTTATCCTGTAACATTATTGAATAAACTTTAATACTAAAGGACAAATTTGGGGAAACAAAATATGGAAAAAAAATGCTACAGTGCCTTTAATATCAACGATTTCGAATTATCTGCGTTCAAATTACACAGAAATTAAAAACATTAGGTTTATCTCCATTCTACGACGATTTTCTGTACGTTTTTAATTACGGTGTTTGATGTCGAGGAAGCTCGGGTGTGATGCGGTCATTCACTTATATTTATCATATTTACCTGGGGATGCTGGAGCACGCATCAAACACGCCATATTTACGTAAAACAAGTAGTTGTCACTAAGGTGACATGATCCCCCGCCGCAAATTAATACTTCAAAATTGAAAAATTGAAAATTGAAAAAATGTCAAGATCAGCATGTCGAATAATTCAACGTTCCACTGTAACCTTTAAGAATAATGTGAAGGTCACCCAAATCTAATCAGCCGTTTGTCTTCCCTAGGAGGTGCTTTGTGTAAGATATGATGAAATTCCAGTGAATGGTTCTTGAGATATCCTGCTGACAAGCTTTACATGTACATTATCATGGCGAAAAATTCGAAGTTCCACTGTGACTAATGTCAAGGTCACCAAAATCTAATCAGCTCGTCGTCTTCCCTAGGAGGTGCTTTGTATAAGATATGATGGAATTCAAGTGAATCGTTCTTGAGATATCCCTCTGACAAGCTTTAATGTACATTTACATGTCGAAAAATTCAAAGTTTCACTGTGTCTTTCCTTGGAGAAGCTATGTGTAAGATATGAAGAGAATCCAGCGAATGGTTCTTGAGATATCCCGCTGACAAGGATAAAATGACAAAGTCTTGTTGTGACCTTGAAATGAAGGTCAAGGTCACAAACCTCTGTAGGAACATTACTCTCCCTATGATGAACCCATATGCAAAATATGAAAAGAATCCAGGAACTGGAACTATAAAATAAGGAAACACCTTCTTGAAATGAACTTTGAATTAAACACTACCAGCCCCGTCGAGAAGAAATTGTTAGTTAGACTAGTTCAGCGAATTAATCTACAGAGGTATATGACGTCATGGGAGACAAAAGTCCAAGCTGACACGGGAACCAACGGTACCAGCAGAAACAAACTAAGGACGTACAGAACCTTCAAGCAAAGCTACGGAACGGAGCCATACGTCATGTATCCCGTACCAAGAGCTCACAGAAGTGCTTTATCCAAATTTAGATGTGGAGTAGCGCCATTAAGAGTGGAAACTGGAAGTTACGAGAATATGCTCCTAAATGAGAGACTATGTTTCCACTGTAAAGACTGTGTAGAAGACGAGATCCATGTACTTTTAACCTGCCCACTCTATATTGAAGAACGTAAGGATCTCCTTAATATCTGCAAAGAAAAATGGCCTCACCTTAATTACAACCAACCAGCTTTTTAATTACATTTTAGGAAACTCGGATTTAGTCTTTCTCA
Source organism: Gibbula magus (assembly GCA_936450465.1). Classification (NCBI taxonomy): domain Eukaryota; kingdom Metazoa; phylum Mollusca; class Gastropoda; order Trochida; family Trochidae; genus Gibbula; species Gibbula magus. Next base: position 61,871,890 of record OW388302.1, read on the forward strand.
CCGCCAGAACCTGCCATAATATACTCTTTAAACGACGATTTATCTTATATAACTAAGCTGCCGAAGCGGCGTTAAACAATAACTCACTCACTATATAACTAAGATTTTAGCTTTTTTGGTTGCAAACTATTTTATGTTTAAGATATATTCACTTTTACCGCGATGTATATAAATATACCATCTTACTTATCTTTCATTTACATTTATATACTGTTTATTATTTTTTAATAGAATTTTATGTGTCTCTCGTACATCGCTGTGCGATTGGTTGTATATGTGTGTTTTATGTATATATTTTATGAATGTTTAACATGTACACAAGTGAGACAGAAATAAAATATTGATTGATTGATTGATTGATCCAGTGAATAGTATTTGAGTTATTCCATTTCGTACAGACGTACGGACGGACGCAGCCGAATACTATAACACCCGCTTCGCGCTAAACGCGCGGCGGGGGATAATGATAGCTAGAAACGTTATAAAGGAAAATATACAAGAGCCATCAAGGATGTGATGAACATATTGAACATTTTCCGAAAATCTATCTCCGTGAAATAAATACACTTAATTTTTCCCAAAAAATTTCAACCTAAAATAAGCCGAGAAATTGCATTAATTAGTAAAGGTGTTTTCCAGTCTAAATATAGATCCAGTCTATTATTTTCAGGCGCAAAGCATTATGGTCTAGCTCGCACACAGTAAACAAAGACACGAAAGAATAACAAAAATTATGAGCAATGAAAGAAATCGAAATATATAATCTTTTAGGCGGTTATTTATTTACCATTTCATTTAATTATGTATTTGCTATAGATATTAGAATAATTGTTTTACCCAACTAGGTATTTTTCTTGAATTTTATAATTAATGAGAGTAAAAATTTGTCATAATTTGCTGGTCTTATCTCAATAAAAAGTAATTATAATTTGTATATTATCAGGACATTTAGAAACATTGTTTGTAAAGCAATCGTCACATTCAGTAATGTGTGACAAGGGTAACTTGCAAGAGAGACACGTCAGCACGTGCAGCACATGGGTTGTTATGGCGACTTGCGCTAGAGGCGAGCCTTCACGCTTCGGAAGTGCTTACTGTTTGTGTTGTACGTTTTACGCAATGACGTCAGATACCCTTAGCGCGCGCTACTCGAAGTTGTACTTCTCTTTGAAACCATTACATTTTCGTGATATGAACTTTTTTTAAACATATGCCATGTTGTAGATAAAAGATTTCTCTGGCGATTGACGTTATAAGTATATTTTCCAAAAATTATTTTTAATTTGAAACACTAACATCCAAGCCGTAACTCCAAGGGCAATGGTTTTGCTTGACAGATTGTTTGGCCTTTGCGTCAGACTATTTCTAATGAAAAGGGATACATTAATCCCTTGAAACTTTTGTTAGTGTTTCAGTCGTTCGACAGTGGGGATGGTACCCGAATTATAAAGTCTCCACCGTGGGTTTGGCCCTTCTCTCCTACAGACGCAATGCTTCTCCCCTTCTCATTAGTATTCCATTGCAACATGAACTTATGTCTATCCAATCAAAACTCTTCTTACATCATGAAGGGTCAAATCTGCTCTGTTTGAAACGACGTAGCTGAATGGACATTTGGATTGCAGCCAATCAGGATTTTCTTTTAAAAGAAAACTTTCACAAAACGGGTTTCTTACTATCTGTTTGGCATGATATATTGGTGACGATTGCTTGCTCATCTTGTGGAATGGTCGACCAGTTTCTACCCTCGGCTAACATCAGCAAAACTAGATGCTTACCAATATAACAAACAACCGTTTTAATTTGACAATTAAATATGATTGTTTATTCATCTAGATTTGAAAAAGCAAACATGTACACAAAACATGGAAAGGTTGATCATAAAGCCGCCATGAACAGTGAAAGGAAGCAAGAGACAAGACTCGATGGTTAACAGGCTTAAAACTGGAGGAAATGTTGAAACAAGGGATCGAGTGGCCATGCCGAAGTAAAACCTCACTTTCAAATTTTGCCATATTCATTAAGTACAGAGTGTATATAGGTTTATCAAAACATTTAAAGTAAGTTTGGAAATACTTATAACTGTCGCAAGTAGAGACCCCCTTTCGTTTTGTTGTGAACTTTGAAAATCAAATCTTAACCTACAATACCTTTTTAAGCCTGTTAACTAAATAACGTCATTTGCGACGACGCAACGACCAATATTACAAAGCTCGCAAAGCAAAATTAATTCCCATGATCCTTCAAATACAAACTTTACACATTTTTCATCAGTTAAGAACTTAACAATTTACCCCTTTATTGCCAGTATATATAATTGTGATCACATCTGGTCATTTCGCAGGCAAAGGGTTAAAGGTCAAGGAAGGAACACATCACGGATTAGCAGTTGGAAGCTCTATTGACCAATCCAATTATCAGAAAATTCAACTCGTGGCTTGTATTTCTAGGATCACGGAACAATTGTGCAGGGAAAAGACTTGGTAAACAAGACAACACGTTGCCAAGCGTCACTAATACATGTTCCACGCGTTGCCATGACTACAGGCAGTACAAGTGACAAAGGCCCATAACTCTTGACACGTCCATAATCGCCATATGCCTTGTAACATAAAGACGCAAAGACCGACGTACGTAATTAAGAAAGGCACGTATTTACGTGACGACACAATTAGGTACGCCGTTTCCTGACGTATTTACGTAACTGCGTTGAACCAAAGACGAGCCAAGAATGACAAATGCATTGAATGTAATGACATACAACGTGCTACACAGTTGGAATTTACAAGCCTCGATACCTCGGGACAGCGATGCAAGAAATAGTAAAGATCAGCAAAAAGCCCGTGCTTCAGTGCAAGAATGCAGACTTGGTATCTTACTGCCCCTTACGATGGCGTCACTGCCCCATTGCATCGGGCATGCGCACAATAGATGGTGAAAACGTTGGATTTGCCAGGGAGAAGAATTTCACCGGGACGAGACGCATCGCCATTGTCACAGTTCAGTGTACACACCTGGCTGATCCATCGTCTTGGCAACAATGTTATCATATATATATATATATATATATATTTCCCGTTGCTATGCAACAGGTTTACTACAATGTTTATCGACATTTAAGTCAAAACTATCTGAGCACTAAATGCATTTTATGCAATCAAAAATAAAATAACAAAGGTCTATTTAAAGTCATCCCGACTCTTATTCCGAATCTGCCACGGGTCCCGAATGCTTGTCTCGGCTTCACAAAGGAAGTCTTCACGAGCTCGCCGCGCATTCACCGGAAGTTAAAGCAGTTATGACAAACATTCGAGACACGTGACAGACGTCAATAACAAACATGATTGACAAACGTACCATTCAACCATAGACGATTCACTCAACCGGGTAAATAGAGTCTGGGGTCGTTACCTTCTTTTAAAGAGATATACCTTTATATTTTCACGAAAAGAACCATTTGATGTCAAAATGGTAAAAGTGTTGGCTTTAACCATATGCATCACCATACATCTAATACAAAAGCGACTTTTAAAAACATTTGAATGGTGTAGTCTTAAGTGTTTGGTTTTGAAGAATTAATAAATCAAGGTAACCCTTAAGATAAAATTAATGGGGTTTTTTTCACTGGACTATATCTTACACGATGTTTATGCCTCATTGGTTAAGTGGCCATTACATCTCATCACTATTAAAATACGTTATACAAGCAAGACATAGGAACAAAACTGATACCTCTGTCCCTAACAGGCACTTCTTTTGTTACAAAGCCATCCTCCACTCATATACAGTCTACCAGACAGTTTCATTCAATTACATTCTCTGCATATTTGTAGAAAAAACTAATTTCAAACAATTAATATCATTATAATGTTACATTTCATTACTGCAGCACGTTTTTTCGCTCAAAAAAGTTGATGAAATGTATTTGAAAAATAATTTCACCAATAGTAAAACATCATTCTCTCTTCGGAAAATAAAGTTTAAAATTAGTGTACATGTTTCGGTAAAGCCATGGGAATCGTTTTTGTTACACAAAATAATAAATTGTGTTCACAATAAAATGGCCGCCATGCTATTTTTGCTTTATACACAACATAGTTTTTACCACTACAGATAATTGGTTTGTGTAATAAGATGTTTTACCCTCTAAAGTTAATTTAAATGACATAAACTATCATTATAAATGGGAAATTTGAAAAAAATAAATTTTGCAAAAAAACGTGCTACAGCGCCTTTAAAGGCCCTTCATCAAGATGATAGGTCCTAACGTTCGACACTCACCCTGGAAGTGAAATCGACATTTGCCAGAAATTTTATTATCTCCCTTGATGAGGACACCGGACTAATCAGTTACACTGGCATCGGCATGGTGGTTTGTGTTGGCCAGTGTTCAATTCAATAATCATTGCTTTTTGATTAGCTCCATGATCTTATCAGGACCAGTAGAATATTTCTGGCATTTGTCACTTTCACTCCTGGGCGGAGTTTGACAGTTTGATTGTGAAGAACACGAACATAATAAAACTTTACACTTACAAGATAAGAAGTCATTGACCATCCTTTCCCGGTTACCACTCGGTGCCCCGTTATAATAACTCTCCACTACCTCACCCCTGGGACGCCCCATCATAGAAATCTGTACTCCAATTATCCAACCTTGGCCGGCGTGACGATATCAGTAACCAATGAAAATGCTCGATTGAATAAGACTGAAATGGTCAAGGGAGATAACCGTTGACGGATGGCTAATAAAATGACCGCGCCCAGGAGGTGCGTGCTTTGCAACGAAGTGATATGAATTGTCACTGGCTCGCAGGTCCAAGCTGTGTAGCAGTTTGATTGGCCGACCAAGGGTGGGTAATATGAGTGCAGATTTCTCTGATGGAGTGCCCCAGGGGTGATATAGCGTAGGGTAATTAACGGAGCATATATAAAACCCTGGGTAACCGAGGATGTTGACCATCCGGCAAACTCGACAATACACTTAAATAATCTTTGTACTTTAGATGCAAAAATAAAGACAAGTCTCAAAATTAAAATACATAACTTCTTCGGGGCTCCAACAGTGAAATGCCCTAATAGTAGTTTCAAAGGAATGTAGATTCAGAATCTTTGATATTCGATGATAGTGCGTATCATTGGTGTAATTTTCCTCTTCTTTCTTCAAGAATTCGTGTAATTTTCCTCTTCTTTCTTCAAGAACAGACAGTAGGTGAAGCCAAGCTTCTGCAATACCAAGATTAATATCTGTTCTCTTAATTAACATTCTGATATGTACACGTTCCTTACAGCTTCTGACAAAACCACAGTCAAACATCTACCAACCAACAAATTCCTTTCTTTACAAGCAAAACATGTGTTGTGTTAATTAAGTTGGAGACCTGGGTCCGGGTGCACAAACAAGCTCCCCTTTATCCATGCCTTTAACCGACTTTAACAGTGTTGTAGTTGGCCTCCGATTCGATTAAGTCAGAATTTATTAGTTATTCGCTCAATGATAACTTTTAACTAAGGACGTATCTGTGCAACCGGACCATTCTAAGAGCATTCTCGATATCAAGAGGAAGTCCGTTATGCGCAAATATTGATTAGTTGTTCATATATTCAAATTCATCTTTGACACACTAGAACTTCTATGTCAAAGTTTTCTTTAAAATACCACACCAGTTGAACCCTTCAGTCACTGGCTGTGAACCGAATAAAGAAGGGACTGATAATTTGATGGAAAGTGTCTGAATGTGAAAATGTCATTTAACTATTCTTCTTTGAAAATCGGAAGCACATTTTAAGGCAGTGCTTTAATTTAGATTTTAAAGATCAATATATGGCGAATGAATGCAATCACTTTTTGAAGTTGTAAAATCAAAAAATCAAAATAGTTCTGATGATTACATTTTTTGCGAATATCTTTGAAAAGAATGATCACTGTTTCTCAGCGAGTAACCTCTCTGGAAATAGATGCATGCACTAAAAATATTGAGGATTCATATAATCTTCATTGTATCAATACTCACGCGGACGGACAAGCAAGAGGACAGGAACCTAAGCCTAGCGGTGTAAACCAAAAGCAGACACAAATAACGTGGCTGACACGCATGCGCAGATAATCAATACAAATTGAATAGTTGGTGAACATGACATTGTAAAACGTCAATCTTCAGAACGCCATGACGTCACAACAGCGCTCGAAGCTGACACTCAGTAATAACGCGCAGGTCTACATAACGATGAATATATAGGGCTATAACCCATGTACACATTCTCAATTCGAATTATTCATATATAAGCATTACATCTGTCAAGCCAGTGATTTGTACGTGTCATTGCTCTAGGCATCGATATATCAACAATGAAATGAATGAACCCATCGGCCCTGTCTCACTTAAACAAGACAGAGAAGTGACATCTACAGAAACAGCAACAGCAATAGTAATAGCAACAGCAACAGCAAGCATACGTGAATCTCGCCAGTGAGATAGTAAAACCAGAGACCAAGGGTAACTATATATAGTTATGGAGTCCATGTCGATCAACAATCAAATGTAAACACAGAGGATACACACGAACTCCTTCTTATAGATAAAAGGTTTGTAGTAATGATGAAATGATGAATTGATGGAGAATAATCAAAATATTACAGCTGCATTGGGTTTTTCTCTTGAGAAATGATCAAAGTGTTAAAACTGCATCCTTTTTGTACTAGTTGCCATATGACGCTGTACCTGTTTTAAGTGTGGAACCCTGACCGGATGTGAACCAAACCGGAAGTGGAATAGAACTGAAACCTGAAATTTCCAATTTGCAAATAACAAGACGGGAGCTCTCAAAAAAAGTTAAATTCCACGAACCGGAATGTCTTAACCGGAAATACCCATTGCACCGGAAGTTTACAAACCGGAAATGAGCTGCCATGATCGTCCAGGACGACCAGACCTGTGTTCAGGAGCACGAGTTTTCTAGGGATGTGCCTCCCAGCACTCCATTAAAATGGGCACAGCCACGTTTAAGAGACGTGCTCCTGAACACGGGCCGATGCTGCTTTGGGGTTGTTCAACAAGGCATTTTCTGCAGCTTTATGGAGCGAGGTAGTTCATATAAGAGGTATGTCCTTTTTTGACTGAGTCTAATAAGCAGATGGACCCAGACAAGACCGCTGGGCAATAGGCGATCTTACCAAATTTGGAGAGTCGCTTCTTTCCAAATCTTTCCAAATTTGGAGAGTCGCTTCTTTCCAAATCTTTCCAAATTTGGAGAGTCGCTTCTTTCCAAATCTTTCCAAATTTGGAGAGTCGCTTCTTTCCAAATCTTTCCAAATTTGGACAGTTTTGAGAGAGCATTATTTCCTAATGTCGGTTCTAAATCTTTCCAAATCTGGCAAGTCTGTTTCAAATATTTCAAAATTAGATGACGGATCTTAACAAACATTAGTAACGCAGTTTCGAATCTGTAAACATTAGACACAAAATATTTCCAACAATTAGAATCCACTATCTTTCCAAATGTTTTCAATCTTGAAAATGCATCCCTTCTGCATTGAAACAAATAATGTGGTAACATATATTGACCCAGCGTAACTTTAGAAAATAATAAAATGAACATTCTGTGCCAATCGAAACTAAATGGTCAACGATTCGCTAAAAATCAAGACATTTTGAGATAACAAAAATCAATCACAAACACGAATTGAGAATATCCAATGCCTGATTCAAAAGTAACATTTCGACCAAAATAATAATAGAATATGAAATAACCTGTGTGCTTTATTTGGAGGTAGTTTCGAGCCTGTAACAACTAGGGTGTGATAAAAGCAAAGGGATATTTAAAGTGCATTTTAAAATTTGATTTTTAAAAAACAAACAAATCATGAATTTATCATTATACCATGATTTTCGAGGCATCAAATAAAAAAAATTAAACCATATTCTTTTAATAATGCGAATGGTCAAAATTTTAAAAATCTAATAAATAATTTTAAAACATAAATAAAACACCGTTTTCACAACAGATAAAATGAAAAATAAATTCTTAAATGCCCTTACTTTACCTGATGTCGATGTGAAAAGATATGCAAACGTTACAGGAAAGACAGTATGGTCGTGCGTTTATAAATTGTATCCTTAACAATATATCATTGGGTAAATTTACAAAATATCCAAAACACAAAACAACTGGAATATGGTCTTGTTTCTTAGTACCACCTTAATTACGAGAATTTAGAATCTTAGAGGCAAGTTACAACTGGGAGAGATTCTACTAAAACTGTAAACATAAAACAGAATGAATAGTCAATTATTAACAAAACTGCCAACCATGTAAGTTTCCTTTGGACATTATGAATGACGAGATACTTATATTACACGGAGTATAAGCAGTTAACACTCTGGTGAAAACTAGCGCGCATGATAATGAACCAATGTACAGTTGACCTGATTGACGTCATCATATGATAACGTACTCCAACCAATCACGTTATTCCAAGGTGCACAGACAGACACGTGGGCCAATCAGTAAGCGTTTTTAACCCATAGGAAAACGTTTGTGCTTCAGATGGTGTATATATCTCCTCAGGAATGAAGGCGAGACAGCGGTTAGATGATGCTCTCCCACGGTTGATAGCACTTAGTCATCTGTGCCATGATGGTTCAACCCCTCTGTGATCGTCAATTTCTGTTGCGTTTAAAAATGTAACCCCCCCTGGTCGAAGCTTGGGGGACACGACCACATTGAAAAATGTCTTATGAAACATAGTCATGATCTTGATTCTGTCACTCTGTTGTGGAGGTTTCCATGGAAACGGCGTCGGTGGTAACCATGGAAACATGTCGGAGGTAAACCAGATACCCTGGATGTCTGTCCCTAAACACAGAGGTATCCATGGAAACGGCGTCGAGTAACCATGGCAACACGTTAGAGGTAAACCAGAGATGAAAGATGTCCATCTCTTAACATAGAGGTATCCATGGAAACAGGTTTGAGAAAGAGGTAATTTGTACAACATATCTGTTTTGACGTGTGGTTAACATTGCTTGATCAGAGTGTGGCTCTCTCTCTCTCTCTCGCTCTCTCTCGGAAATGTGTGTGGCCTACTATTTGGAAGAAAATAACTGACACCGCTGATATGACCAGATCGAGTTACCTCCCTTGGTAACAGGGTAGTCTCCCTTGATATTTACATAATTGTTATCATGCCTGGGTTTCAAGCCCCTGCATCATTGCCGCAGGAGGATGTGTATCGCAATACAGGAAGATCTGCAGGCACAGATACAAATATACCAATCTAAAACACCTACGCATGATAGGCAGGGCACCCAGTTTGGTTTGGTTTCTCACAAAGCGCTGCGATAATAAGATGAGAGTTACTTCCCTTTAAAGAAAAACCGAGCTTCGATATCATAATCGTCAGATCACTCTTCCCAGGTCGAAGGTTTCCAATAATAATCACTGGTCCACTCAAAATTTTCCAAGAATGTCTTCTAGTACATCGAGGCATTGACACGCCCATTAACCCCAATCTCGTGAGGTAGAGTCAAGCCAGAAGCCGGAATTGTCCGGGCACCTGACACCCGCACAGAGACGTCCTGATATTCAAGGTAAAGACTTCTACAACTGCCTGTCGTCATTGGTGCCACGCCCATCCGTAAGAAATCAATTTTCGTATCTTACCATTACTGAGACGACAGAAAAAAATGGTTTTAAGAACGGAATAAAAGGTTTTATGTCAAATATGTGATTTAATTTTCCTCGAGTTTTCTTTCTTTGTTCTCCCTCTACAATGTTGTCATTGACTGGATAAGCTGTTGGGACATTCAGTGCTGGCAAATGGTGTCTGATTCTGAGGGTGTGGGTTCGAATGTCTTTTCTCCAAACACAAAATCCTTCTAGAATGTAGCCAGACATACACCCAAACAGATCCCGGAACTACGTCATTTCGAAAACACCAAACAGTGATGGACATGGCACCTAAAGAAAGAGGTCAGTTCTTGGAGGCCTGCGCCAAACATTGAACAATTGAGAACGGAGTTAATCGAATGAGGTAACTGGTGGCTGCTGACGCTCATGCTGCCAAAAATAGAGATGGCAAGAAAATGAGTAGCCATCTTCTATACTGTGAGGTAGCTGGGGGAAGTGAGGACGACGATCGACAAACCATTTCATTGGTCAGTTGAACAATGACGTCAACTGAAGACGACCAGCAAGTTGTTTCATTGGTCAGCTGAACAGTGACGTCATCAGACGAGCCTCAGCAAGCCATGCCATTGGTCAACTGAGCAGTGACGTCAACTGATGTAACTCAGCATCCCGTGTCATTGGTCAGCTGAACTGGGACGTCATCTGACGTGGTTGCCGTGTCGTCCGAAAGGTCTTCCTTTGTACCCTCCGTGGATGCTGATTGGCTGTCGCCGCTCGAAGAACACGCTCCTTCTCGTGATGATAGCAGGGCCAGTAACTCTTCTGCCTGGAATGTGAAATGATATTGTCTTAATGTTTGCTTGTTAAAACAACGCCAACAAGAGCTTATCAAGATTGAAGACCTAAAAAAAACTTTTCTGAACTAATGCATTGTAATTGTTCCAAATGGCATTAAAAAAGTAAGAATGAGCCTCGTATAAACAAAACAACACGTTTGACCCCCCTCAAAACTATATTCACCCTCCACTTAGTAATAGTGCCACGGACATTTCATTGGACAATTCATTTATAAAGCTTTGGATTACATTGACCACTGTCCCATAGTCATTAGAGAGACACATCCCTTTAATTGGCACCCCTCTCATGTTCATATTTATGGAAACATTCCGAGCATTACTAATTCCTGGAGAATAGTTGAAAGAAGGTTTGAGTGTGGAAACTCTGCCATGCCCATATTTGATCCCTATAGGTATAAAGTACCTCCCAACATAAGTTCAGCTTTGGGGGTTCAACGGTTCTGGAAGAAAAGTCGTTAATTAGAAAATTTTAGATGGACCCTGTCATGAACCCACCTGGCCTTATATGCCTGGTGAGCTTGATGTAAAAGAAAACAAAATGTTTTGGACATTGTTACATATATTTTGAAATCATGGGTTCAGTGACGGTTTCGGTCCGCGTAACATGACAGAAGTGGGTCATCACCTTTGAAACAAAGATACACGTACACACGAGCGTTCCAGCACAACACTAACCTGACCAAAAGACTTACCTTCGTGTTGCCCCCGTCGTGGTAAACTCTGTCTCCAACAAGTTCCAACATCCGGGCATCCACAGATTTAATGCTTTCGATTGGTGCGGATTGCTGTCTCGTCTCCATGGGAACCACTACTTCCGATCTTGGAGGCTCCTGTCCCCTCTGCAATATGACAATGTATTGGATTGTAGGAAACATGATCCTTTTCGTAGTGATAAAAACATGTTAAAACCTAAGACTCTTCATGCAATTGTTCATCTTGTGGTGCTTAATGGAAGCAGGCATGTTCTCTACTACATTGGACTTCGATACACAAACAAACAATGTAACGAGGGTCCCAAATCATCACAAGAATTTCCTCACCACGGAACTGAATGTGAAACACTCATGGAAATTCTTTATATAAAAAATCATCAAAACTCAAATGGCAATACTCACCTGGCAGACACATGGCCCGGAAGTATTCATTGCGCCTGCGCCTGCTGTCATCTCCGTAGATCGGTTGTAGCGTCGAGTGTAATGCCTGAAAGATGCATTTGATTTCGAATTTGCGCCACAATGGATACATCCACTCAGAATACTCAGACAGAAATGACATTCTCTTGAAAATAGCGTCTTTAAAGGGACACTGCGTCCAGGATAAAAAATGAGATCACTTTTATCTACCTATGTTGATTAACGTGTCTGCTTCGCTTCACTGTCTACAAGCAGTAGTTTTACTTTTTATTACTTATTACTTAATTTGTCTGAAATTTGGTGTCTGTGACTCGTTACCAGACAAGTTAATCAGCATAGGTAGATAAACTATGATCTCATATAAATCCTCGATGCGGTGTCCCTTTAATACTAATTAAATATGTCCCGACCTGTGCCTGCAGAAGACGACGATGATGGTGATGAAGATGCTGGTCAGACCAATGGCCGCTCCACCCAGAATACCGAGCTGCTGGTCCGTCAAACCTGACTTCACTGCGGGGATAAAGGATAATAGACTTTAATCGACTAATGTCTTCAAACCACAAACTTACTTCTGTAAATTTGACCAGGATAGTAAACGACCTTCCATATAGTACCATTTTTATTAATTGAGTTATATATGGTATATAATTATATGGTATAACACGAGCGAAAGCGAGTTAAATAACAAATCATTCACGAGTTTAATTAAAATCGTATTATATGTAAGGAAGTTAAGTATTCTGTTTTTTACTTGGCAAATACATCAAGTGAAATTGTCGACACTGCAGTGTGTTGAAAGAAAGATTTGTTAAGGCGGTACGACCATCGTCACAACTGCACACTGTTGTGACGTCATACTTGCAGTGGTATTACACTAGTTTACCGTCATTAGTCTACGCACAGCGATAACTGGAGTATATTACACTAGTTTATTATAGTCATATAAATATTACACTGCAGTATCTTACACTGGCGAGTAATGACATTTTCAAATTATATTAATCGCTTCAGTAGTAATATTGAAATGATATGTATGTAGGCTACAGTAGGCCTATGGCCTGTGAATAAAACTGAAAGTTTCACTATTTAAGCACACTACTTCTGAACAGTAAAGAGGTCACGACCGTCATTTCATTTGACGTATGTATGTGTTTATTCCACCTGATGTTCGCCTGTTAACCGTACTTGTGTTTAAGTCTTAGGTAATTCAAATTCCAAATACAAGGCATAACTCTTGCCAGTCTCCATTACTGGCTGATTTAAGTCTTGCAGTATTTCCCTCTCTTTGCCGTGCCTAGACAGTGGATCGCTGGACCTGAAATGCATAGTGGGCCCGGATTTCCAAGCACAGATAACTTAAGGAAATACTGCAGGACCTGAATCAGCCAGTAATTGAGACTAGCAAGAGTTGCGCCTTGTATTGGGAAGTTATGGTAAATTAAAATTATGAAAATAGGTTGCACTGGTACTGACTGCAAATGAATATGACCTTAGATATAACTAACGGGGGAAAGAAATTATAACACTCACTTCTTTTCGATTAATTCAATAGTTTAAAGAATGAGATGAATTTGATTACGGCACGAAACAATAACACCTTTCGGCAGTAGTTTGAACAACTTAATTAGTGAGTGTTATATTTTTTAACTGAAATATTTTTATTAAAAGTAGACAGGGGTAAGAAATTCAATTAACACCAACATGACCCCTACCATGTTTAAAATGTTGTAAATGTGTGAAGGATGAGGCACATTTATTGATTTTCACGTAGAGTGCGTGTTGTTATGTCGATGAACAGTTGTGCTTTATAAAAATTAATTTTTGGTAATTTTTATATTTTTATTAAAAAAACAAGAGGAAGTATTCTTTGACTGATTTAATTTTTTGGACTAATTTTCAAAAGTAGTCAGTTTTTGAATACCACGTCGAAAACTCGAGAAATTTGACATTGAAAATTATACATATGATATGAGTGTTATACTTTCTTGTGCACGTCGGTGTTGATGCAAGTATTAGATTTGAAAATTTCGGACTTTCTGTAGTGCAAATTCAGCAGGCAAAATAGTTAAGACCCCAGAGGGACTACATCTTGCTCAGAGTAGAGGAAGTTTATTTACCGTGAAATATTACAATTTATCACTCGCCCGTTGTGTAATAACATCGCGTACTGCCGATTGACGTGACCTCACAATGGCATAAATATGACGTCACAATATTAGCGCTGCGGTCGCAATGGAGTGTGTCTCATGTATAGACGAGTTCTGGGAATTAAGTGGGATTTAAATCAGTGAATAACAAGAAGAATACTTAACTCGGTCCCGTTTAATAACATATTTATGAAACTCATGGTGATGGTATTGGTATTTACCTCGCTTTCGCTCGTTAGATACCAAAACCATCCACTCGTTTCATAAATATGTTATTAAACGGGACGTCGTTTAGTATTATCTATATATACAACCAGATTATATGCGACAATACAATGTCTGATCTATGTCTGGACGAATCCTGTGTCATATTTCACCCACATCCTCAGGCACCGATAGACAAATCTAAACAGCTTTATCACATACAGATTGTTCACTAAATGGTGTACTTCTGATATTTACCGTGAGATGTAAAGCTACCCATGTGAACAACGAGTTTAGATGACGGCTGGCTCTTCCCGGCACCATTGCAGGCTTGAACTCGGAAGATGTACGTCTTGGCTGTCAGGTTCTGTACTAGTGCTGCATTGTTCTGTCCTGTAAATAATGCATACATACATACATACATATATATATATATATATATGTATTGTTGAAATAATGACCGCTGACCGAGTGAATATCTGTGATAACCATCGAGCGGTACGCGAGATGGTTATCACAGATATTCACGAGGTCGAGGTCATTATTTCACATACACCACATGGTTATCATTCATTCCATACACAAATAGACAAATTGGTACCCATATATAAATATGTATATATGATACTAGAAAATATAGAAATACAGCCAAGACACTAAAGAATGAACACTCATCTGTATGGATCCTCGGTAGCTACATTGGTAAAGGCGCTGCTCTAACGATATAGAGGTCCAGGGTTCGAATCCCACTTTCGCTACCTACAAAATTTTCATTTCTAATTTGACAAAATTTCCCAAATTTTACAAGTCCATCTGTTTCCCTAGGTTGAATATCTCATAACCGACCATGGTGGTTATCTAAAAAAAACTACCTCTGATATTGACCTGATAACCACACCACGTGGTGTATATATATATATATATATATATATAAACTGATTTGTTTCGTTGCTTCAGATGGGGTTGTTTTTAATAATTCTTCACAAGTTGATTTGTACTTAATGACATTTACAGAATGCACTAATGGCTTAACTATTTCTCGGGTTACACTTGCACTCTTTCATTCGAGAAAGGACTGTGTGTATCAGTTTCTGTTCTTGTTCCTTCGTGTGGCACGTCATCCATCCACAACAAACAATGTCAGAATTGTCTTCACCGGACCTCTTCATAAACTAACCTTCTTGATAAACCTCGGTCCAGAGATGTGTTTTGACCACCTCGATGTTGTAGGAGATCACGTGACCACGGATGAATCCATTCGGTCTGTGAGGGGGTGTCCATTGAAGTCGAACCTCGCCCTGGGACACAATGACCGCCTCCACGTTTTCAGGGGGCGAGGGGACTGGAAATAGTCAAACACCTTGTACTATGTGTGCAGTTTCCGTTCTTTGTAATGGGATAAACTCCGTTAACATTGACTGAGATGGTGTATGGATATGATTGTAAAGCTATGATTGTAAAGCTATGATTATAAAGCTACGATTGTAAAGCTACGATTGTAAAGCTACGATTATAAAGCTATGATTGTAAAGCTATGATTGTAAAGCTATGATTGTAAAGCTATGATTGTAAAGCTATGATTGTAAAGCTATGATTGTAAATCTATGATTGTAAAGCTATGATTGTAAAGCTATGATTGTAAAGCTATGATTGTAAAGCTATGATTGTAAAGCTACGATTATAAAGCTATGATTGTAAAGCTATGATTGTAAAGCTATGATTGCAAAGCTACGATTATAAAGCTATGATTGTAAAGCTATGATTGTAAAGCTATGATTGCAAAGCTATGATTGTAAAGCTATGATTGTAAAGCTATGATTGTAAAGCTATGATTGTAAATCTATGATTGTAAAGCTATGATTGTAAAGCTATGATTGTAAAGCTATGATTGTAAATCTATGATTGTAAAGCTATGATTGTAAAGCTACGATTATAAAGCTATGATTGTAAAGCTATGATTGTAAAGCTATGATTGCAAAGCTATGATTGTAAAACTATGATTGTAAAGCTATGATTGTAAAGCTATGATTGTAAATCTATGATTGTAAAGCTATGATTGTAAAGCTATGATTGTAAAGCTATGATTGTAAATCTATGATTGTAAAGCTATGATTGTAAAGCTACGATTATAAAGCTATGATTGTAAAGCTATGATTGTAAAGCTATGATTGCAAAGCTATGATTGTAAAGCTATGATTGTAAAGCTATGATTGTAAAGCTATGATTGTAAAGCTATGATTGTAAAGCTATGATTGTAAATCTATGATTGTAAAGCTATGATTGTAAAGCTATGATTGTAAAGCTATGTTTACAAAGCTATGATTGTAAAGCTATGATTATAAAGCTATGATTGTAAAGCTATGATTGTAAAGCTATGATTGTAAAGCTATGTTTACAAAGCTATGATTGTAAAGCTATGATTGTAAAGCTATGATTATAAAGCTATGTTTGTAAAGCTATGATTGTAAAGCTATGTTTGTAAAGCTATGTTTACAAAGCTATGATTGTAAAGCTATGATTGTAAAGCTACGATTATAAAGCTATGTTTGTAAAGCTATGTTTGTAAAGCTATGATTGTAAAGCTATGATTGTAAAGCTATGTTTGTAAAGCTACGATTATAAAGCTATGATTGTAAAGCTATGTTTGTAAAGCTATGATTGTAAAGCTATGATTGTAAAGCTATGATTGTAAAGCTATGATTGTAAAGCTATGATTGTAAAGCTATGATTGTAAAGCTATGATTGTAAAGCTATGATTGTAAAGCTATGATTATAAAGCTATGGTTGAAGGATGATGGCCCACCCCTTGTCAAAATCAACGCTATATACGTATAGATATACACCTGACCCATACTTATAACGCATGAAGTATGTAATCTTTATAAATACAGTAGAACACGGACATAACGAACTCCAAGGGACCAGAGAATTTAGTTAGCTTTACACGTATTATTTCAATCATAGGGCTTTTGAAAGGACTAATAAATTTGTTCGCTATGTCCGTGTTCCACTGTAGTAACAACTCATAACAACTTTTCGCAACAAACTTTCTCTCATCACTTTTCTCTTAGAGATATATTGAGTTCGTTAGTTTCAGACCAAATATGAATGATTTAAACGGTATAACACGGGGTTTCGTTTAGTATTTTGTATGAACGTTATCGTACGGTACCAAGTGACCACTCACCATCCTCCTTCGTCCTGATAAACAAGGGTTTACTGAACTCGGACTGCCCGTCGTCGTAGGCGGCGCTCACGGAGATGTTGTAGAGAGTATAGGGTTCTAGGTCCGTGAGGACAGCCTCCTGGGAGTGTCTGGGGATGTGAGAGATCAAGCTTCATAACTAGACTTGTTTAGATGAAATATGAACTGTAGTTAATAGAATGTGGTGATTTAAAGGCGCTGTAGCACGTTTTTTGCAAAATTTATTTTTTCAAATTTCCCATTTATAATGATAGTTTATGTCATTTAAATTAACTTTAGAGGGTAAAACATCTTATTACACAAACCAATTATCTGTAGTGGTAAAAACTATGTTGCGTATAAAGCAAAAATTGCATGGCGGCCATTTTATTGTGAACACAATTTATTATTTTGTATTACAAAAACGATTCCCATGACTTTACCGAAGCATGTACACTCATTTTCAACTTTATTTTCCGAAGAGAGAATGATGTTTTACTATTGGTGAAATTATTTTTCAAATACATTTCATCAACTTATTTGAGCAAAAAAACGTGCTACTGCCCCTTTAAACTTGAACCACTACTTTGAGAACACTCAGAACAAACCGGTGATGTAGAAGTGGAAGAAAAATGAGTTGTCAGATACTAGATTTCAATTCAATGGTGAAAGTATAATGATGCAGAAATATGAAGAATGAAATGAAGATTGATGGCGAAGAATGAAAAATGGTATAAATTTTATTGCAGAAATATGAGGAATGGAATGAAGATTGATGGCGAAGAATGAAGAATGGTATACATTTTGATGCAGAAATATGAAGAATGGAATGGAAATAACGCATAGGGTGACGAATAGACTGAAGATTGATGGCAAATGATGAAGAATGGTATAAATTTTGATGCAGATATATGAAGAATGGAATGAAAATAACGCATAGGATGAAGAATGGAATGAAGATTGATAGCGAAGGATGAAGAATGGTTTGGAGATTGGTATTGATGATGATGGATATAATGAAGATAGATGTAAGAGTTTGAAGAATTAAAGTTAGATTGATGATGAAGAATAAAGAATAGAATGACGACTGAAAATGAAGAGCGGAGAAAATGAAGAAAGGTATTAAGGGGAGGGTTCTATCGGGGTATTTTGTGGAAACGAAAGAGAGAAAATGAGAAAGGTATAACCAATTAAATAAAGACAAAGGTCGAAGAAATGCGCACAGTACAGGTCAAAATATTCGAACATTGTTAGCTGTCTTTGAAGTTTACTTCACCTTAGCAGCTACAATTAAGTGAAAGTATAGTTTTAAAAAACAACGAAACCAACACCCATTAAGAGTGCAAAGACAGTATATGAAGGGAAGTAACTCACGTAGTCACAGTTTTCTCAGGGATGCATATATCTGCTTCTAGCGGTCTGTACCGGACAACATAATGAGTTACCGCCCTTGTTTCATCTCCAATGTAGGACCATTTTAGATTGACGGCATTCGGCAACAAAGCTTTGCCAGTCACGTGACTAGGCACGTGATCACCTCTCAAGGTTCTGTTTGATTGGGTGCTGAAAATCTTGGTGACGAGGCCTTTTTGTTGATGCCCGTCCTCGCCAAGTATATAAAGCTCGTACATTGACTCGGGCACTGAAGACAGGAGCATGGAGATTAACAAGTGGTGTTCGTGATGTGTTGTTTTTATAATACGTCATGTTAGATATTTATAATTTAAGATCAATGTTCTATAGTATCGGAGTAGATCATATAAATTAATGGTTTTGTCGAATAGATAAAGATGCGATGTAAAGCCTTCCATTATCATCATCATCATGTTACCAGTTACTCAAATGGGATACACTTGTAATGTTACCTTGCTTTTGTAGCTGGTTTTGAAATGTTGGGGTTAGAGATATATACATTAAAAAAAAATTGGCATTCATAATAGAGCATATTCTTTTTAGAGGCTATATATCGAACTCACTGAGTCCCTGAAAGATTATCTCCCTTGCATCAGCTTTGAGCGTGTACATAACCATGGTGTCTTGCTGCTGTAGGTTCCTGAAGAAGATGACTTGCTTAGTCAGCGAAACGTCCTGTTTGTACTGCCAGGACACCTCCACAGTGGTCGTGTTGAGGTCAATGATACTGACCCTTGGGGTCACGCTTTCACCAGCCGTCTGACGTAACGTCCGGTATGTCATCCAAGGCCACTCACTGTCACTGAACTCTGGGTAGCCTCCCTTTGTTGCTGCGAGCATGCGCACTCGGTATTCCGTGTCAGGGATCAAACCTGTGGGCAAAAACCTTTTAATTTAGACGGATCTTCAAACTGGTAAACTCTTATGCAATTGGGACATTGATGTTGGCGTCATGTGATTTCAAGAACTTTGACCCAAAAATATTATCCAATATTCCAGAAATGGTTAATGGTCTATGAGAAGGAACGTTGAATGTTGGTGTTAACAAGTGTTTGCCACTAACATGGCAATGTCCCCCGCCTCGTCCCCCGCTAACGTTGAGTCATGTAAGACACATTTTCTATGTGTTTTTTTTATATTACATTTCTGGTAAAAAATGTCATTATGACATCAAATGTGAAGACATTGGATGCTAAGGTTCATGACATAGCATTAACAAGAATGTCAGTGTTAATGGCTTAAAGTTCACTGGTGTCTGCATAATTCCCCAATGACAGATGTCACCAAATTTCAAGATAATGGATGCTAAGGGTTAATAAAAAGAAACTGAAAACCGGTGAAAGTGCCGTGGTGACCTTGAAAATAAGGTCAATGTCACCCAATTCGACTGGTGTCTGCATAGTTACCCATTGTTGGCTGGTACATACATTGAAGACACTGGATGCAACGGTTCATGAGATATCGCGTTAACAAGAGGCTGAAAACCGGTCAAAGTGTGGCGGTGACCTTGAAAATAAGATAAATTTGAAGACTTTGGATTCAACGCTTCTTGAGATATTGCGTTAACAAGAGGTTGAAAACCGGTGCCGTGGTGACCTTGAAAATAAGGTCAAGGTCATGCAATTCGACTTGTGTCTGTATAGTCACCCAGTGTAGGCTGGTACCAAAATTGAAGACACTGGATGCACCAGTTCATGAGATATCGCGTTAACAAGAAATGTGACATACGGGCGTACGTATACGGACGCCGTTGAATACATAGTCCCCCGTGCCGCGTTGCGGATAGCTATTTGATATAATTGTGGAATGTCGCTGCAGACAGTTTTCATTTAACATGAGCCATTGATTTCAGGTCCGTTTCATGAAATGTCAATTGGGTAATAAATCTCATACGGCTTCTTTTCAATCAGACCGAACTGCAAGATACTCAATCGTCAAATCGTGTGAACTAGGATTATGATGTGTGCTAATCGTGAAAGTGGAGAGTGGCGATATCTCACACGACAGACTGTTTCGAGTTACACGAACCCACTGACAGTTGTCATACAGTGCTGTGAAACGTTGTCAGACGTGCCGATTGGTCTATATACAACACGTGACCCACGTATATTCAATATTGCTTTTGTATCGTCTACCCACATGACATAAAATGTTAATAGTTGTTCTTAAATGTTTCTGACATTTTGAGAGAACATTTGAACATTAAATCACCGGACAATTGATTCTTATGACATACTTATTGTGATAACCATCGTTATATGTAAAGCAACCATGCACGTACCGACGATGAAATGCTTATAGGTGTTCCCGTCCACCGTTTCGTTCTTGATGACGTCACTGTCCGTTCTACCATAGAAGATGGTGTACTTGGTCACATGGCCGCCAAGACGATCTTCCGGCAAGGGAGACCACTCTACCTGCATTGTGGTCGAACTCTGGCTCTCCAGTGTGGGTCTCGGAAAGTCCAGTGGTGCTGGAACATTCATTAAAAAAATCATTTATTTTAAAGTCTGAATTTCATCAATGATAGAATGATCTTGGTCATTATGAATATTATGCAACTCAGTGATGTTGACGTTGATTTACACGAGCTATTTTGTGTTCTGGGGGCACTGCAACAGAATTCCGAATCAGTTGATGAAAAAGTAATAATATATATGTGGCAGGTAACCCCGTCGTGAGGGCGTTCAGTTGATATCTCCATGAACTGAAGGGAGCTGTGGTCCACTGAGCATGCAGAAATAGACAGTATTGAGACACGAGCAGTGATTTAATAGTTGCAAAAACACCGAAAGTCATCATTGATGATATTGGTTAAACAAAAGGAAAGGATACTCCTTCAAATTCCACAGTTCATATGTCCTTAGTGTGATGGTAGAAATTAAAGGGACACTGCGTCGAGGATAAAAATGAGTCTCAATTTTATCTACCTATGCTGATTAACGTGCCGGCTAACGAGTTACGCTTCGCCTCACTGTTAACATCCAGTCGTTAATATTACTAATTACTTCAATTGTCTGAAATTGGGGATCTGTGACTCGTTACCAGACACGTTAAACAGCAAAAGTATGATCTCATATTTATCCTCGACGTGGTGTTCCTTTAAGACAACGTTAACGTTGAAGATGAAGATAAAGGCCCTGTTCGACTGAATATACACCGCTCGATCTGGTCCAAAAAAGCCATGGTCTGTTACTGAATGACCTACAGAATTACAGAACGTTTCACAGCTGGTGCAGTGGGCATTCCATACGCATTCCATAATCACGTAAACTTTGGCAAGATTTGTGCTCAATGTGTTTCAAGGGCTCTGGTAGGTGACCGAAAGTGTACAGAGTTTCAATCCTGTATTCGCTAACAGTGTAATCACAGGTAAACTGTAGCGCAAATGGGTTGCGCAACAGACATAAATGACCAGTTTTCCATCAATGCGAGCGGAGCAAGATGAAAGTCTGGTTATGTATCTCTGCTGCGCGACCAATTTGCGCTAGACTTTTCCTGCGGTGTCACAAGTCTAGGTTGATCTTCGAAGTGTTGGTCCCGAGGCTGAAACAAATTACCTGACTCCATAGTTGTAAAATGACAGAGCTCAGAATTAGCACTGGCCCCAGCGCCATTGTACGCCTTAATGTACACAGTGTAGTTGGTCTGAGGCTTCAGGTTGTAGAGCACGAGGTCTAGGGTCTTGGACAGGCGAAGCTTCTCTTCCGCTGACCCTGCAAACAAAACCGGAAGTGTCATTTCCATTGCGAACCAACTCGAATATGCGATTTTTTTTGCAATCTGTAATAAAATAAGGTACAATATTATGACAAAATTTTAATGTGTGTACCTACTCATGTTAATTAAAATAGTTGGAAACAAAAACCGGAAGTGCCGCAATGCGTTTGGATGTATTATTAATTCACATGATTTAAATTCATGAATAATGGTTTTGCACTGTTAACAACACATTAAGTGTACAGTCAATATTTATCCAGATAATAATTATGGGTTTTCTTATTTCATCTGATTTTATGCTCTGTTTATCTTTGAGTCAGAAACAGAAAGTGGCACAAAGCATTACAAAGAAGTACGAAATTCCCTCCGGCAAAATGAAACTTGACGAGTATTGAGAAAGTACTATTTAAACAAGACCCGCCATGAAAGAGCTTGTTTTCGATCATCATTCAACTTACTTTACCAGACTCAAGTCGCCAGCTATAATATAACCATCGTGCAGCTAGGAGCAGGGCGTATGGCTTCAATTTATACATCAACTTCCAAACACAAGGGGCATAACTCTTGCCAGTCTGCATTACTGGCTGATTTGAGCCTTGCGGTATTTCCCTCGCTTTGTTGTGTCTCGATAGTGATTCGCTGAACCAGAAATGCATAGTGGGCCTGGATTTCTAAGCACAGATTTCTTAAGGAAATACTGCAAGGCCTAAATCAGCCAATAATGGATACTGGCAAGATTTATGCCTTGCATTGGGAAGTTGCTTATACATATGTTTTCCTTGTAATACATCGTGTACGATATGAATTTGATGGGTTTTTTTTATTTCTAAGGCTCTGGCCACTAGTCCGCAATATAACTCACGTGTCACTAGGAGCACTGCTTCAACTTACATTTGTCTTCTCTGTAGTGCACTGTGTATGATATGATCTTAAATGCGTCATTTTTCTGCTTCATTTTCCATTTGACCTCGACCTCTGTGGCGGAAATGACCTTGACCTCTACATCCTGGGGAGGGTTTGGAGCATCTTCTACAAACACAAAATCAGAATGATCTTTGAGCGACGGAAGCAAAGATTGAAATTACTGCTTAGATTTTACCGGCAAACAACGAGACCCTCTCCCAATTTATGTATTTATCTTATTAAATAAAGAAACATGCGAACATGGTATTCGTGTACATATATACATTTATTATAAACCATGACTTCACACAACAGCAAACAAAGAATAGTGTTCATCAATAGTCGACCAACATCTTCTTTTCATATCTCATTCACGTCAACTGTAAGGCCCCTCATAATCTAAGATAATTAAGCTTGAACGGCTTTGTTATATTTCTCTAGACTAAAATCTAGTCCATGGATTTTTTTTAAGATTACTTTACCTTCATCCTTTTGATTATATATTT
This sequence comes from Gibbula magus, assembly GCA_936450465.1. Classification (NCBI taxonomy): domain Eukaryota; kingdom Metazoa; phylum Mollusca; class Gastropoda; order Trochida; family Trochidae; genus Gibbula; species Gibbula magus. The sequence goes on from OW388302.1 coordinate 61,895,590, forward strand.
TGAATACTTTCAGTTCCATGTGTGTATTCAGTTTATTTAGACTTGCTGAAGAAAGATCTAGACTTTATTAAAGGCTCTTAATTTTACACAGTCATGGGGCAGGACTGATGTTCTTGAAAGGACTGCGTTAAATGTAACCTTATGGCCATGGGAGATACCTTAACCCTCTCACACCTACAGGCCGCTACAGACGCCACCAAACGTATGAGCGTTCTGATTTCTCGGTGGTGAGAGGGTTGAAGGTGCCCGTTTAGACTGATCATTCTAATTGCTTGACATGGAAGTGTCAACAACAGTAGACTGTTGTAAAAGGCGTCACGAGTACCCGAAAATAATAATAAACCATGCATGTCAATATCTGGTATTATTCAGTTGAAATATCGAGGTTCTTACTCATGAGTTCTATTTTTATCCGAGCAATTGATGACGTCCACCCAGCCTCGTTCTGGGCCAGACACTGGTAGTATCCGGAGTCGGAGTCCTCCACGCCGTACACAGAGAGCTTGTGGTATCCGTCCTGAGTCAGCTGCAACACACCCGTCATACTACATGTTAACTTCTCCCGCAACTCGCGCCGGGCTCATCAGTGGCATGAGCTAAACCTTCCTACATTTCGTCAACTTTTCTATGTTAGCAAAGCAGCGCGCACTGTGAAACGCATTGCTATGCTCGTGCAAAAAAGTGCTTGTCATAACTTTAATAATTTCTTATTACCTGTATTTCAATCAAAACCTCGAAACCTCTATTCATATAGCCTGCATTTCTTAAAGTGTTAATGTGCTGTATTGTCATACTATTGCTCGTAGATTCGTGTCAAACACTTATTATTTACATACTGTAGTGCGAGTCTGAGAGCTGCCTGCGTCCAGGCTTCAGGAGAAAGGAGTGACGTCACTGGGTAAGTTATCAACGGTGAGTATAAATAAAGACGTTTAATCAAAAACGGTTTGGTTTCTGAGAAAAGCTGTCCCTCGGAGCTCAAAACTGTATCTCCCTTTCACTTCGTGGTGGAGGATAATAATCAAATAATGTGCAACAAAGAAAACACCAACAATTGAAGCCGAAAGATGATCCACACCATAAACCACCCACTTCTGTCATTATACATATATGCTGAGCTAAACGTTGCCGTCCTATTTCGCTCATCTATCTCGCCATTTGAGAATGCAAAGGGCTATTTCAAAGCCTGAAACGTAGACATATTTACTGTGAAGTTTAGTTTGGATTCTAGACGCTGTAACTCTGTTTCAGTCGCATTATTTTAGCACTCCTGTGTCAAAATATCTTGCATGTACTTAGGTGTCCTTTCTTTTGCCCGGTAGTTTTGTCTCGGTAATCCTGGTTAAATCTGGTAAGATTGCGCTCAACGCTGTTAAGATTATACTCGCACCCTGGTAAGATTGTACTCACACCCTGGTAGGTTTGTACTCACACCCTGGTAATATTGTACTCACACCCTGGTAAGATTGTTCTCACACCCTGGTAATATTGTACTCACACCCTGGTAAGATTGTACTCACGCCCTGGTAAGATTGTTCTCACACCCTGGTAACATTGTACTCACAACCTGATAAGATTGTACTCACACCCTGGTAAGATTGTAATCACACCCTGGTAAGATTGTACTCACACCCTGGTAAGATTGTACTCACACCCTGGTAAGATTGTACTCACAACCTGGTAAGATTGTACTCACACCCTGGTAAGATTGTAATCACACCCTGGTAAGATTGTACTCACACCCTGGTAAGATTGTACTCACACCCTGGTAAGATTGTACTCACAACCTGGTAAGATTGTACTCACACCCTGGTAAGATTGTAATCACACCCTGGTAAGATTGTACTCACACCCTGGTAAGATTGTACTCACAACCTGGTAAGATTGTACTTACATCCTGGTAAGATTGTACACACACCCTGGTAAGATTGCACACACACCCTGGTAAGATTGTACTCACACCCTGGTAAGATTGTACACCCACCCTGGTAAGATTGTAATCACACCCTGGTAAGATTGTACTCACACCCTGGTAAGATTGTACACACACCCTGGTAAGATTGTACACACACCCTGGTAAGATTGTATACACACCCTGGTAAGATTGTACTCACACCCTGGTAAGATTGTACTCACACCCTGGTAAGATTGTACACACATCCTGGTAAGATTGTATACACACCCTGGTAAGATTGTACACACACCCTGGTAAGATTGTATTCACGCCCTGGTAAGATTGTAATCACACCCTGGTAAGATTGTACTCACGCCCTGGTAAGATTGTATACACACCCTGGTAAGATTGTACACACACCCTGGTAAGATTGTATTCACGCCCTGGTAAGATTGTACTCACACCCTGGTAAGATTGTACACACACCCTGGTAAGATTGTAATCACACCCTGGTAAGATTGTATACACACCCTGGTAAGATTGTACTCACAACCTGGTAAGATTGTATTCACACCCTGGTAAGATTGTACTCACACCCTGGTAAGATTGTACACACACCCTGGTAAGATTGTAATCACACCCTGGTAAGATTGTACACACACCCTGGTAAGATTGTATTCACGCCCTGGTAAGATTGTACTCACACCCTGGTAAGATTGTACACACACCCTGGTAAGATTGTATACACACCCTGGTAAGATTGTACACACACCCTGGTAAGATTGTATTCACGCCCTGGTAAGATTGTACTCACAACCTGGTAAGATTGTACTCACACCCTGGTAAGATTGTACTCACACCCTGGTAAGATTGTACACACACCCTGGTAAGATTGTACACACACCCTGGTAAGATTGTCCACACGCCCTGGTAAGATTGTAGTCACAACCTGGTAAGATTGTACTCACACCCTGGTAAGATTGTACTCACGCCCTGGTAAGATTGTACTCACACCCTGGTAAGATTGTACTCACGCCCTGGTAAGATTGTACACACACCCTGGTAAGATTGTACTCACACCCTGGTAAGATTGTACTCACACCCTGGTAAGATTGTACTCACACCCTGGTAAGATTGTACTCACAACCTGGTAAGATTGTACTCACAACCTGGTAAGATTGTACTCACACCCTGGTAAGATTGTACTCACAACCTGGTAAGATTGCAGACCAAGAGGGAATATGGGGTGCACAAGCGAGTTCCAAGTAAACTGCCAGGCAAAAGAAAGTATCCACCTTAGTTGGTTTCGATTAATTCAAAATCTGACGCATTTGACTATGGAACGATACAATAATATCTGCAGTAGCTTGAATGAATTAATTGGTGACTGTGGATAAATTTTAGTTAACAATAATGAAGGTGTAAGAAGGGGTAAGAAGTGAAATTTACACCAACATGACCCCTACCATGATTAAAATGTTGTAAATGTGTGCACAATCAGGCACATTTAATAATTTCCACATAGAATCTGTCTTACATGTCATTTGTCGAAAAAAAATATGCGGCAACATTCTTTGACTACTGACTAAACACCTGTACTTTTCAGTTTTAGACTATGACATCGAAAGATAGATATTTGCAATTGAAAATAATACATATGATACAAATCAACTGAGGTGAGTACTTTCTTCTGGCTGGCAGTTTATGTTTCATTGACCCCTTGATAAGGTTTTCAAGACGGGGTGCACCGTCTCCTAATAACATTCCCGGAATGGCCCCTAAACTGTATATGATATTACCATATTGAATCTCCCGTCTCGCAGTACTTTCTTCCCGTCTTTGAACCAGCTGACGGAAGGGCGAGGTCGCCCCGAGACCTTACAGTGAAGGATCATCAGCTTCGCCACCGGGTGCACCGAGCTTTCTGGTCCTTTCTCCATTACTGGTTCGACTGAAACAAGAGTTGTCTCCCTTAGAAGACGAAGTTGCCTCCCTTCCTTCAACTTCCAAACGCAAGGCATAACTCTTGCCAGTCTCTATTACTGGCTGATTTAAGCCTTGCAATATTTCCCTCTCTTTGTTGTGTCTAGATAGTAATTCGCTGCATCTGAAATGCATAGTGGGCCCGGATTTCCAAACACAGATATCTGAAGGAAATACTGCAAGGCCTAAATCAGCCAGTAATAGAGACTGGCAAGAGTTATGCCTTGCGTTGGGAAGTTGCCCTTCCTTTCGCTATTTAGATTCACGTGACGTCGTTACTTGAAAGGCAGAGTTATCCACCATTTTTGGAATGAATATACTTAAAAACTTAAAAACAAGACTATCTCGCCTTTGATGTAGCTGCACCCTGCTGTTGTACAAGTACGGTTAATATTATATAAATTAAAGCTCCAGCACAAATCATTGCAGTAACAATGTATTGGAGCCTTTGATGTCTTTAAAGAACGCGGACATGTGTTGGAAAAAATAGTAAGCTATGTGTTTCTTCGCTTCACAAACAACAAACTTTCTATTTCATATCATAAATGAAACTTGGTTAAAGATTAAAATATGCCTTTGCCAAAAATGCATTCCAACTTTCAGGCCAGATGCCCATAAAATATACATATGATAAAAAGCGCATTTAAGTATGTATAAGACTAAATATTATATCAATTATTGAATGATATGCCTTTGTGTAGGCAACGCATGCACCATTGTCCTGATTGGCTCATTAGACAACCTGTAAGGTTTGTGATTGGCTGTGCTATATCTAGCTTATTGTATGAAACGATCTGATGAAATGTCAATGTTTATGACACAAAGGAAATCGGAACATTAATCGCACACGCACCGATAACGGTGAGATTCGCTGGCAGCTCAAGAGTTTCGTCGGAACCTGGTCTCTGCGCATGACACTTATACTGTCCCGTGTGGTTTGCTATCAACTTCCGGAATTTGAGACTTCCGCCCTGTTGGATTTCAACCCCTTTAAAAGATACTGGCTTTCCTGAAAATATAATTATAAAATCACATTATGTCATTATATTTATTAATCATATATAAATATTAATCAAGTGATAACAAAACTCGCTGTCTTCAGTCCAAGTGATAACACGTCTCACCATCTTTAGTCCAAGTGATAAAACAATTCACCGTCTTTAGTCCAAGTGATAACAGGACTCGACGTCTTTAGTCCAAGTGATAACAGGACTCACTGTCCTTAGTCCAAGTGATAACAAAACTCACCGTCTTTAGTCCAAGTGATAAAACAATTCACCGTCTTTAGTCCAAGTGATAACAGGACTCGACGTCTTTAGTCCAAGTGATAACAGGACTCACTGTCTTTAGTCCAAGTGATAACAAAACTCACCGTCTTTAGTCCAAGTGATAAAACAATTCACCGTCTTTAGTCCAAGTGATAACAGGACTCGACGTCTTTAGTCCAAGTGATAACAGGACTCACTGTCTTTAGTCCAAGTGATAACAAAACTCACCGTCTTTAGTCCAAGAGATAAAACAATTCACCGTAATTAGTCCAAGTGATAACAGGACTCACTGTCTTTAGTCCAAGTGATAACAAAACTCACCGTCTTTAGTCCAAGAGATAACACGTCTCACCATCTTTAGTCCAAGTGATAACAGGACTCGACGTCTTTAGTCCAAGTGATAACAGGACTCACTGTCCTTAGTCCAAGTGATAACAAAACTCACCGTCTTTAGTCCAAGTGATAAAATAATTCACCGTCTTTAGTCCAAGTGATAACAGGACTCGACGTCTTTAGTCCAAGTGATAACAGGACTCACTGTCTTTAGTCCAAGTGATAACAAAACTCACTGTCTTTAGTCCAAGTGATAAAACATTTCACCGTCTTTAGTCCAAGTGATAACAGGACTCGACGTCTTTAGTCCAAGTGATAACAGGACTCACTGTCTTTAGTCCAAGTGATAACAAAACTCACCGTCTTTAGTCCAAGTGATAAAACAATTCATCGTCTTTAGTCCAAGTGATAACACGTCTCACCGTCTTTAGTCAAAGTGATAACACGACTCACCATCTTAAGTTCAAGTGATAACACAACTCACCGTCTTTAGTCCAAGTGATAACAGGTTTTGGGTGTCCATCAAAGATACACTCCAGCTCCGCCATTTCGCCGAGTCGTACCTCGGTCACATTGAGAGGTGCCACGAGAACCTTGAGGTAGGGCTCAGTTCTTCGCTCTGCAATAGGACATTAGGACATTACAAACAAGTGTCAGACCATGGTTTAAAATCATCACTTATCCGCGTACACACACCTGTTTACAGCTACATTTGTTTAGAAACATATGAAATAGTATCCATTTACACTCGCGATTGACCGTAAGTTGGGTATAAGACAGATATACACATACTTTTCGTCGTGTATCAAATGATACCCTACAGTTTTCCGAGTGGAGCATTACTCGGCTGCGCCTCGTAAGGGCCCCGGAGAAAACTGTAGGTTATCATTCGATACACGGGGAAAATTATGGGAACATCTCTCACATATCTATTTCTACGTACCCTCAGCCACGTCAAGAGTTACCTCCCTGCCGTTCCTCCACTTGAAGGGGATGGAGGCCCCGTCTATGCCTATCCCGAATAGTGCCTTGTTGGCAGCTATGCACTTGTAACTGCCCGCGTCTGATGGTTGGACGTCGTTTATCTGCAGCTTACCAGACTGGTGAAGGACATACCTTTAGAAGAACAAAATAGTTCGTAATTTACACAAACATTCATTGCTATTTAACTTTGAATATAATTATTTTTTAAAATAAAACAATTAAAGTTCTACAAACAATTCTTTCAGATTATTTTTTACTTGTGTGGAGCACAGTGGTGTAGTGGTTAGCATGCTTCCCTCTCACGCCAAGGGTCCGAGCCCGGGTTCGAATCCCGGTGGAGACACCAAACATTTGTGACCTGGGTTTTATACTGTGTTGTGCCCCTGAGCAAGGCACTTCATCCACATTGCCCTCAGTCCACCCAGCTGTTTAAATGGGTACCTGAACACGGGAGGTACGGACCTATATGGTCGAGAGGAGCGCTTGATAGCGGCACCGAAAGTACAATTCCTTCAGGGTAATAATTGTACCGCCATTGAGCAGTGCTTGCACTGGATATTAGGCGTTAAAATGTAAATTATTATTTATTATTACTTCGAAATGAAATAGTTATTTCAAATTGAAATTTTTATTTCAAAATGAATTGTTAAAATCATTATTTCAAAATGAAATTGTTGACATTGTTATTTCAAAATGAAATTTATCTTTCAAAATGAAATTTATATTTCAAAATGAAATTTATATTTCAAAATGAAATTTTTATTACAGAAAGAATTAATTTTTATATTTCAAAATGAAATAACAAATAGATCAATGTTCAAAATAACTGATTTTTTTAATAAATATTTAGATAAAAAGATAATAGATAAAACGAATCCGGAACAAAACGTACTTGGCTAGGTTGTCGTCAATAGGGTTCCTGTTCTTCTCCCAAGCGTAGTGGGCTCCCGTCACGGCGTCTATAGCACAGTGGAACAACACCGTGGAACCCACACGAACTGTCTGGGAGACAGGCTCCTGAGAAAACGTCTTTGATATTCCTGAAAATATAACACATAGTTTAAAGAGTTTTTAACAAATTATTTCGATATTTTTAAATTCCCAAGAATAAAACATTACAAAAGGTTTTTAAACAAATTATTTTTTCGATAACACGTCTTTGATATTCCTGAAAATATAACACATAATTTAAAGAGTTTTTAACAAATTATTTCGATATTTTTTAATTCTCAAGAAGAAAACATTACAAAAGGTTTTTAAACAAATTAATTTTTCGATAACACGTATTTGATATTCCTGAAAATATAACACATAATTTAAAGAGTTTTCAACAAATGATTTCGATATTTTTAAATTCTAAAGAATAAAACATTACAAAAGGTTTTTAAACAAATTATTTTTCGATAACACGTTTTTGATATTCCTGAAAATATAACACATAATTTAAAGACTTTTAAAAAATGATTTCGATATTTTTAAATTCTCAAGAATATAACATTACAAAGGGTTTTTAAACAAATTATTTTTCGATAACACGTCTTTTGATATTCCTGAAAATAGAACACATAATTTTTTAAGACTTTTTAACAAATTATTTCGATATTTTTTAAATTTCCAAGAATATAACATTACAAAGGGGTTTTAAAGAAACAAATTATTTTTCGATAACACGTCTTTGATATTCCTGAAAATATAACACATAATTTAAAGACTTTTAACAAATTATTTCGATAGTTTTTTTAATTTCCAAGAATATAACATTACAAAAGGTTTTTAAGCAAATTATTTTTTCGATAACACGTTTTTGATATTCCTGAAAATATAACACATAATTTAAAGACTTTTTAACAAATTAATTTCGATATTTTTAAATTCCCTAGCATAAAACATTACAACGATTTTTAAAAAAACCATATTTTTCGATAACACGTTTTTGATATTCCTGAAAATAAAGCAGATCATTTAAGGAGTTTTAAACAAATTATTTAGATTGTTTTAGAATAAAACAACACACACAAAAAACCCATAACATTTAAGGGTTTTAAGCAGATCAATACTTGATGAAACGATTTTTGATATTCCTGATGAATAAAATACATGATTTAAGCAGGTTTTCACAAATTATTTCGATTTCTTTTTTTAATTTAAAAAAAAACACATAAAATTTAAGGGTTTTAAGCAAATGAATTATTGTTGAAATTTGAAAAAACGATATTCCTAAAAGAACGCAGAGAAGTTAAGAACTCTTTAACAATTTGATAAACGTTTGCGATATTGATGTTTAACAAAAAGAATTCCCAAACAAAAGTTAGAGGTTTATGTATCCATGAAAACGAAAGTTATACAAAGCCTGACCGAACGAAGGGTGAATGAAAGTATTTATGAATGGAGAATGATGGACACATTAGCGAATGAATGAACAGATGCACAGGACAGGAGAGGGCAAGGGAAGGGTTACTTAATGAATGAATGAATGAATGAATGAATGAATGAACGAACATATGCACAGGACAGGAGAGGACAGGGGAAGGGTTACTTAATGAATGAATGAATGAATGAATGAACGAACATATGCACAGGACAGGAGAGGACAGGGGAAGGGTGACTTAATGGAATAAATGAATGAATTAATGAAGCAAGGAACGGACACTATACCAACAAAGGATGAATAATTTAATAAATGAAAATGTGCTAATTAACGCTAATTAAGTATGAACATTACGTCCAGAGCCATATTTCTGTCTGGGCTTCTTGCCAGTTTCCATAACAATTATACGGAACTTCTGTGATAAAAAAATATATCAAAACACAGCTAGCTATAAACTTAGGAAAGATACGCCACGTACTTGCTACTTTTACTGCTACCCGTCGTGCGATAATTGTTCCAATGCTGTTTTCAACGAAGCACTCGTAAAATCCCTCGTCTCTGCGATCTTTCCGCTTGTCGCTCTGTTTGATCTCCCGGATATGTAAAGTTCCATTTTTGAAAACCCGGACACGTGACCTTGGCCCACCATGGATAGGTTTGCCGTCTTTCTCCCACCGAAAGTTGGTGGGCTCGAATCCCTCTTCGGCGACCACAGTACAGTTTATAACCAGTGGGTTCTTCTTAAGAACGATTAACGTGTTGGGCTGTTCCTGAACAGCGATGCCTCGATCAAGTCTGTCCAAATCAAAGGGGATGTTGCCTGAAAAGGAAAAGGGTGGTTTTAGATATCGATATCAAATATAGAATATAGTTAATAAAATTTATAAAATGTAAGGAATTTTGACGCCAAATGTATAACCTTGCAAAAAAGCCACTGTCTGGAACATAACGCATTATTGTATTGCCGTATTTCCTCTAATAGAAACCGGGCCTCTATTAGAACCCGGGCCTCCAATACAACCCGGGGGGGGGGGGGGGGGGGGGGGGGGGTAAGGGGTGCTGAGGTAAATACAACCCGGCTCTCCAATACAACCCGGGTCTTTATTAGAACCCGGGTTTTACGTAACAACTTAATACCCTGTGTTGCAATATAAAATAGTTATACACTCGTTTTGAGCAGACATATTAGTGTGACCATGTGAGATTCAGCATAACAGGTTCATGATAACGAATATCCGTCTTGTTCAGTTAATTTTCCTTTAAAAATAATTGACCCCAAGAAGATTATAAAAGTCAATTTATGTCTGAAGAAATATAACCCGGCCTCCAATACAACCCGGGTCTCTAATAGAAGCCGGGGGTAAGGGGGTGCTGAATGAAATAGAACCCCGGGGTTGTATTAGAGGAAATACGGTATTCCTTGAACTATTTAGAGGTTATAACATGTTATTTTTCATACCATACCTCTGACAAACTGTTTAAAGACATATTAAGAATATGACGTTTCCATGCGAAAATTAACTATTATGGGACAAGATGAACAAACCAGCCACTATAGCCTACAAGTTTGTTAAAAACAATGTACCGTATTTCCTTAATTACACGCCCGGCGTCTATTATTTTCAACCGGTCTACACTATAAGCGTCTATTTGAGGCAGGCTTTTATTCAAGGCAGGCGTCTATTTCGTAATAAGGCTCGTAGAGACAGACGACTACGGTAGGGAGCAGCAATAACAGAAGTTAAATTCGGTTTACCCGGCGTTTAATTAAGGCAGGCTTTTATTATTTCCAGAAAGCCCTGTGCAAGGGCGTCTATTAGAGGCAGGCGTCTATTCAAGGCAGGCGTGTAATTAAGGAAATACGGTATGTAAGCCGTGTGTCTCATTCAATTAGCCAATTAAAATCATTAACTTGTTATAAATATAGATATACTCGAGCATCGCTTTAGAGATCAAGATTCAATGAGAATTTACAACAGGAGCATGTACCTATTAATCACATATAGATTACATATTTCTTATTCTAAGAATGTAATCAACATATTTACCCAATTTAAACAGATTAGTATTTCGAATAGCAAATAATGGAACATATTACGAAACAGGTGGTATTTCCAATAACAGTGTCGTAATTCGTTTTATCTAAAGCACTGTAGGATACAATTTAATTCACCCTCAATATATGTAATATAAACTGTGCATAATCTGCCATCACCATTTACCCTAATGTATCTGTTTCGCTCTCCTGATACACGGGGTGATGGTCTAAATTTAGTTTGTAAAACGGAGGCAGACATTTGTATAGGCCTACTTGTAAACTGTACTTTCTATGTAATTCATACATAAAAATACATAAAGTAACATTTCTATAGTTGATAACTAACACTTGAACCAAGCCCTCGGAATCAGTGTGTAGTGCCCCCACGAATAATCTACCTAGTTTCGCCACGGTATATTTGTTTTCTTTGTTCACTATGCAAATAGCACGGCGAACTACAAAATATCCCTCTCAAAAAGTACGAGAAAAATCTTTAAAGGTTGATTTAAACTCGCTCAAGCATACGGTACAAAAGCGTGTGCGTTTAAGCTTTCATACTGGCTGGGTTGTATTCTAGGATCTTCTATAAAATAAACGTTTCTTATTTTGCAACTCTAAAAGGAATATGATATATGTAAAGCGAAATGGGGAATGAAGTCTGTTCAAGGGAGATAACTCCATCAGCTCTAATTACATCAGCTAAAACAGAAAGTATTTCTATCGACCACATTGCTTCATCTCCGGTCTCGTTCGGTTAACGTTCCTCGGCAAAAGCAAAATGGACAATAAAAGCAGTTTAAATATGTATGTTTATCCTTAAAGGCGGTGGTAATGAGTGTCCTTAGAGTTAGTTCTATATATGGTCGAGTAGTCTGGTCTCAAACATCCTCTGTGTTCGCTTAGACATGTCGACTCCCATTTTTTATAATACATCTGACTGAAACCCATTTATACATGTTATCTGACTGAAACCCATTAATACATGTTATCTGATTGAAACCCATTAATACATGTTATCTGACTGAAACCCATTAACACATGCTATCTGACTGAAACCCATTAATACATGCTATCTGATTGAAACCCCATAATACATGTAATCTGACTGAAACCCCATAATACATGTAATCTGACTGAAACTCCTTTACACAAGGAGAGTATAGAAATCGTTGAGCAAAAAATTTACCGGCAGATTAGTTTTTACAATGTTGATATATTCAAGACTGGTGGTTTACCTATAACTGACGTTTGATTTCTGAAATAATAATTCAGGGGGGAAATGCCAAATTGAATAAAATAACATAAAAGAAGTATTTATTATAAATTCGTTCTAAGAAGCATCAACACACTCCGCGTTCGAGACACCCTTGGTTCTTGGGCTCAGCCACGCTGCGCAATATAGAAGGGCTGGTCGCGAACCTAATCTTTAGCGCAGCGCAACAAAGCCTTTGGCCCAGAAAGAATCTAGCCCTCCAAAGATGCAATTGACTTGTTTTGACTACATTTCGTTGTAAGGTTCAGTACGACGTAATAGTTTGGTCTTTGAAACTTTATTCATTACGTTTACAGAATGGGCTGAATGTTGGTGACATTGGAAACTATCAATTCGCACGGGGTTCTGTATTTTAAATTCTTAATCAGGGGATCTTCTATAAACAAGAGCAAACATTCTTTCTACGAAATTGTGTTCGATACAATACAATGTAAGTACATTGTTAAATTAAAAACAATCTTCATTGTCGCGAATTTCGTATTGTGAATGCTTATTATTATAGTAGATTTAAGCATGGGGTTAAACATCGTAATAATGTGTCTATATGTCGGAAGCATTACAAAGGGGAGATAATCGGAAATTTGTTTACATTGCCAAAATTCACTCAGAGGAATTATATATCGTAACTAAAATGTAGGTTGAACAAAGGGTGTACGTTGGTTTTATTTACCTACGTTTTACCGACATTTTAATTACGATATTTAATTGATTAGTTCCTGTGAATTTACCCGAGCAGGCGAGTATTGACAGCAATATTAATTAACCTTTTACGGTATGTAACATATAGAAATTACCGGAAATTGGTAATTGCAACAATTCTTGCGGTTGAGATGGGGCGGGGCGGGGCAAGGCGAGGCGAGGCGAGGTGAGGTCAGGTGAGGCGAGGTCAGGTGAGGTGAGGTCAGGTGAGATGGGGTGGTTAGTTAGGTGGGGTGGGATGGGGTGGGGTGGGGTGAGGTGAGGTGAGGAGGGGCGAGGTGAGGTGAGGTGAGGTGAGGTGAGGTGAGGTTTAACGCCGCCTTCAAGAGTAATTCACTTATATCACGTCTGCAAGTATTACTGCAGGGAGAAATCCCGCAAGGGCAGAGAGTACCGTGAGGCGAGACTCTTGAGGAGACCTGACACATCTGATCGCTGATTTTGCTTTTCAGTTAGCTTCAAGTCACCCTTGAAATAGGAACCAGGAAAGATGACTATGACGTGTAATCCTGTTCAACTGGATTGTGTTGTTATCATCTAGTAAAAACATATCATATATGTATAAACAGAAATGCTCCCTCAATTGTCCACACATCCAGGAATTCTGTAGTGGGGGGTCCACTTTTGGGGTACCCATACTCGCCCATGTATATTTTTTTAAGGGGGTTTGGGGTCGAGACCCCCTGAACTAAGATTGTTTCGCGACGTCGAGGCTTCGTTTGGCGTCCATTAGAGCAACTACGACATACCCCCGAGCCCGGGCAGGGAAGCACGTAGTTAACAACAATGAGAGGCCTGTGTTGCTGGCGTAGCGATAGAAAAAATCAAGGGATTTAGACCCTATCCTATACTTATATATTATAATAGGCAGACGCTCTGCTTCACAACAACACACTGCACGGCATTGTTGTGTGCATAATAATCAACTGGACATATCGACAATATAACATAAAGCACAATGTTTTAAAAATTTCGTCGTCAGTCGTACTGACCTATATAAATCAATATCATAGTCAGTCTAAATTGTTGTAGCAAGTCTATAAAACAAATTCTGTCGTTTGGTAATTGCGTTTGATAAACAGACACTCTTTCTCGATCCTATTTCTTATTATATCGAATTTGTTTGCGCTTTTTTTTCTCTAATCTAATTTTTACGAGTTGAAACTTAAGTCGACGAACTTTAAAGCACAGGGTTTTGTATTGCTGAAACAAAACAGTTCCTAGGTCCAATACTTCGATCTTTATTTAATAATAGCCTATAAGGTGTATCGTATTGGACCTAGGAACTGTTTTGTTTCAGCAATACAAACGCCTGTGCTTTAAAGTGCAAATGTCTTAAAAACGTCCTCAACAAATCACCGAGATAGTTTAAAGTCGAGAAATAATCTGTGAGATAAATTTGCTTTAAAATATCCAAAGAGATGACGTCATTCCAGAAAAAAGACGCTGGTTGGAAAAAAAGTCGAGTTGGAGCTTAAGTGCATGCCAAACGTGTCCATCTTTCTTTTTTAGAAATATATGGCAAGAAGTAACACAGAAACGTCTTTTGGAACGAATTGAGAAGTTCAAGTGTTTGAGGGACATTTAGAAGCGTTTCCTTAAATAATATAATTAAATAAGTTGTTATCCATAAGATTTGTCTTACTGGTGGGCAATAACGTAAATCAATTTAATATCAATAATCTACTAACGTCAATCCGAAAAGACCTCAAAAGACGTTCACAACGCAAGCGTAGCGCCGAGGGGCTTGAGCCATAAGTTGCAGTAGGCCTATGGAGTCGATCGCCGGGTCATGACCTTACGCAGTCCAACCTTCACCTTTGCCGCTATGGGTCGGTGTGACCTTAGAAGTCCAGACGAACTGACCCTAATTGTATTTACGGCCATCGCTGAGACTGTCCGTCTGACCTAGTTTTCGGACAACGAGCCCATAGGAAATAAACACGCGATGGCCACCGCTGACCATTGATGATCACTGGCCAACGCTTAGAGAAGAGAGAGAGGGAGACGAACAACTTAACGAAATGTTTCGCCTGATTTTCGTTTCGTCTACGTGGGTGTTTAACAGACTGCCCGGCGACCATGGCTAAAAACGTTGTTTATTTTTTCAAATACCGCCAAACCTAAACATTCGTTTTTGAACATGTTAAATTGAATTTCCGTTTCACAATTAATGGATTCAAGAAAATAAACTTTGGAAGGGCCTTTTTTTTAGATAGGTGATATGATTTTATTTGTTATTCTATATATATTTTCGTCTATGTGAGCTTTTTCTCACTACAATGTTGAAGATAAATGTTTGACACCTTTCAAAAGATAAGTTAATGAATTTAGTTTCTTACTTTCACGCTACCAGTCACTTATTGTCTCGATTTCCTTTTTGCGCTGGAACGTTCTACATATCGGTTGTCCTTTCTTGCTGATGATACATAACTTGACCGCCCGTCCTTTAAATTCGACACAATTATTAAAGACAGGGTGCGTTCTCCCAGCTGAGACCAATCCGATTGCGCTGTCAAATTAAAGTACATTACTGCCGTCCTTCTAATTCCACCATATTCAATGCCAATTATTTCTTTATTTTCACACGGATAACATAAATTGCCGTTCATTCAGACTACGTATACCAAGCTAATACCATGTACAGATACGTTGTGAGAATAAGGGAGACTGGAACATGTCTGTTGAGACGGACGTCATGGGGTTAATCTTAATTATTACACTAAAAATATCTATCGGTTCTGCACACATCTAGAGCGCGATAATACCATCTGACAAAAAAGCGGTTAACACATGTAACAGAATATAGTTCGTATTAAAGATCAAATTATATCTCTATGATTTATTAGATGCGATACCTTCTCACAAAGCTTTTTTCTGTAAATTCACTTCCTCTTCGAAGATATTTATTTTCACCGACGACATTATTGAACCTACCCTTTTCCACACTTTTCAACTTCTCTTATAAACTATTTAATATCTCATTGATTTTCTCGTTTTACCAACGTCAACACTGCACTGCACAAATTGTAAACTTAACTTAAAGAATTGAATTTTCTTCCTTTCAGTCGGAATTTCGCGACACTCTGCACAAATTGTAAACTTAACTTAAAGAATTGAATTTTATTCCTTTCAGTCGGAATTTCGCGACACTATACTCTCTTGAGGTGAGGTGAGGTGAGGTGAGGTGAGGTGAGGTGAGGTGAGGTGAGGTAAGGTGAGGTGAGGTGAGGTGAGGAGAGGTGAGGTGAGGCGAGGCGAGGTGAGGTGAGGTGAGGTGAGGCGAGGAGGAAATCCTTTACCAATGCTGTTGTAATACTTTGGCGTAAAACCTGCGTTGGGATTACAGGTGGGATATCGAGGGTATGTGTCAACAGGAAGAGGACTCGCAACATGAGTATGGCTCAACTTCCCCCGCAAGTCCTGACAGTCTCCCTCGCTGGCTAATTTAGGCCTTGCTGCATTTCGTTACATTTTCCGTGCTAATTTGTAAGAGCGCACTTTGAAGTTCAGGTGCAGCGCCCCGCTAAGCTAGCAAAGTACAGTTACGGAATGCAGCAAGGCCTACATTAGCCAGCAGTGGAGACTGCGCGAGTTATGGCTTGCTG
Source organism: Gibbula magus (assembly GCA_936450465.1). Taxonomy (NCBI): domain Eukaryota; kingdom Metazoa; phylum Mollusca; class Gastropoda; order Trochida; family Trochidae; genus Gibbula; species Gibbula magus. The sequence continues at coordinate 61,912,038 of OW388302.1, forward strand.
GGGGAAAGTCAGAGTGTAGCTTTGAATTGCAACACAATTTGTATCGTCGGCTTTCTCTCGTCAACAACGGGTGGCCCTACACTGAATGTCGGTGTATCATTCTAAAACTTTGTAACAGCAGAAAATGGCCGAGCCCCTGACAGGGTAAAACCCCGGACCCCTTCACCCAATTCACAATGTCATGATTTTGAAAAGCGCATTTGCTGCAATCATTAGTTAAAAAATTGTCGGTACTTTTTTAGACCATCCATCGTCAATAAATGTTAGGGAAATTTATTACATGCTCGGATAATCATGTCGGATACATCACACATTTTACACTCAGAGTATTTACTTCTGCCGTCTGGAAAAAACTTGTAATATGCCTTATCATAAGTCAACAGAGATAGAAAATCTTGTGTACCTTGTAGTATTTTGAGGAATATTAATAAAATTTTGAAACTGTTGTATTGTAAACATAATTTTATGTAATGTAGTAATGTATTATATAAAGTTATATAATCATGTCATGCTCTGTTTGATGTAAAAAGAATTCACTTTTTGGTAATAAAGTGTTATGTTATTTTGTTTTGTTATGTGTTGTTATGTATTGTTATGTATTGTTATGTATTGTTATGTTATGTTATGTATTGTTATGTATTGTTATGTTATGTTATGTTATGTTATGTTATTTTATGTTATGTTATGTTATGTTCTAATCTTATCTTATCTTATCTTATCTTATCTTATCTTATCTTATCTTATCTTATCTTATTCCGTCATCCAGAGTCTCTGTCCTCAGTTGTAAATCAGCTTTTTATAGTGTTCCAGAGAAGATTTAATGATCACAATACGTTTATATTATAGCAAATGTGGAATTTACTATGGGAAAGCATTCTCTCCACAGAAGCCAGTTTAGTTATATCTTCCCAGGTGAAATATGTTACATTTGGGACATAATTCTCGGTCCTCGCCCAAAGCCCTAGCGGTGAAACATTGCAACAAGAATATCGTCCATTATCCAATCCAAAATCGTCTTGAATCTCTGACTGATTTGTGATTTGTCAGAAATATATTGCGTATTAATGAACTTGTTTTAACGCCGCTGATTGCACAACTAACTTCCTTTCAGCCCTGATGAGCTAAAAATATAACCCGGCCTCTAATACAACTCGAGCCATTTAAAGAACCCGGGGGTAAAGGGGTGCTGAAAGAAATAGAACCTTGGGGTGTATTAGAGGAAATACGGTAGCTGCACCATACCTTTAGAAGCAAATTAGACTAAATTTTAAATCTATGGAAACATAATTAGTTCATATTTCTCATAACCTCTCGCGGAATGTCGTTAAATGGGCGAGAGAGATAGGAGAGGAAAATCGGACTTTTTTGTTTCTTTTATGACGTTTTACAGCAATGGTGCTTTAACAAATTGAAGTCCCAGACGGTAGATTACGTCAACATTTTAACATAATCTCCATATTTTATCAATTTTGAACTTTAATGTTAAAACTGTTATCAAAAAGGTGAGTTCTGAACTCCACGTGCACGGTAATTGAACTGAAAAAAAACCATGATGGATTAAATTGTGAATACGTTTTTGTAAAATATATGCTTATCAGAGACGTTCGATATCAACTTTATCCGACAGCAGTATTTAGTTATATTTACCCTGTTGAAACGTGTGACTAGTTGCTTTTGCTCGTCAAGTAGCTTGAGAAACGTCGTTAACTTATTTTAAAGGGGCACTAGCACGTTTTTTGCAAATTTTATTTTTTCAAATTTCCCATTTATAATGATAGTTTATGTCATGTATATTTACTTTAGAGGGTAAAACATCTTATCACACAAACCAATGTTCCGTAGTGGTAAAAACAGTGTTGCTTATAAAGCAAAAATTGCATGGCGTCCATTTTATTGTAAACACATTCAATTATTTCGAATGACAAAAACGATTTCCATGGCTTTATGGAACCATGTAAACTTATTTTTTAACTTGATTTTCCGAAGAGAGAAGGGTATTTTACTATTAGTGACATTATTTTTCAAATATATTTCATCAACTTATTTGAGCGGAAAAACGTGCTACTGCCCCTTTAAGTAGCGACACTGACGCGTGTCTTGAGTATGTAGGACATAATGCTATTTGGGTGTGTGCGATTGATACTTGATATCGACATCAAACGATGCGGTAACTGGGCCAGTACGAACACAAGGCCAGAACTGTAACATAGAACATACGGGTAATTAGGCCAATGTAGAAATACTAATGATGTCACTGTATGACAGGAAAGACTGGGATACAACAGAAACAAGCAACTCATCAAATGTGGTAACCCTATCTTAAACGGTATCTGAGAAAAGCTGTCCCCTTTATCTCGGACGGACGGACGGACGGAAACACGGACGGACGGACGGAGCCCAAACCTATATCCCCCTTCCACTTCGTGGCGGGGGATAATAATTAGGTCACTGATGGGAAAGACTTGGACAACATGAGAATAATCAGGCCACTATGTAAATGCAAGGCCAATGTAGGCATAATTACGTCATCGTTGGAAATAATGAGGTCACGTCGGGAATATCTAAGTGAGAATAGGAGAAAAAAATAGGTCAAAGTAGAAAAATGGATAAAATATTGTGGCCATGCGCACTAAGTTTTCCCAAGTTCTATTTGTTTGAAATTTGGACAGCTACTGGCCATGGAGAATAGGGGAAGGTGTCATTAATGTGGGTTTATGTTCTTAATTTCAATTGTTGGGCCTCGAGCTCCCTTCTCGGCCCAACCTTAAGTTATCTTAAGAGCTGAGTTTGTAAGGAACCTGTCTGGATGAAAGAGCTCCAGTGCTTCAGTAAAGTTAAATAATTATGTTAAAAGGGAACAGATAGGTTCTTGTATAAAACCGATACGCCAATAACCAAATAGCTACACTTTACAGGTTTAAGATGTCCGACCTGTTGTCCCTGTATTAGAGACTTTCACAATTTAATTCCATGTACCTCTCATAGTACTCGCACACTGACTCACCTTATTCATGACTAATTGACCTAATATTATAAATTGACAAAATAATAAAACATATTTAATGCAGAATAATAAAATTATTACAGCGGGAAAATGTTAAACTTAGAACGCTGTAGGTGTCCACCCAGGGGGCATTGAAGGCAGCAAAACGTTTTTCTCATAAGGGTATAATTATTTGATTAGAGACAAAGCTGATCACCTCCTAGAGAATAAAGAGCACATTATTTATGCATTATCGGGTCGTTGAGGACGCTCCGGAATCAATCCGCGACTATCGCTAACAGGATTTATGCTTGTCTTCGGCGTTATTTCCAGTACCGTAAACCTAATAATTGAAAACTGCCAAATCTAAATATATCTAATATTATAAATGTTTGAAGAAGAGGAAGAAGAAGAAGAAGAAGAAAAATAGCTTGATACGGTGTCACGTGCTAATACAGGCATAACAATCTTAGCATCTTAAAACGTCCATATAAAAACACTTCACAAAGAAAGCACCAGGCGAGAGACCACAATCAGGCCTACCATCGAAAAAAAGAGCCATGGGCTATGTAGCTCATCATGATTTCATTGATTTATTATCTAAGGCTGAATATATAAGTTATCTCAAGTAATACATTGTTAACAAGCAAAAAATAGGTTTTTAGATCTTGACCCCTGTGACCCACATTTGGAGTCATAGGGTCACCAATCCTACAATTAAGAATCACCTTTGACCAAAGAGTCTCTACACAACATTTCACCTTTCTAGAGCTTTACATACTTGAGATAAAGATGAAAATAGGTTTTTGGGTCATGACCCGTGACCTAGATTTGGGTCACAGGGTCTTAAAATCTACAATTTAGAATACCCATTGGCCAAGGAGTCTGCACACATCTGTTCAGCTCTCTAGACTTTTTTTTAACTGGAGAAGAAGATGAAAATAGTTTTTTAAGGATGTGACCCCTGTGACCCCATTTGGGGTCATGGGGTCACGAAATCTACAATTTAGAATCCCCATTGGCCAAGGAGTATGCACCTAAAATTTCAGCTCTGTGGAGTCATTGGTTCTGGAGAAGATGTAAAAAAAAGCGACATACCAGCTGACGTTAGTACTTTCTTTCGGTAGTTTATAATGTTATAATGTTTATATATATGTTATATATTACTGATATGTTTTGCTACAGTATCTGGTGATACATGGAATCCCAAACAAATAGTTTCTCTGAAACGTTTATGGGTCTAACCTATCGGACGATAACAAAGGCATGTGTTACACCATTTGAAAAGGGCACTCCGATCGAGAAATGTAAATTTCAGATTTTTTGTCAACGTTATCTAGACTTGCTCACACAACTATCACCTTTCGGTCCAGGGTGAAATTAAAGGGAAATAACGAAAGACAAACTGCGACTCGACTTCATAATATCGGATTGTCCGTTAAAGATAACTGCTATCCTAAACTTTTATACTAAATCTTCCTTCTTTTCCAAGGCTCGTCTCAAGTCTGTTATTACCTCCAGCCAGCCAGTCAATAGAGCGGCTTTAACTGCGGCATTGAACAAGTAGGTAATGAGGCCGTAAAACTACTCGACTGTCGACTGCATGCTAGACGTCGACCCTGTTTGACCTTTGACCTCCAGTCACCTGGTCTGTTGTTGTAAACACGAGGTGCTCTGAGCTGGCAATCAATCTAGCTGACGTAAAACCAGACCCGTATGGTAAAATAGGGCCCCCGATTGTCGGAGGGTATTTGAGATAAACGGAAGTGTTTTGTCAACTTAACGTTTTTCCAAGATAAAAAGTCAAGTTAGAAAAAAGTAGCGCTCATTATATCAATTATTAGCTCGTTAAAGATTAACCGTCAAGACACTAGCCTTTCAAGTTGTTAGGAATTATTCAATTTGATTATAGTTGATACTTTCTCCAGCTGAATGAAATTACCGTGTTAAAAATTAAACTGTACATCAGACTCCAGACTTAACCTTAGCCGGGTACGTTTGTCATTGATTTACAATTGTGGAACCGGTAACTAAATGTGTTAGAGGCTAACGATATATGTACACAATGGTTTCGCTCTTCAATGGGGTATCCAGTTCAAAACTTTAAAGGTTAAAACAGTCACGTGTCGTACACTGCAGGGTCGTAACGTAGCCTTCTTTGTTCCTCTACACTAGAATAAAAATAAACTCTACAGTAAAAATGAATACAGCGGTAAAACGAAATGCGATAGGCATTTTAACTGCATTAAAACCAGTAACGCACTGTATACGATGCCCCGAAGCAACAATGTACGACATAGCAATATATTACTACAAGAATAACCAACGAGTTGTGAGGAACTACGGATTCTGTACCGAGTTAATTGTTGTGATAAACATAACTGACGAGGGACAGATAATTCGCAATTTCGAGCACCTAGCTGGTTATTGTTTTTCTTACCCAAGATAATTTTATGCGTAATAATCGAAAAGCAAGACGAGAATTCACGATCTTTGATTAGATTGAAAATATAAATTCGGTCGGGTCGTATTCGGGGAAATACGGTAGGCCTTAACTTCATGTCCGAGACCCGGGTTGTATTATTCGAGGAAATAGGTATGCGTTAAAATAATGTTCGAATTTACCTCAGCACCCTATGACCCCCGGGTTGTGTCGAAGCCCGAGTTATATTCGAGACCCGGGTTGTATTTGAGGAAATACGACAGGCCTACATAAGTAATGTCCTAACAGTATTCTCAATTGTCCCAAAATGAACCATTGATGAAACGATGCACTATTGTATTCACGCGCTATATATGGTTGTTAAAAAAAGGTATTTCCCGAAAAAATTAACATACATTCATTTTATATCATTCGAAAGTGTCGAGAAGCAGCATACGTCTTGGCTTGTTAATGGACATCACAAGATGGGAAGTAAAATCTCGCCTAGAAACAGAAATTGGATACAAAGGCGAAGAAATATACTTCAAAGGATAACCGGAAACTGTAAAGAAACCCGACTAATTGCGGTGCGCTCGCTGGAATTCATGAAAGGCAGCTGTTCTTTCTAAGAGAAAGTCATTTATTTTTTATATATAAATAAATATATATATATATATATATATATATATATATATATATATATATATATATGCGCTGAAAACTTTTTTAAAAATGAACAAAAAAACATGCTAGGATTCGAAAGAATCGGAAAAATAACGTTTTTTAAAAAGGGGGATAGCTTACAAGCAAAATGTAACCATGATTGTGAAAATAGAAGACGTTTTTTTTTATAAAAGGTATTTTCTCGAATGAAACTCTAAAGTCGAATGTAACCTGAAAGTCGAATGCAACCTGAAAGTCGAAGGCAACTTGAAAGTCGAATGCAACCTGAACTTGAAAGTCGAATGCAACCTGAAAGTCGAATGCAACCTGAAAGTCGAATGTAACTCAAAAGTCGAATGCAACCTGAAAGTCGAATGTAACCCAAAGGTCGAATGCAACATAAAAGTCGAATACAACTAAAAAGACGAATTGAACCTGGAATTCAAATACAAACCAAAAGTCAAATGCAACTCAAAAGTCGAATGCAACTTAAATACCGAATACAACTCGACACTCGATGCCGATGGAAATGTGGTGCCTTGTTAGGTCTACCGACCCGACCTAGTATAGAACTTGCAAAGGGGAAAAGCATATGTATAGGCCTACCCTGAATGTGTGTAATCAAGGAAATATGGTAAAACCGCGAGAGAGCTAATATCTCGATATTCGTGAATTATAATCGAGGAATTAAAGGGGCAGTAGCACGTTTTTCGCAACTTTTAATTTTGCAAATTTCCCATTTGTAATGATAGTTTATGTCATTTATATTTACTTTAGAGGGTAAACCATCTTATTACACAACCCAATCATTCGTAGTGGTAATAACGGTGTTGCGATTATTTCTTTTCGAAGACATAATATAAATGTGAAATTTGTAATAATAATAATGAAAACGTATTTGCAGTATGTTTTTTATTATGAATATTGTAAACGATGTGCCTGTCATTAAGTTGAACTTTGAATAAATATGCTTATGCCGGAATAGTTAATAAAAAGAAGATATAAATTAGTTCATTAACATTTCCTAAATTTAACCTGAGGATTTTTAAAGGCAGGCGATATTTTATTTCAAAGGGGGCTTACACAGCGATTATTCAAGGCGGCGATTGTTCAAGGATTTACGGTATATGTAATTAACACAAAGGAGAGAGCCTGCATGTGAGCCTCAAGAACAAGGCGAGGACTCAAGCAGTTCGGCGAAAGTAGGATGGACTAACAAGAAACTCCTGTAAAAACAGATTTTTTTTACTGATATTTTTACTTTTTTAATATTTGATATGAAGTAAAATAAAAATAAGTTGTGAAACAATAATTATTTTCAGCCTAGAGCTGAGGAATCTAGACTGGTCAACTTTTTTAAACTTAAGAAGGCTCCATTTTTTATTCGCTCTTGGCTCTGGATGACTTAAAGTCGGAAATCCAGATCTGCTGTATTTTGTAACACAAGATGTATACAATTAGGTCGGTGTTAACATGTCAGGATATATATTTACATATATATAAAATAAAATGTTTGAATAAATCACGATGATTTACTCATATACATCAGGTGAATGACGTTGAGTCATATTATATATTAAAATATATACGTAATCAATCTGTACCGTTACAATGTTGTACCGAATCATGAAGCATCATATTAATCTTAAACGCGCCTTGGTCGGACCAGGCACACATCACCGACACCACAGTGCAACTTGTATATGTTATAAACATCACATGCCTAACATGTGCATTTTGTAATACCCCTTTACGCCATTTTAATACATTCCAAGTGTTCCTCAGACGAATCTAGTATGGATTAATAACATTACTGATACACATGAATTGTTACTACAACGCTTAGACTAATTTAGAATTTAATCCATATATCTCATTTTGACATGTCTAACTATGTTATTATAAACCAAATGAAATGAGAAAAAAAAAAGAAAAAAAAAGAGGAAATAGTGACAGAATTTGTTTTTTTTATTATAAAATGTTAATATTTAACATTTTTAGTCCTACGTGTATGTAGCGTTGTCGTTGAGCGTTGCGGTTGAAGAGTCACGTGACTTCGAGATGACATATGCTCTAAAAATAGAACTCGATACGTCTGATAAATTTGGGGATATCGATTTTAGGGTACCTCGTTATTCCGCAGGAGCATCCCGATTCGTGCAAACAAACGGGGAGTACACAGAGGCTACCGGCGCGTGGATGTACTAATAATAATATTTGGTAAATGTATAGAGTGGCATATCCACACACAATGTGCATGTTCAAAGCGCGTAAAATATAAAAAAAATTAAAGTGATTGATGGCAGTTTGGTATGAAAATCTATGAACAATATCATAAATTAAGGGATATGAATAATTACAGAAAACAATGTAAAGTTAAATGAGGTTATAGCAGAATTGTTCTTTTATTTGATGATAGCTCGAAAATAGATGAGCTTGAAGTCTTGAGGAAAGCTTGTTCCACTGGTTGTTACAGAATGATTAGTATCCAAAAGTTGGTATCAGGAACTTAGTCGTATATAGATATGTGTCACATGTGTGATATGAATATACTTTGGAATAACATTAGTTCTAACTCAACGCGAAAACATTATTACAATAGCCCAAAAGCTTCAACTATTTTTAATCATTTTAAAGAAATACATATAATAGTCAATGCTTGTGGCGCAGTCATTGGCAGGTAGGGTATACACATTTAAACTGTTCACTGACCTTCTGACAAAGTACACGTGGTTATTTTAAAAATAACTTGTAAAGATAATGGCAGAAGATAAATTTTTTTTAAAATATTTCCCATTCTTCTTTGCATACGCGTTTTGAGGATTCAATATAAAGTTGGTTTTGTGTTTGAAGAATTTATGGAATTTTATTGTCACTAAAATGTCTTAAGTTGAAGGATTTAATATTTTATATTCAAGTTAATGCATTATAGATTGACATTTAGTATTCGAAAAGACGTATATATGATAACCAAGCTTATATAGAGTATTCAGTCTCGTGAATATATTTATAACATCTCCATCTCTCCCTCCGTCTCTCTCTCTCTCTCTCTCTCTCTCTCTCTCTCTCTCTCTCTCTCTCTCTCTCTCTCTCTCTCTCTCTCTCTCTCTCTCTCTCTCTCTCTCTCTCTCTCTCTCTCTCTCTCTCTCTCTCTCTCTCTCTCTCTCTCTCTCTCTCTCTCTCTCTCTCTCTCTCTCTCTCTCTCTCTCTCTCTCTCTCTCTCTCTCTCTCTCTCTCTCTCTCTCTCTCTCTCTCTCTCTACATGATCCCACCTCCCCTCCATCAGTTATTCTCTTTCCTCTATTATCTTCTCCCATTTTTTCTCGCCTATTTATCTTTCGTCCTCGGCTTCAAGAAACATTTGCATTTCTTCCCGGCCATTAAACGAATTAGTAACAATATCAAAGACCAACTGTACGAGAGACAGTAAATTATTAAGATATCGGTGTTCCCGGAGAGAATCAATACACGTCTGGTTCACGCTTGTCTCCGCTTTGATAGCATTGCAGTGGTGGTCAGTTTCTACTGTTCAACATGCACGGTATCACGAGACTGCATAGAGAGGAGAAGAATCTTTGTGAAGAATTCGTGAAGATGAAGAAGTTAAAAAGTATAAATAAAGAATTCGGCCAATTCTGCTTATTGGGTGCGGATGCTAAAGGGGAAGGAATTAATAGAGAAATGTCTACTGATATAATATACATCAACACGAGTTGAAAGAAGTTATAAATATCAGAGGTTGCCGAGGATATCTTACTTTTGTCAACGAGACACAAGGGTGAGATTCTAGTTATCATCCAAAATTATCATTCATCACTTTCAAAGAAAAATGTCCATCTCTGAACTCAGCATTGCCATTAGACTTCCACTGCGGTGATGTCATACCACTGTGACGTCACCATATTTATGACGTCATGGCATTGCGGTGTCATCAGTTTTTCACGACATAACATTGTTGCATCTTTGATAGAATAAAGACGTTGTATATCCATAAAATTGTTTTTCATTCTTCATAACATTGTGGGTCATAACCTGATGATGTAAAATGCATTGTGATGTCATTTGGTTGACGGTGACATGGCATTGTGCAAAAATAACGGTCAAAACGATATCTCCTGGGAAATATCGCTTGACCTCACACAAGCGATACATGTATCCCCTGTGAAACATAGTTTTGGATGATAAAGTGACAACGTTGGCTAAAAGATAAAGAATTAAATGGAGATGTTAGGCTGGTTGGGGTCAGTATCCAGTATCCCGGTAGAAAATAAGTTGTATGCTTCTTTCGAGGGTAATACGGTCTGATGTACCATCTTTGTAGCAGTGTCACCCGAGCCGTCAGGAGATGTTTACATACAGGCTCTTAGCATAACTTTTATCAGCCATGATAACGAAAATAACGTTAGCCGAAGCCGGCGTCGCTGTGTAGAGTTCTAGTGACAGAGTTCGGCAAATAGCCGTCGTTATGACAGCGGGTAATATTTTTTCCAGTTGTCACCCTCCTGAGAGGGGGACACGGAAATATGTTAAAACGTCTTTGCCCAATGAAATTAAAGGATTTTACATAAAGGTAAGATAAAATGTTTTTATTCCTCGAGAAAAGGATTGAATTCAAATTAGACTGGTTTGAAAAGTGACAACCCCCGCCCCGATACCCAAGTGGAAGTGAGCACCCGGTAATATCCTAGTTCACAAAGACTTATTCAATGTCGTCCCAGGACACATGGGTTGGAGTTGGCAATGCACATTGCTTTTGAAAAGGTCGACGCAGAAGGTGGCGTATGCTATTCAAATTTATATGTTTACATATTTTGTCCTGAATTTGTTACCAGTATTTATATTCCACTACACGACAATACCACAGATCGATAAACCAACCGCAATGCAGGTCACACTTGATACTTTATGACATCTCCCGGGAGGGAGGGACCGACAGACAATCGTCACGCGTATCACGCCCCTGCTTTACCTTTGACCTTATGAGCTGTCGGGTTAACCTTTGACCCTATGAGGTCACGAGGTCTACCCGTCTGAGCTCGCGCGCATTGAAAGAATCAATTGAGTGACGTCTGTTTGCGCTATTGAATACGCGTGGTATTTATTTGGGTTGCATATTGAAACAAAATAAATAGTGCAATAAGTATCAATTTAACAGATAGTCGAACATTGAGCCTCTGAAATGCTTTTTTTGGTTTACTGTCAACATTTGAAAAAATGAAATAAAATAAAAAGGAGCCCCTGATAAAGGCTAATTAGGTGTTTGAAGGACAGACTACAAAACGGAGGCAACTGTGAAACAAAATTTTCAGTCTGTGAAATTTAACTTTTACTCTTGCTCTACCAACATCCATGTGATTTCATTTCTTTAAAACTTTAAGCTGTGTTTGTCTAGACTTACTGAATAGGGACCTAGACTGTATTAAAGTCACGGGACAGGACGAGAGCAAGAAGGACAGTAGCATATTTAAACCACATGAAGAAATAACCGCTTTCAAATTTTTCACTTTTCCCAAATTTTGACTGCCAGATGGAATTATGTATAATAATGGAGGCAACTCCTTATCATGTAACCGATTGTAACACATTGTTAATGCCAATATTTATGCCAAATAAACATATTTTGGGGATAAATAATTTATTATCACCCCTGTGTTCCATAGAAGATATCGAGATCTGACGAAATCAAATGATAATGTGATATATATGGTATTAATTATACAGAAAAACACTTGGTTAATAATATTCATGTAATAATGTTTTAGCGTAAAACCCTTATAACATGATATCACACATCTATGAAGTCAATAATTTGATAACATCATGCTGTTATGATGTCATAAATATGATGACGTCACAATGATTTTGCATCCTCGAGCTGAAAATGATCATAGATGTGTTTCGTACATTGAAAATTTATAATAATCATAATGGACGATACTCGGGCCTTTTGGTATAATTATTAAATCTCGTTGATTAAAATTAATATAGAGAAGCTCACCCAATTGTCTTCTGAAATCAAATATATCAACACGAGTTAATTAAAGTTACAAATTTCTACTATAATCAACGGGACTGGAGTGTTGATATATTTTATATAAGAAGACATTAGGGTGAGATGCTATGTATCATTCAAAATCATTCTTCAACAAATCTGAAACACAAAACTGCCATTTAACTTCTTCAGCAGTGTTCTCAGTGAGGTTAAAGCATTGTGACGTCATTCATCATTGTAGAATCATAGTATTGTTACGTCATCAACTTTGTGACGTCATAACATTGTCAGTAGTGATGTCAAAGCCTTTGAATACCAATAACTGATGACGTAATAGGATCACGATTATGCAATATCTTCAGATAGCTTCTAGATATCGCTTGATATCTACTGTGGAAGCCAGTTTTGGATGATAAATATTTCATAACTTCGGATAAATGTAATTATAGTATTTGTTGGAATCGTCAGTTCCATGTTTATCATCTTATACGTCTCCCCAGTGCAGATTAACATTTAGCAACACCAGAAGAATACAATTTGTATCTCCCGAGGAAAACCTGTTTGTCTGTCTGTCTGTCCGTCTGTCCGTCCCGAAAACATTACTTCTGAAATCAACCCCTCCCACAGTTATTGATCAATCTCTCTGAAGCTTTACACATGCTTTGGATATACATCGGTGATACGCATGTGCTTTTTTTGGACCGATTGGATTACGATTTAAGTATGGCCCTTGACTTTTAGCGCTTGGCTTTCTGACTGTGGTTTAAACTTTAACTCAGCGTGGCTGAAACTTATTATATGTTTTTGAAACTTGATATGGTACTTCTTGTACATAAGAACGTTGAATAAGATCTAATCTTTCGTAAGTTACCCTTACATTTAAACTTTTTTTTAAAGATAAGGAACCCGGGGTTATTGTGTTCTCAGAGCACTATTGTTGTTTTTTGGCGGAATGAAATGGGATTAATACAAGAGACAGGAGTGGGCGGTAATGAGGGAGAAAATTTGATAAGACTTTAATAATGTGAACGAACTGTTAATGTGGTTCACTAACCCGGATGTATGGAGGAAGATATCCTATTATAATGATTAGTGAAATTTGAATATGTTTAACACATGTTTTGCACAGAGTATGCGATATGGGATTTTATAAGACAGATAGTATGAATGTATTGCTTGTATCAATAGTATTATTTCATTTAAGGAAAATTATTAAAACGTTATCGTTATTTAAAGGATTCTCTAAACAAAATGTAAGTTGACTATCTGAAGTGATAATTCGGAATAAAATGTCAACATTGAAATATATATATCTTTAATAGGAGTTAAGAAAACACGATTGTATTAGATTTTCAGTGGTGAAATACGGCGTTTATCCGTTAAAATAAAATCCGTATTTTCACTGAGTGAAATAACATGTTATTCTACTCAGTGAAATAACACTTTCAATCATATTGCGTCATCGTGACAATAGAATGACGTCACAATATGACCGTGGTAAAGCAAGGTGAACATGGATGCTCCGGTCCATTCATAAAATTAACGTCATTTACGAAAAAAAATTCAATCCAATAAATAGAACATTTGCCATTTCTCGTCGAATACCATGTATATCTCATCTCGTGTAAATATTAATTTCTACTTCACTCGATGCGATATGCAGGGTTGTCGACGAGAAATGTCAAATATCCTCTATTTATTTATTTCATTTGAATTAATGAAGTAAGTAATGATACAACGTCTAACAACATTTTTCCAATATCAAAATCCAACATTTCATACATATTTGTAACAGAAGGGTAGTAGACAAAGGAACTCGATAATTATGATATGGAGTTCCTGTGATAGTAGAGTAGTGTATCATCCAAAACTGGCTCCCAAAGTAGATATCGCTTGTGTGAGATCAAGCGATATCTACAAGCGATATCTAAATTGTAGATATCGCTACAATCAAATCGTCTTAATCCTATTACATCATCAGTTAATGACATCACAAAGCTTTGGCATCACTTAGAACACTTCTGACAATGCTATGACGTCACAATGGCGATGACGTAACAATGCCATGATGGCATAATGCTTATGACGTCACAATGCTATGACCTCACTGAGATCAAGATCAAGCTGAAGAAGCTAAATGGCAGTTTTGTGTTTCAGATATGTCAGTATTTGGCTAATAATTGTTGTAGAATGATTTTAATGATAAATAAAATCTCACCCTCGTGTCTTCTGATATCAAATATATCAACACTCGTTGATTAAAGTAAAAATATCCTCGGCAAGCCTCGGATATTTGTAACTTTAATCAACTCGTGTTGATATATTTGATATCAGAAGACACTTGGGTGAGATTCTCTATATATACATTGTACAATCAAATCGTCATAATCCTATTACATCAGTTAATGCCATCACAAGGCTTTAACATCACGGAGAACACTGTTGACAATGCTATGATGTCATATTGCCGATGACGTCACTGAGAACACTGCTGAAGAAGCTCAATGGCAGTTTTGCGTTTCAGATATATGGTCATTATTTTGTTAATAATGATTGAAGAATGATTTTGAATGTTAAATAAAAGCTCATCCCTTCATATCTTTACACAAAAATATCCGATTGATGTTAATGTTTTATGGCTTAAATGGCTTGGCTTTGACGATGTATATAATATTGAAGGATAATATGATGACAAGATTCTGACATATAATATCATACGGACATGGGGTGTTGATCCCTTTACTTTTTTTTTTTTATAGTATAAGGGTTGGATCCGCCACTGTTTTTGGTGTTAATAGATTGTTTATAAACACTAAATTGGGAGGTATGTTTTGAGTAACCTTTATGGGGAGGTATGTTTTGAGTAACCTTTATGTTTTGGGGTTTTACTAGATTGTTTACAAACACTAAATAGGGGGGAATATGTTTTGAGTAGCCTCCGACCCTATGAGAGAATGTCCTAAGCGTTCAACGGTCCGATTCACTTTACCGCGGAACTGGGTCACTTAAACAGACTGATCACGTGACCTGTCGACCTCGTGGCCTGCAGCCGAGTTACGTGAGCATTTGTTCTTTGCTGCGCTTGCGATATTGTCTTCAACAGAGGGCGCTGCATCGTGACCTCAGAGCGAGGTCAAACGGCGGCTTTCAATTTGAGCGATTGTTGTTGACGTTGAATATGGCGTCTGTCAGCTTTGAACGTACCAGACTGTTTTGATGCAGGCTGCATTGATTTCAGCTAGACTGCGATTCAGTCTCTATAAAACCTTATCTGAGTATGACAATTAGGATGCTGTATTTTATGTTGAAAACGAACCTCATAGAGTCAATAAATGGGAATATCCTCTTGAATTTCGTTTTCACACAAATACCCCGATAGAATCCTCCTTTTAAGATAAAGACTATTCAGTTTAGAGGTTTACGTGTAACTTGAAGTTGAAATATTGAATCAACTGTGCTGAAGACTAGACTACGCCTTGTAGTACCCCAAGTGGAATAGCATTTAGCCTTTAAGATCACCATTTTGAAATAACATGTCAAAATTAAAGGAGAAAAATCAACTTGAAATATCTTTATTTTTATATTTCTATAAGTTTAAATACATTACACTTGTTTAGGTGTACTTTAACTTGACGATAGACTACGCCTGAAACTGTGTTTCACATTTTCATTAATAATGAAAAAGCGAAGGAGAATATCGCAAAGGTTAAAGTAGGGGCGTCTTTTAACAGATAAGATTTATTCAAAACACGGAAAGGTAAATTGACATTTATTGAAGTCGACCGAAGTTGCGCATGGGTTGCCTTCGTTTGATAAGAAATGACGTCACATCTCGTTAGTAAGCTGAACCTTAAATAGTACAACGGTGTCATGGGGGTTAACTTGTAAACAAAAGTTATTCGTTTGGTCAAGGGGGTCCCCCCCCCCCCCCCCCCCCACCCCACCCCCTTCAAAATTCCTGGATCCGCCACTAGGGGCTATACCATTAACGTTCAACTATGCCTTCCCGACAAGATCTAACATATTAAAGGTACATCCATTGTATTGTTGTGGGTCACAAATGCCAAACGTTATAAATGATGTTAATTTTTCGA